>JAMWET010001014.1:85000-110000 GCA_024036415.1 Prochilodus magdalenae
AGCAAGACGTGGACGTGTGTCAGGCCTGTCAGAGCTCGGCTCATCTCCAGGGCTCTCTTGATGCTTTTTGCACTGAAGTGGTGGATCTCTGTCACACTCTGTCGCACACTGTCACACTCCCACCCTCTGAACTGGCCCCAGTGTGTCCCTGCATGCCCCAGCTGTGCGCATGTGTGGTGGGGGCGGTGGGGGGGTGTATGGTGTTGTGTGATGGGGTGGTCAGTCTGCCTCCATCCACAGCATGTGAGTTGTGTAAGAGGCCAATTCTGAGTCAAGCAAGGTGAAGGACTGTACAAGCAAAAACAGACTGACACAGAGAGAGAGAGAGAGAGAAAGAGAGAGCAAGAGAGGGAAAGTAAAAGACATAAGAAGTAAAGTCTGATTAGTTTGTGAAGCAGGCAAAGAGGTATCTGATTAGTTTGTGAAGCAGGGGAAGAGGTATCTGATTAGTTTGTGAGGCAGGGGAAGCAGTATCTGATTATTTTCTGAGGCAGGGGAAGTAATGTCTGATTACTTTGTGAGGCAGAGCGAAATAATGTATAATTACTTTGTGAGGCAGGGGAAGAGATAACTGATTAGTTTGTAAGGCAGTGAAATTAATGTCTGAATAGTTTTTGAGGTAGGGGAAGAAATATCGGATTTGTTTGTGAAGCAGGGGAAGTAATGTCTGAATAGTTTGAGAGGCAGGAGAGGCAATGTCTGATTAGTTTGTGAGGTGGGGGAGTAATGTCTGATTCATTTATGAGGCAGGGGAAGAAAAGTCTGATTAGTTTATGAGGCAGGAGAGGCAATGTCTGATTAGTTTGTGAGGTGGGGGAGTAATGTCTGATTCATTTATAAGGCAGGGGAAGAAAAGTCTAATTATTTTGTGAGATAGGAGAAATAATGTCTGATTCGTTTATGAGGCAGGGAAAGAAATGTCTGATCTGTCTGCAGCAGTATCATCAGGAGGGTGAATGGAAGCAGGAACAAGAGGGAGCTCCATGGTGGTCAAACTGGTCCAGAAGGCAGGGGAGGAGGGCATTCAAACGAGGCAGATGAAGCAACAGCGTCATACCGCACAGGATGGGCAGCTGTTCAGCTAAGCAAAATATTGTAATGTAAAGAGGCACATATTTGGTACATAACTTAAACTCTCCTCATCTTCATCTCCAGCCGTCCTGGATGCATGTGTAGGGGTGTTTGGGGTTTTCCCAGGGCAGGCTATGCCCATGCCCTGTCTTAAGCCGGTCAAACAAATCACCTGGCCACATGATCCAAGATCACTTTCCTTTATTGTATGTATACAAAACCTCTTTCTCTCTCTCTCTCTTTCTCTCTCTCTCTCTCTCTCTCTGTCCTGCTTTATCCTCCCTTAGACCCACACACTGCCTTAAACCCCCCATTCTGTTATCTCCCCCGCTCACACCCCCTGACACGTCTCTGATTACGTCTCAGTTTCCCCGTGTTAATCTTCAGCGATCTCCGCTCTCAGAGAGCTCATCCCGCATTACTCAACATGTTATGCGTTTGTGTTTTTATTTTTGTTTTTTTTTAACCAGGGCTAAAAGCACCCCTGGAGAAGTTAAGGCCAGGGCATGAATTATGCATAAGGAATAAACATGCCCCATAATGCTCTTATTATAGCGCTCGGTCCCGGCCGGGAGAGGCTGCTCCAAACATGCTGACTTACTTTACAGCTACAATTACGGAGAGCGAGAGCCACAGACACAGGAGCTACAGCGGATAACAGGGGAGTGTTTATACGTCCTCAGGTCTCCTGACACTCTCTTTCCCTCCACAAACATCCCTCTCCATCTCTCTCTCTCTCTCTCTCACTCTCTCTCTCTCTCTCTCTCTCTCTCTCTTTGCTGTATAGATATTCCGTACCGGTGAGGAGCAGCATCTTAAGCTGTGAAAGGGCATTCACTGTGATCCTCTTAGGTGTTATGGAGAGAGAGAGAGAGAGAGAGAGAGAGAGAGAGGATGAGAGAAAAGGAGGGAAAGATATAAATAGAAGGTGAAAGACAGACAGATGAGGAGGAAAAGATAGATAGAAGGAGAAAAAGATAAAAAGAGGGATGAGACAAAAGCAGGGAGAGAGAGAGAGGGATGACAAAAAAAATAGGAGGGAAAGATAAGGAGAGAAGGATAAAAAGACAGAGTAATAAGGAGAGTAAGATACAGAGAGAAGGGGATAAAGGCAGAGGGGGTATAAGAAAAAAGTGAGATATAGAAAGAAGGAAAAAAGACAGGTGAGAGAAAAAAGGAGGGTATGATAGAGAGAAGAGAAAAAGACAGAGAGGGTGAGAGAAAAAAGGAGGGAAAGAGAGAGAGAAGGAGAAAAAGACAGAGAGGGGGTGAGAGAAAAAAGAGGGAAAAAAGAGAGAAGGAGAAAAAAGACAGAGAGGGTGAGAGAAAAAAGGAAGGAAAGATAGAGAGAAGAGAAAAAGACAGAGAGAGAGGGTGAGAGAAAAAAGGAGGGAAAGATAGAGAAGGAGAAAAAGACAGAGAGAGGGTGAGAGAAAAAAGGAGGGAAAGATAGAGAAGGAGAAAAAGACAGAGAGGGTGTGAGAAAAAAAGGAGGGAAAGATAGAGAAGGAGAAAAAGACAGAGAGAGGGTGAGAGAAAAAAGGAGGGAAAGAGAGAGAAGGAGAAAAAGAGAGGGGGTGATAGAAAAAAGAGGGAAAAAGAGAGAAGGAGAAAAAGACAGAGAGGGTGAGAGAAAAAAGGAGGGAAAGATAGAGAAGGAGAAAAAGATAGAGAGAGGGGGTGAGAGAAAAAAGGAGGGAAAGATAGAGAGAAGGAGAAAGAGACAGAGAGGGTGAGAGAAAAAAGGAGGGAAAGATAGAGAAGGAGAAAACGACAGAGAGAGGGTGAGAGAAAAAAGGAGGGAAAGATAAAGAAGGAGAAAAAAGACAGAGAGAGGGCGAGAGAAAAAAGGAGGGAAAGATAGAGAAGGAGAAAAAGACAGTGAGGGGGTGAGAGAAAAAAGAAGGGAAAGAGAGAGAAGGAGAAAAAGACAGGGGAGAGAGTAGAATAAAAAAGCAATAAAAACAACATGAACCGTAACCTTTATGGAACAGTCTCAAGAATTATTTATTTATTTATTTATTACATTTATTATTTTTTTTTATTTAGATCAAGAAAAATGAAGCTGCCACTTTCTGAGAACCCACTGTTTGTGCTTTGTAGATGTTCGCCCTGGGTTTAACTAGCATTCAGTTAAACATCTAATCCACTCAACTAATCCTAAACCTAACCACGAAACTGATAACCATCTGATCTCACTCTAATAGGGGAATCAGACTGCAGGTGTGTTGGGAAGGAAGATAAAGGTGACCAGGATCAATAACTGATGATAAATTTAGACTGATATGATCAATATTTATTGAGCTACACATACAGAAGTCTGTCTCTCAGTATGGCGTCGGGCCGCCGTGTTTGCTAACCCAACACGCCAGACGTCTCGGTATGGAGCTGTAGAGGTTCCTAATGGAGTCCTGTGATAATCCATCCCATGCAGCTTGAACATCCTCACACAGTTCCTGCAGATGGTGCGGTAGGGGTGGAGGTGGAGTGACACAGTTAAGGACAGTCGTGGTAGCGGTCAGCGTGCATGTAGTCCTGAGTGGTGCAGCCGTCTGACTCAGGAGGAAGGGCATCACTGTTCACTAAACATATGCTGTTGGGTCAGTCAAGTTAGCGAGTGCAACTCGCATGCAACTATTTGTGAAGCCATTCTTTCGGTAGTGACCATATCTCCATTTTTGAATCAGGAACATCGATTTCATCTACGCCACTATTAGCTTAGCGCTATGGGATTACACCCTATGGGATTTATAGTAACAAGTTGCTATAAATCTCTTTGGGGCGCTAGCAGAAAAGAGCACGGGGGGGCCTTTCACTTCTTGGCTCCTAAAGGTCATGACATATACATAGCAAAGATGGCAGTAATAGATTTCTCCGGTTTAACCTCCTCCTTCATATGGAGACCACTGACAACCGGCACGGTACAATAGGCCGGGTGAACGGCCCTGTTAATGATATGAAGCCGTAATTAACAAGCGCCTTCATTATAGAAGCTCCATGGTTCTAATAAAGGTCATTACTCTCTCCACTCTCACGCAGGTTCGTCTCATCCAGCCCCCAACATCACATCCAATTACTGTACACCTGTTCCTACCCCCTCTTACCTCGTCCAGTTCCAGGAATAACCTCGACCTTCTTCGAGGAGCCAAGGTCTATTCATCGGCGATCAGGGTGACCCAATCGAAGGTAGGTGAGGGCACCAAATGGATTTCAATAGGCATTATGAGTCACTTCCGCACACATGTCGTTTAATGGCTAAACACAGATTGAAATTTCGAATCACGCACGACGGGAGAACAGGAAACCCAAGAGGGCATCGAGCAAATCCATATGGGTGCTGAGAGAAAGCTTTAGCTGGTGCCGATGACTTCTAACAGCCTCTGATTGAGTATACTGTGGAAGTGGCTAATGCTGTCTAATAGGAGTTCCTCGTGCTCCCGATTCCAACATTCATCTCCCAATTATGGAATCCTAGAGACTTATAGGAATAGAATTTAAAGGGAAACAGGCTTTACTTATTCATTCAAGGTAGGGCTGGTGAGAGAGGGAGGGGAAGGGCTTCTCATTTTGAAGATCGCTGTGGGGGAACAGGAACAAGCTGGCTGTGTTTCGGCACCTCTGGAGCAATTTGAGGATAATGCCTTTCTCAAGGGCACAACAGCCGCGGTCAGAGTGGGAAAGTCCCTCAGTACAAAGCCAATTTCACTCTGCCTTCTCGTCAGTAGCTACTGCCAATGAGCCTCTTACCAGCAGCCCAAACTGCCCATTTTAGATATCTGGCTAAACAGGGCAATATATCACTGCTGTATTTACAGGATGTTTACTTTATGGGAGGAAGAATGTAAGCTTGCGTCAGCACGCGAAATATCCCCTGGCATTCAGGGAGTCCCATGTTGGCTGGCTACTCCAGTGTTGGCTGGCTGCTAACTTACTCGGCCTAGCGGCGCAGACACTTCAGTGGCAGCACATTTACGCTTTCCACCTAACACCTGGGAAAACTGGGCAAGCTTTTTTAAAATTTACAAATAAGTTATGTCCCAGTGTAAAGTTTTCCGGAGGTATCCCAAGCATGGTTCAGTAGGTAGGCTATGAAGGGCCAGCTGGGTGAACCAGTTTGCTATAGCGCCATCGTGAGGGTGACCAGTGCTGCCGGTCTAGTTCATTAAGTTGGCTTGTAAAAAAAAAATCTTCTTATTCTTATTATTCTATGCTGAAAATTTAAACAGTTTCTCCTCCTACAGTTTTCTCCGAAATTTTGCAAGATCGTAGATCCTATACCTGAATAGTGTGCTTGTGCTTTTCTAAGAATTCCGACATACGGTTTTCGTACGGCAGCCGTTTTTTGGATGATTTTTTTGCCATAGGAAATTAATGGTGGAATGTCGAGCGAATTCAAACCTCAACTGCCACAAGTGATGTCATAATGGGCCTCTCACACAAAGACCCACAGACACACAGCAGTGTCAGCTAAAACAATGGAGTTAAGGTGGAACAGTGAATTTAAGGTAGTATTGAATTTAAGGTGGTACGAGGGAATTTAAGGTGGTAAGAGTGATATTGGGGTGGCAGAGAGTTTAAGATGGTATGATTAAATTAAAGGTGTCAGGGAATTTAATGTAGTAGGGAAATTAAGAGAGTAGAAATGAATTTAAGGTGGCATCAAAGTTAAGGTGGAACGAGTAAATTTAAGGTGGCAGGGACTTTAAAGTGGTAGGAGTGAATTTAACGTGGCAATGAATTAAAGGTGGCAGGAAATTTAAGGTGGTAGGCGTGAATTTAAGGTGGCAGAGTGGCAGTTAATTTGAGGTAGTTCAACTTTTAAACGTTTTAACGTAATAATCAGCCTTTTACAGGCCAACTTAAAGTTCGTTCACAAACTTTCCCTTTCTAGTTAAGCTTGTTGACCTTGGGTGAAGCAGCTCTGCAGTGACTGTGTAATATCATAATGTATGACATGGGCAGTTGTGGGCTGGTGGTTAGAGAACTAGGCTTTGGATGATTGCCAGTTGGTTTCCCTGAACCAAAGGAAACAACCGGATCAAGGCACAACCTAACTTCCCAGGCGCCTTGGATAAGACTGCCCACCACACCGGGCTGCCCCCCAATTTGTGTTCTAAAAGATGTTATTGATTTACTTTCAGGGGCTTCCCAGACCCCCTCCCCCTGTATTATATAACCTATTCTTATTTCTCCTACTGTGGAATCGGGTACTTTGGGCTTAACTGAGGCATGTGAGGCCTGCAGTTCTTTAGATGTTCATCTGGCTTCTTTGGTGACCTCCTGGATGAGTCATTGATGTGCTCTTGGTGAGATTTTGGTAGGATGGCCACTCCTGGGAAGGTTCCCTACTCTTCCAGGTTTTCTCCATTTGGGGATGGTGCCTTAACAATGGCTTGTAACCCTTTCCAGACCAGACTTTGGCATCTGTATCTCTTTAGAACGTGGCATTATTTGCTGCTGTGTAAGACCTCCTAGCTGCTTCACATTGCCATGCAGGTTTCATTTAGTTGATGTTTAGATTCAGCAGATCTGGCAGTGATCATGTCCTGGTGTGGTGGTGAAACCGAGCCCAGTAGTCAATTAAATTTGGACAAGTGTTTGGTTTAGGATCTAAGGGGCTAACCGGTGTTTCTCAGAGAGCAGGAAGGAACAAACACCATTGTTCCACATAGGCATTTAAAGATGTATACATGCATATAGTGTATATACAGTGGTTGAAAACTTGAAATATACCCAATCGGTTTAAGATGGGTCCGAATAGAAGCTGAATCTCAAAGGTGCTGTTAGATCTCGCTCCCTTTTGTCGAGGAGACGTGAAAAGCTGCAAGTGGACCTCAGCTTGAATAACCAATGCAAATTTCCCTTGATTCTTGCAAGCAGGCCTCAAGCAGATTGGGATCAGTGAGAGAGTGCAGCGGTCAGCTGTGAGTCAGACTTTCATCCAGCACTTTAAAGCACACTGCATAACTCATGGCACTATTGCAGCTAGTTATAAGTGCCAGAGAGCTGTAAGTGCCAGAGAGTTGTAAGTGTCAGATACATCAGCGGGCCCTGAGCTGAAGCCTGTTAGCTGGCATTTCACAGCAGTCTCAACGTTGCTCCCACCAATAAAGAGTCAACTTTTTCACTCTACTTTAGAGTCGCTTTACACCGAGGCTTGTAAATCAGACTTTCCGCGTGGACCTTTTATTCTGACCACAACAAGCGGCCGACTGCCGTCAAAAACCATTAGGACGGCACGGCTTCGAAATGAGCCCTTAAGAGATGTCTAGACTTCGCATAAGAGCATACATAAGCTTAATACTGCATGTATAATCAGGCGGGTTCTGCTCTAATAAATGAGTGCTTGGAGGTCTCCAGTGTTCTAAAGGCGGGTTTACGGAAACTGGATGTGGCACATGCACCTAATATGGAGTTGCTCCAGGTAAATGGATTCATGTTCACGCTAATGTAATCTACCTGGGCTGAAAAGCTGAAGGTAATTGTTAACAGTTATCGTGTTTGTGTCCATAGTGTTATGCATGATTTCCTTCCATGAGAAGCTAGAAAGCATTTCGGCAACATCTGCCAAGTCCTCTGTAATGAGTTGTAATGAAGTCGGTGGGTTGGGACCAGCAGGTTAAATCCAGTAAGTCACTGTACATTAGTTTTAGTCCTGGCTGGGAGGCATCCTATGAGGTTTACTGTAACACTGAGAGGGGGCTAAAAGGTTTTCTCCTGCAACAGAGAACTCACAGATAACTCAGCAGACTCCTACATGTCTTCCCAAGTCAGGGGTATCATGGGAACGCTGGTCTTTGATGCAAGAACAGTTTCTACTTGGAGGTTTGATATTGCCACTGGGATTCGAATCCATTTTCCCATTAGGACATTAGTGAGGTCAGAAGGGATGTGCTTTGATTACGTCATCCCAAATGTGTTCAGGCAGGCTCATGCCAAAGTTGCCTAATGGAGTATATACAACATCATCCCAAAAAACTGGGGTGAGGGTTGTTCACCTAGACTAATCACAAACGTGGCTTACAATGCTACTTCCTAACAGCTGATCCCATAGATGTTCAGTGGAGTTTCAACCCTGCAACTCATCCCAAAGGTGTTCAGTGTAGATTCATCACTTCAACTCATCCCAAAACTTGTTTCATGTAGCCGTATCACTCCTCTCTGTTCAGTTCATCTCAGAAGTGTTCTGGAAAGCTGAATCATTCCAACTCATCCTAAATGTGTTTTATAATGCTGGTATAAGGTGTTTAGTGTAGATTCATCACTTTGACTTAACTCACAGGTGTCCAA
Organism: Prochilodus magdalenae; assembly: GCA_024036415.1. Classification (NCBI taxonomy): domain Eukaryota; kingdom Metazoa; phylum Chordata; class Actinopteri; order Characiformes; family Prochilodontidae; genus Prochilodus; species Prochilodus magdalenae. The sequence continues at coordinate 93,362 of JAMWET010001014.1, forward strand.
CGTAGATTCATCACTCCAATATATCCCAGGTGTTGGGTGAGGCGTCATCGTTCCAACTCATCCCAAAAAAAAATTGTCCAACATGTGATTTGATAGAGCTTCCTCATGCAAACGCATTCTAAGTATTTAGTCAGGTTCATGCCAAAGTTGTCTACGGGAGCATATTCAACATTCCCTTAGCTCATCCCAAACGTGTACAGTAAAGCTTCATCATTCCACTCATCCCCAAAAAATTGGGGTGAATTATCTTTGCCTGGATTCATCCCAAATGGGTTTTATAATGCTGCTCCCTATCAGCTGATCTTATGTCATATCAGATGTTCAGTAGAGTTACAACCAAGCAACACATCCAAAAAGGTGTTCAGTGTAGATTAATCACTTCAACTCATCCCAAAATTAGTTTCATCCCAAAAAAAACTGGGGTGAAGTTTGTTAACCTAGACTAATCCCAAACGTGGCTTACAATGCTACTTCCTATCAGCTGATCCCAAAGATGCTCAGTGGAGTTTCAACCCTGCAGCTCATCCCAAACGTGTTCAGTGTACATTCATCACTTCAACTTAACCCACAGGTGTCCAATGGGTGAGGTTTCATCATTCCAACTCATCCCAAAAAAACTGTCCAACATGTGATTTGATAGAGCTTCCTCATGCAAATGCAAACGCATTCTAAGTGTTAAGTCAGATTCATGCCAAAGTTGTCTACAGGAGCAAATTCAACATTCCTTCAGCTCATCCCAAGTGTGTACAGTAAAGCTTCATCATTCTACTCATCCCCAAAAAATTGGGGTGAAGTATCTTTGCCTGGATTCATCCCAAATGGGTTTTATAATGCTACCTCCTTTCAGCTGATCTCATAGATGTTCTATAGAGTTTCAACCAAGCAACTCATCCCAAAGGTGTTCAGTGTAGAGTCATCACTTCAACTCATCCTAAAATTTGTTTCATGTAGCCCTATCCAACTCAACTTCATCTCAGAAGTGTCCAGGAAAGCTGAATCATTCCAACTCTTCCCAAATGTGCTTCATAATGCTACTTCCCATCAGCTTATCCCATAGACATTCAATAGAGATCCAAGACTGTGACTCATCCCAAAGGTGTTCAGTGAAGCCTAATCATTCCAACTCATCCCAAAACTGTTGGGTGAAGTTTCATCATTCTGATTCATCCCAAACGTGTTTTATATGGCTGCTTCACGCCAGCTTATGCCATGGGCTTTAACTTGGACTGGACTGTAACTGGACTGCTGCCATCTATTAAAAATCACAGTTAAATCTTTTTGCTGTGCAACACATTGTTTCTGCTTTGTGCTGGCCTTTACAGAAGGCAGTTTTGCATGCCCAGGATGTAAAGATATCTACACATAAAATACTGGCCCAGAATTCCCATACTGGTGCATCGATATTGTGTACCAGGTTTGTGTTCATTTCATCATCATCGATAATCACTATTGAGCGGCCTTTAGACATCTGCATGAGCTCAGCAAACAAAAAGTGATTCACCTGTGACTGAAACATAACTACTGTCTTATAATACCTCCACCAGCACCAACAACAGCTGCAACTGGATTTGGCATGTACTAGACATGTTTCTGGATGTAGGCCATATTAATGTTCAGATACTCTTACATAAAAGGATTGAGGCAGATTTGGTGGATGTCGTCCCTGGCTCAATTCCAAGGAGAATTCCCTGTAGACTGGAATTTTGGCCATTGCTGGTAGACCCGTATGATCGTACGTTTCCATACACCTGCACATTCAGCTACTTTCTTCACACTATGGTCTTTGGCCACGCCCACATGCAGTCCCTCCTTTCAGCCAATCATTAACATCTGCTCTGGAGCCATTTTCCACACATCGAACGAGACATTCCATGCACTGTAGCACCTCCTCCCAATCTTGGAGAGTCCCATCTTCCTTTTGCAGCTCCTTCCGCAGGAGCCTATTATCCTGTATCCAACATACAAAGTGACTAAGCCTTTGTCTGGGGATCTTATATCAATGTATATACAGGGGTTGGACAATGAAACTGAAACACCTGGTTTTAGACCACAGTCATTTATTAGTATGGTGTAGGGCCTCCTTTTGTGGCCAATACAGCGTCAGTTGGTTTTGGGAATGACATATACTTGCAGGATAGTGGCCAGGTCACTACGTGATGCTGGTGGAGGTTCGTCCTTCTTGGTGGTATGCTGACATTACCCTGGATACCGTGGCTCTTGATACATCACAAAGACTTGCTGTCTTGGTCACAGATGCGCCAGCAAGACGTGCACCAACAGTTTGTCCTCTTTTGAACTCTGGTATGTCCCCCATAATGCTGTGTGCATTGCAGTATTTTGAGCAGAACTGTGCTCTTACCTGCTAACTGAACCTTCACACTCGGCTCTTACTGGTGCAATGTGCAATTAATGAAGATTGGCCACCAGGCTGGTCCAATTTAGCCATGAAGCCTCCCACACTAAAATGACAGGTGTTTCAGTTTCATTGTCCAACCCCTGTATATACAGTATATCATTCCACTCATTGTATCTCACACAGATGACCCTATGGAATGTCTTAAAGTAGGAAAGCCGGCTTTCATTCATGGCTTTCATTTCCTTATCCCAATCCACAAGGAGATGTGATTCCTAAACCATTGCTAATTCCAGCTGCAAGGGGGCCTGGTGGATTTCGGTGCAATAAAACCCTTAAGCTATTTACGTGATTTGGAATCATGTGTTAAATGTGAATGTTGGTGGAAAAACATCCTTAAAGCCGTTTAGGTAGTGAGGAAACTTTTACAGAGTGATGGATGCTGGCGAAAGAAAACCCCTAAAGCTGTTTTGTATGGAGAGGAGCCGTGTATTAAAAGGCTGATGCTATTCAAAGAGAGCTCTTCAAGCTGTTTTCATAAATGATGGATGGTGGTGAAACAGAAGTCTAAACAGAGCTGTTTACACAGGTTACATGGTGGACTCCCTTATTTTAACACCCAAGGTCAGGAGAAGAGTATAGGAGGGAGGGAAGACCTTGGCCTTAGATTTATACTGAATAGTCAACTCTCAATAAAGAAAATTTTGGTTTTTAATAAGCTGGAGTGGTTCTTTGTTGGAGATTTCCATCAATAGAGTGATTTTAAACTGTTTCCTGGCTTACGAGCTATGCAGAACTCGACGTTTCCTTCAAGCTCCTGGCTAAAAGTCCTTGAAGTGTCGTCTGATTCAGTAAACCTGATTCTCTTAGATCAGATTTCCCATTGCACAGGCCCTAAACATGATTTCTCCCTCCATAACGGAAATCTGCTTGATCACAAAACGAGCTAAAGGTGCACTCGGATATGCAAATGAGCTGTATTATGCCCTGCTATTTTAAATGTCATTGTTAACAGATTGCCAGTAAACAGGAAACGAATTCCAAGTACCGTTTATTTCCCTGCCAATTAGTGGCCTTTAATGGCGCTCCCTCTAAACGTAGCCCTTCAGGAGCCGATGATTGCGCTGGCTTTTCCGTCCTAACCCTGAACGCAACGCAACGACACGGGAGCAAATGACTGCACCGGCAAGCGTCGCCCCCATGCAAGGCTGTATGAAGACTTCATCAGCATGGCCGCCGCTAACGGGGAAAGCGTAATGCGCATCGTTAGAGGAAGCCATGCAGTCCTATCTGTTCTCCATCTTCCAGTAATGCGAAATGTGAAACAGAGCTACGTCGGAGCTCCACTCTAATTGTCTGCAGGCTTCCGGACTGATTAGGGAATTCAAACTTTCATATCGTGACCCTCCAACATCTCACTCCTGTCTGGCTCTAATTTGGCGAGGCGAGCTTTAGGCCCGCCGAGCGGAACGTGTCCGCTGAAAACGGGGGGAGAGAAATGAAATAATAAACGGAAAGACTCTGAAGCCAAGGATCACCCAGAGAGACAGAGGTTAGGCTAATTCGGATTTATCAACGCGCACTGTCAGATGAACAGTTAAGCGAGTGCCAGGCTGATAATGGCACGGAATGTTTAACGTATAAGGGGGAAAAAAGATGGGGAGAGAGAGAGAGAGAGCGAGAGAGAGAGAGAGAAAGAAGAGTACATTGTGTGCATCAGCTTCATGGTGGGAATGTTTTGGAACGCCTCTGGAAGAGACTTTAAGCAGAGATCCGTGAGATTGAAAAGTTTTTGAAATTGATGGTGCACTGCTGTTCGTCCTCACAGTGGGGGCATCCCTATAAGTGGTTCTTTAAGGGTTCTTGGAATTGTGAACACATCTTTGAATGGCTTAACATTTTTTCCATGATGTAATGGTTCTTCAGACTGATAGAGGATGTGTTAGGTTCTCCAGGAGACCATATAGCAGAACCCTCTTTTGTTCCGCACTTATTGTCGAGCTGCTCCAGAATCGGCAAGCAGTTATGTCTCAAGTGCTGTGTCTTGGCTAGGCTAACTGACTTGGGTAGGCTATGTTTGGGTACTGTACTTCTTGGTAGTATGTGGGTGGTGGATCATTCTCAGCACTGCAGTGACACTGACGTGGTGGTGGTGTGTTAGTGTGTGTGGTGCTGGTGTGAGTGGATCAGACACAGCAGTGCTGCTGGAGTGTTTAGACACTGTGTCCACTCACTGTCCACTCTATTAGACACTCCTACCTTGCTGGTTCACCTTGTAGATGGACAGTCAGAGACGATAGCTCATCTGCTGTTGCACAGTGCAGTGATGGTCATCCTCTAGTCCTTCATCAGTGGTCACAGGATGCTGCCCACAGGACACTGCCCACAGGACACTGCCCACAGGACGCTACCCACAGGATGCTGTTGTGCTGGATAGTTTTGTTTGGTGTTTGATTCTCAGTCCAACAGTGACACTGAGGTATCCAGCAGCACTGCTCGGTCTGATCCAGTATAGTGAAGTATCGCATAAATATCGTATAAACATCGTATCGTATCGTATCGCATCGTATCATATCGTATCGTAGCGTAGCGTAGCGTAGCGTGTAAATATCGTAGCGTAGCGTATGGCATAAACATCGTATAAACATCATATCTTATCGCATCGTATCGTATCGTATCGTATAAACATCGTATCGTATCGTCCAGCTCCAATTAAAAAGCTATTTCAATATGTCCACCAATGTGATATGTACCTCCATCCGGAAATCCCTTGTTACTGGGCCATCCCAGAATATACATCGGTCTTTGGCTGTCTCCAACAATTAGCTAGATTCCCCCATACAAAAGGACTTTCTAGCTTTTCCCTCTCTTTGGCCTGAACCCAAAGGTGTCATGTTTTACACTGTTCAGCTGTGTTTCCAAATTAAACTATATCTCTGACTACTGGAGCCCATTCAGATCTAGTGAAATCTGCTCTGTGCACTTTCATAAAGGCTTACATATTTAAACTTATTCAATCTGGACATGTGAACCAAGGCCATTATTAAGGAATATATGGATACTCAAACCAAAAGTATCCAGCCATTTCATATGGAATCTTTGTGTGAGGGTAACGATGGTGTGGCAGGTTCTCATAGAGAGATAGAGGATCATCTATTCTAAAAATGTTCAGCTGCATATTCAGTTAGTAACACTGCTTTGACTATATAAATGTTGATACAGTCATGCCAATAAAGCTATGTAGAACTTAACTGAGGGATTTAGAAAGAGAGAGAGAGAGAGAGAGAGAGAGAAAGAGAGAGAGAGAAAGAGAGAGAGCAAGGAGCTTAGCTATAGTAAATATGTGCAATAGAATCACACCGAAGTTTTAATGATCTTCTAAAAGAGAGCTTGGACTGTAACAGGGAGGTGCTGTTGTGTGTCTCTGTCTGGGTATTGCAATCTTTATGGGCACCTAGAGAATGATGGGACTCTGAATATTTGAAGATATTTGAGATATTAATTATAATAGTGTGTAATACTCTCTCGCCACGAATAACAGCTGTGGTTGGATTGGGCATGGACTGGACAAGTTTCTGGATGTAGCCACATCAATGATGAGACACTCTTCCATCAAAGAATTGGTCAGTTGGGCCAGATTTGGTGGATGCCTTCCCTGGCACAATTCCGAGGGGAATTTCCTGTAGACTGGGATTTTAGCCACTGCTGGTAGACCGGTATGACCATACGCTTCCATACACCTGCAGAATTAGCTACTTCCTTCACACTATGGTCTTTGGCCACGCCCACATGCAGTCCCTCCTTTTAGCCAATCATTTGCTCTGGAGCCATTTTCCACACATGGAACGAGACATTCCCTGCACTGTAGCACCTCTTCTCAATCTATGGATCCCATCACTCACACCCCACAGGGATTTATAGCCTCTTCATCCTCATCTGACCACCAATAGAATTGGACTCTCTGGAGCAGTTGCATATGAGCCTAGGCCCAATGTCGTGCCCCCGCCTGTGCCCAAGTGGAGCTGTGTTCTCTGGAGCTCAAATGGAGCCTTTGGGATGAGCTGGAGTGATCCAGGACTGATGATGCAAGACCTCACCAATGCTTTTATAAAGGCTGATTGCAATCAAATCCATCTCACAGCAGTTTGTTTCAGCATCCAGTGCACAGCCTTCCCAGAAGAGTAAAGGTTGGAACCCGCTCCTCATTAAAGGACCTTCCTTTCAGAGGAAACGCTGGAGGACCAGGAGGGAGGTGTTGCCGTGTGGTGTTTGGCTGTGTGGAGCATCATGTGGACTAATGTTTATATAGCTCAGCCAGACACTTTTTTTCCCAGAAAGGTTTTATCACATGAAAATCGACAAGTGTGTTGTTGTGCTGTGGTCCAGCGCTTGGTCAACAGGCACTGTAATTTAGTTACTGTGCTGTGGGGAGCTGTTCAGAGCTGGCGCTGAAATTACGCCACAGGTTATTATATTCACCCTGCCAGATGCCTTATCACCTCCCGGCTCTAATGGAACTGTGCACAGGGCAGATAGTGGGAGGAGGGAGGGAAGGAGAGATAGAGAGAGAGAGAGAGAGAGAGAGAGAGACAGTGTGAGAGATGGAGGAAAGGAAATAGATAAATTAAGAAGAACATTTGGATTCATGTTCATGAATATAAGAGAGGGAGAGAGATAGAGAGAGAGAGAGAGAGAGAGAGAGAGAGAGAGAAAGAGAGAGAAAGAGAAAGAGAGAGAGAGAGGGAGAAGCAAAATTCAAATTCATGTTAATGGAAATATTCTGAACCGAATCTGAAAGGCAGTTTGCTATCAGTCACATCTCTCGCTCTCTCTCTCTCTCTCTCTCTCTCTCTCTCTCTCTCTCTCTCTCTCTCTCTCTCTCTCTCTCTCTCTCTCTCTCTCTCTCTCTCTCTTTCTGTATGTGATGGGTTCTTCCTAGGCTCTCTCTGTTTCTTGTACTCCGTGTCCCTGCGGACTCATTACTGCATGACGTTCAGTGTGAGATAATGGAGGGCTAATGAATTTCTAAACTAATCTATATTAAAGCTGTGCTCTGAGTCAGAGGTTACGGTGGGTGGGAAAAGGAGAGAGGGGAGGGGTCTGTGGGAAGGAAAGCCGAAAGCGTAAGAAGAAGATTCTGCATATTGTCGCTGTCTAAAGAAAAACAAGTATCTCCAAAATGGCAGCTTTACAGGAGATGCCAAAACCAAAATTCAATTTTAATGTAAGTCAATGGAACCAGACGTCCTTCGGAGCACTTCTGGGCCATTTCAGTTGGTCCGTTCATCATGCAAATCTCACAAAGTGTAAACGGCAGAAGCTGTTTTCAAATGATGCATAAAAGGCAAAATGGACAAAAATGTAGATCCTTGTTTTTAATTTTAAAAGGACAATATTCTTAAAAACAGACACTTGTGTTTACCCTTCATACAGCCATCCTGGTTTGGCGGCGGGGGTTGAGAGAGGGAGGGGCCTCTTGACTGACTTCCAGACTGAGCAGTCAGATGTGTAGGGACATGGGCAGATCTCACACTCACCAAACATAATACTGCACCCAGAAGGAATCAGCTGACAGGACTGAAAGTTGGTGGATAGGTTTGACGCTGAGATATTGCGCGTAGGGATGGGCTATCCTACGTTCGACTGCTCTCAATACCACGTCAGTGTCGCTAAAGGATGCAATGGTGTCATGCCAGAGTGTCATGGAGTGACTCAGAATGGCAGTGGTTTATCTTCAGTGTTCGGCTTTTGTCTTTGTGGGTACGACCAACGAATCTGTGCACCGTGGTCAGCACCATGGTTAACTGTTTGTTGTCACGCGTCCAGAAGACCTAATCTACACTCCTACCGCACCATCTGCAGGAACTGTGTGAGGATATTATAGATGCATGGGATGGATTATCACAAGACACCATTAGTAGCCTCTACAGGTCCATGCAAAGACGTCTAGCATGTTGCCATAGCAACATATATACATAACAGGACATTAGAGTCGTAATAAATCATACCACTGTTACTCTCCATACTTCAGTACATTGGAAGGTAAATACTTCGGTACTGTTACTCCAGTGGAGGACTAAAGGGAGGTACGCTGGTGAAGGATTTTACCCTGGAGATCTTTTCTTTAACTCAGCTACATGGTTTATGTATTGCAGCCAACAGTGGCATTATGGGATTTCTGTCATTCCCACCAGATGCCTTAGCGGGTGTGAAATTCAGTTCAGTTGAATTGATGCAGAATGAAAACGTTACAGTGGTATAATTGCTTTTCCCTATAATATACGCCACCACTCAATAGCAGTTTGGGGTCACTGGTTGCATTCATTCCATTCATCAAGCTAATTTATTTGATTACTGATTTAATTAAAACCAATTAACCCCACCAACACATACCCCACCCCCTCAAACAACACCAACCCCACCCTCCTCTGGAACTAGGGAGGCTGCCAGGGTGTCTGCAGTTGCATTATTCCCAGGTTTGGTTTGGCTTCTTGAGGTTTTCTTTCCTTTGACGGAATGTTTTTATTTATTCTTATGGTTTTTGTGTTTGTGTAAGATTGGGTTCTCTAAAGGACTGGTGTTCTAGCCAGCCAGTACCTAGCATGCTCATATCATTAGTACCCCCCCCACCCAGTCCTGCTGATAAGCTGATTTGAACTATCAATACTTCTTTATTATTATTCAATGCTGGAGACATTTCATCATAAGCATATTTGCCAGCTTCTTTGGTGGAATTTCCCCGTTCCATCTTAAATGGGGCTGCAGTTGCATTCTGGCATCTGAACTGTTATAATAACCACTGTACCATTTAAGCCACCAACAGGAAGCAATTGAACAAGAAGCTAATTGGCAGCACTGGTAGGTAAACACTGTGCCATTTAAGGCGGAATGGGAAAATATACACACAGGAAGCTGGGGAACACGAAGCTCATTTCAGCCTTGTAGTTTTAATAATCCTACCTGGATACAAGTTTAGACACAGAGCGTCTGACCAATGGTCTATTGCTGGACAAATCAAACAATGGTTCTTCTCATTTCTATGTCTTCCAGTCAGTGCTATAGCGCCACCTACTCCAGACTGCCACTAAAGTGTAAAGACATGAAAGGTTCTCTCTACAGTGTATTGTCCATTCTGGCCTCCATGGAAACATGGCGGTGGCAGTTTCTCTTAAAGGTCAGGTCAGGTGACTTTATATTTGCATACAAAAACACCTGCAGTACCGCCATGGTCCTCTGGGGGCAGCCCACAGGTCAAAAACCACTGTTGTACAGGTGTATATACAGGTGCTGATTTGGGATCTCATTGGTGTTTTCCTTGATGGCTTAACTGGAAAAGACTTGAGTGTTGATATTCATGGCTCCAAAATCCAGACATGCCCTGAGGGCAGATCAGAAAGCTGTTATTAATATGTTTCCATTGAAAAATAAAAATGATCGTAGCTCACTGGTTCAGATGACTTCAGGTGTTAATTCTGAATAAGTTTTAGAGAAGACCTGAACAGGGAATAACCCCACCATTACCTCCAGGTATAATACACAGTTTGAGTAAGACTGTATTATATTAATAACTGATGTTTGTTGGGCTACAATTTATTTAATGCTATATTAACGTGTTATTAATGATAATAATAGTGATGATGACGGTACAACAATGTAGCTGCACATTAATGTCAGGGTTATGCTGTCTCTGCCTTGACTCTGAGTCAGATATGGGGGTCTACAACATTGCTGCTACTTACTAAAACACATCAATAACTAAAAATCTCTCTCTCTCTCTCTCTCTCTCTCTCGCTCTGCCTCTTTCTCTCTCTCTCTCTCTCTCTCTCTCTCTCTTTCTCTCTCTCTCCCTCTCTCTCTCTCTCTCTCTCTCTCTCTCTCTCCCTCTCTCTCTCTCTCTCTCTCTCTGCCTCTTTCTCTCTCTCCCTCTCTCTCTCTCCCTCTCTCTCTCCCTCTCCCTCTCTCTCTCCCTCTCCCTCTGTCTCTCTCTCTCTCTCTCTCTCTCTCTCTCTCTTTCCCTCTCTCTCTCTCTCCCCCCCTCTCTCTCTCTCCCTTCCTCGCTCTCTCCGTCTTTCTCTCCCTCTCACTCTCTCTCTCCCTGTTTCTCTCTCTCTCTCTCTCTCTCTCCCTTCCACGCTCTCTCCGTCTTTCTCTCCCTCTCCGTCTTTCTCTCCCTCTCTCTGTTTCTCTCTCTCTCTCCCTCCTCTCTCTTTCTCTCTCCCTTCCTCGCTCTCTCCGTCTTTCTCTCCCTCTCCTTCTTTCTCTCCCTCTCTCACTCTCTCTCTCTCCCTGTTTCTCTCTCTCTCTCTCTCACTCTCTTTCTGTCCCTCTCTCTCTCTCTCTCTCTCTCTCCCTCTCTCTCACGTATCTTTGCCCTCCACTCTGATGAAAAATGACACAGCTGGATTATGTGTTATTTCTGTACTGATCATGTCTGTATTATTTATTAGCTGGCGAGCTCGGATTCTCTTGAACTTTAAGCAGGAACCCGGTTCTCCAGTTTATTGCTAATGGTGCGCTGATTTGATATGTTTATTTGATGTTTACAGCTGTGCCCTCAATTAAACCCGAATGTCACCATCTTTCAGATTTCACAGAGTTCCCTGCAGACAGCATTCACAGCTGTGATTATGCAGCTGAATTCGGTAATGGGTTTGCGTCTGTAGCCTGCGTCGCTCATCCCAACACACCTGGTCAAGGTGAGATGACACAGAGGCAATGTGGAGGAGAAGTCAGAGACACAAAGAGCAACTGATGCAGGTTCAATCTAACACGCTGAGGAAGAACAGAAGAGCACGTTAAGGTGGGAAAGTGAGAGAGAGGGAGGGAGATAGATAGATAGATAGATAGATAGATAGATAGATAGATAGATAGATAGATAGGGAGAGAGAAACAGGGAGAGATGATGAGTGAGTGAGTTGGAGAGAGAGATTAGTTCTCTGACTCTGATGAAGAAGGTGGTGACTTCATTAATTTGGCTCAGACTGATGAGTGGTGAGGCTGCTGTCTGATGAATGCTAACCACACACGCACCGCCGCCACACACACACACCTAACCCTTCAAACCTGCCTTCAGCTTACAATGCAATGATTTGTGATGGGGGAAGCCAGGTTCTCACAACGCGTGTGTATAAACAGGCCCTGGTCCCTGCCACATGGAACATACAGACGTGTTTGTTTTACTATATTTGTGAGGACTTCCATCTTTGTTCATCTTCCCATTATTCAGTTTCCATTCAGCTTTTTTTCACTTTATTGTTATTGCAGCTAAATAATACTACACACACCCATAACCCTGAAGTTGGTGTCCAAAGTGTTTTTTTTTCTATTGTTTTAGAATTTTTAATAAACAAACAAACAAACAAACAAACAGTGATTTCTGAACTACATATGCTTGGATGAGGACCACCAAAATGTTGTCACCATATCAGATATTAGACAATTTCATGTTGTCCTAAACTTGTAGTCCTCATGAATGTAGCGTGCTCACACACACAGGGGTTCCTGGGGAGGTGTGGGACCCCTTTATTAACCTCTTGGACCTCCTGGATGTCTCCAACTCTAAACTCTCAAGGGTCTCTGAAAATAAACCCCATTATGATGTTATATAGAGCTTCTGTCTTTTGCATTGCTATGTAATGCCTCTATTGGGCTCACGTTAGGCAAACGTACAGACCCCACCAGAACTCTCCAGAATGCCCCTCAAACTAATTCTGGACAACTTCAACCTGCTGGAATCTTGGAATATCATTGTGGAGTTAGATAAAGTCCAAGTAGGGCTGCAAATGGTCACCAAGTAGTGAAACGTAGTGGACACCGGTCAATGATGTGTTTAGGTGGACCAGTGGACCCAACCCATGCCATGAGAACACAGGCCACACCAGTATTGAAGCACCACCAGCCTGCACAGTGCCTTGGTGACAACCGGGGTCCGTGGCGTTATGGGGTGTACTGTATCATCATCCACAAACACTTAGTACCATGACTCATCAGACCCACACCAAAAAATTCCAGCCCTCTAGGGTGCAGTTAGCAACCTCATGAGCCCAGATTAGGGGCTGTGTTCAGTGTTAACAGAGGCACTCTGGTGGGTCTTCTGGTCCCATATCGACACTCTGATAATCCACATTTCCTTGCTATGAGCATGCTGGCCAGTGTTCAGCCTCACTCTCAGTTCACAGCACCACACGTTATATAGATGTGGGCATTCCCAAGCCATCCCCTGGGCATTCCCAAGCCGTCCCAACATCACTCCATAGTCAGTTCACATACTGCTATCCCATGACTTTTGGTTTGTCAGTGTCGATTAGTGTGCTCTCATAGGACCCCCTGAATACCAGACGGCATCTCCCACAGTGCACAGGCAGACGTAGTCTTCTATACGTGCTTCAAAGGCCGCCGTATGGCTGAACTAATGAAACCAGATACAAGAGGAGGCGTTGTGATGCTTGAATGCTTGGAGGGTTAAGTGTTTGTAGCTGGAAGTATTCAGTGGCAGTGATAGCACACATTCTGTGTGTGTGTATTAAACCCTCGCTCGATTTGGCCAGAGGTTTAGTGGACAGGCAGATTAGGTGCACTCCAGCTGACTCCATCAGTCTAATGAGAAACAGATGCTGAGCAGATGAAGGTTAAGGCTGGAACAGAAGAACACAGGCCAGCCCTGTTATCCAGCCTGTGGCTTTGGCACATTTTCACTATCTAGCCTCAAACACACACACAAACACACAGTCTCATCTCACTTCCACTATCTCAACGCCAGAGGTGTAAATCTCTGACCTCATATTGATTCAATTCACTTGTGATTTGTCATGAAATGATTCAGTTCATTAATCCTGATTCAATTCAATTTATTTGGAAATGATTCTGAATTATACTATAATAATATACTATACTACTGAACACTTTTGGATTAGGAATTTTTAGGAATCAATTTCAATATTATTAAAATGAGTCATAGTCATTTATTAAACTCAGTGTAGTTGAATTTCCATCAGTCTGAACATGGTGGTTCAAAATTTGCATCAGCTTTTGAACTCTCCACAATGCTCCTCAAAGCAATTCTGGACAACTTGGACCCAATGTATTATCCTGCTGGAACAGCCAATCATTGTGGGGGTCCATGAAGGGCTGTTTAGGTGGACCAGTGGACCCAACCTATGCCATGAGACCACACCCCACACCAGTATGGACCCACCAGCAGTCTGCATTGTGTCTTGTTGACACCAGGGGAGCCATGGCTTCATGGGGTGTGCCATGCACAAACCCTCTCGTCAGCCACAAACAATGATGGTTCGGGAAAGATTCAGGAATCCTCATTTGGATTAGGAATCTTTAGGAATCAATTCAGTGTCACATGAAACCTCAAATCTCCATTTAACCCAAACATGGCTGAAAGACTTAACTGCACTCCATCCCTTTCTTTCTTGATTCTTCTATTTATTTGCTTGTTGACTTGTTTATTCCGTGCAGACTGTGTTTATATTGACAGGGCATATTATTAAAATGAGTCATGGCCATTTATTAAACTCAGTGCAGTTGAATTGCCATCAATCTGAACATGGTGATTCAAAAATTGCATCAGCTTTTGAACTCTCTGCAATGCTCCTCAAACTTATTCTGGACAACTTGGACCCAGTGCATTATCCTGCTGGAGTAGCCCATCATTGTGGGGGTCCATGAAGGGCTGAAAAAGGTCGCCAAGCGGTGAAACATAGCGCACCGGTTAACAACATGTTTAGGTGGACCAGTGGACCCAACCCATGCCACGAGAACACACCCCACACCAGTATTGAAGCACCGGCAGCCTGCATTGTGTCTTGTTGACACCAGGGGAGCCATGGCTTCATGGGGTGTGCCATGCACAAACCCTATCATCAGACCCAAACCCTGATGGTTCGGGAATGAGATTCCTCATTTGGATTGGGAATCTTTAGGAATCAATTCAGTGTCCAATGAAATCACAAATCTCTATTTAACCCAAACATGGCTGAAACATCTACCTGCGCTGCCTTTCGTTCTTTCTATCTTGATGTATTTTTTTTATTGACTTGTTTATTGCATAAAGAATGTGTTTATATTGACAGGCCATATTATTAAAATGAGTCATAGTTATTTATTAAACTCAGCGCAGTTGAATTGCCATCAGTCTGAACGTAATGATTGAAAAGTTGCATCAGCTTTTGTAATACTGGAGGCCATTTGAGTGATTGTAAAAGGAATAATGGAGTTATTATGGGATTTTGGCTCTAATTCCAGTATTATTTAATAACTGGAGTGTCCGGCTCTCTGAGGGAGAAGGGAATGGGCGAACGACTAAAGCCGGGAATGCTAGAAACATGTAGGTCAGACCCCATCCAGACTGTACTCCACGCCATATGGCAGAACACCATGTCCACACACACCCTGAACACACGCTGAACACTTCTCATATACAGAAAGTACATAACACCATGAAACCATATGACTGAGAATCATCAGCCTCGTTACAATACATAGTGATCATTTACTCAAACATATTTGTTTGTTTGTTTGTTTGCTTGTTTGTCTGTTTGTTGACTATTAGTCTACTGCTTTTCTATGTAAAGAGGAGGGTTGCCGTGTTTGCTAACCCAACACGCCAGACGTCTCGGTATGGAGCTGTAGAGGTTCCTAATGGTGTCCTGTGATAATCCATCCCATGCAGCTTGAACATCCTCCCACAGTTCCTGCAGATGGTGCGATAGGGGTGGAGGTGGAGGGACACCAGGCCTTCTGGACGTGTGACAACAGACCGTTCATCTTGGTGCTGAACACGGTGCCTCCACACACGGATTCGTTGGTCGTCTCCACCAAGACTAAAGCGGGACTCGTCACTGAAGATGACCCGCTGCCATTCTGAGTCACTCCATGACAGTCTGGTACGACACCACTGCAGTGTTTGGTGACGGTGACGTGGTGTTAAGGACAGTCGTGGTAACGGTCAGTAGTCCTACGTTGTGCAGCCATCTGCCAATGGTGCTGGCACTAACAGGATGACTCATGGAGGACACCACTGCTCTCTGAATGTCTGTAATCGTGGCTGTGGGCTCAGTCAGGTACAGCGATAGGCCCAATCCCTGCCTACGTCATATGTGTGCGGCCGAGTGTGAGGCTTTAGGCATTCAGATGGCAAACCTACCCACCAAGTTTCATTCCTGTCGAGTGATTCCTTCCGGGGGGGTCCAGCTATTAGTGCAACTCCAAAGGACTTTGCACCCCATCTACAATCAAACTTACATTCGGTTGGTGCGGCTGGTGCAGATGTAATCGGAGTAGTGCTCTTAGGCACCTGACACATGCAAACGTCGGTTTCCTTCATTGTGGCTGCCAGAGTCCAGAATGAGCATTAGCGTATTAGCAGCAGGGCTGCACACTGAAGAGGTCGCTCGCTCGCGGTGAGGATAAATTACACTGGCACGCCGCCTTAAATAATAAATGCAGTTGGATGTGCGCGGGCTACATAGGACACCACCTGCTCTCACCAGCATCCCTCCCTCATCACTCCGGCCCACAAACCACTCTCGCTCTCAGTCCGCATGTACGTCCGAGACCACCACACCACACAACTAATAAACCATGTGACACGTTACAGCCGTCCGTCCACAGCCCGCTACCTGCATCTGCATTTACTACACCGTAAACAGCGGAGTCCTGGGGGGGAGGTGATTACACACAACAACCGCTCCACTAAACTAACCCAGACTGTTGCTAGGAGACGCTAATCGAAATCAATTAACACGTATGGATTGAGTAAATAAATAAGGAGGAAAAGACACAGAAAGAAAAAGAATTTATTGAGGGAATCGATGAACAGATGAATGAGCGGATGGATGCATGAATGAATGAGCGACTGAGTGAGGGAGGGAGTGGATTCCAGATCAGCCAAACATTCCGCAGTTGGAATTCTGGAACAGTGGGATTACTCAGTGCACAGAATTCGTGAACCCATGAATAATCCATCTCATGGCGCATTATGAATACTGTATAGCGCTCATGTGTGGCTTTATAAATGTGTTATTCAGGGCTTACGCATGTGTTATTAAGTCCCTATGAAAGTGGCTGCCCAATAAAATGTTACAGAGAGACTCCATAAGGTGCCTTATAACACTTCGGTGTCCACCGCGAGCCTGTGTGTGGGTGTGTATGTGTGGTCGTGTATATTAGCCATGGTCTCTCGGCTGCAGCGATGCTGTTGGGACTCTCAATCACAGCGGTGTGGCGAGACAAACGACGGGAGAGCGGCTGATCCAATACAGAGAGAGGGGAGAG
>JAMWET010001014.1:115000-147500 GCA_024036415.1 Prochilodus magdalenae
AGTGAGCAGCAGGAATGTGAATATTCACACAAACGCTCCATTTCAGTCCAGCCGTCAACGTCAACGAGCCAGAAGATAATTCCATGAATACAATGGAAAGCATGCAAAATTCCAACAATAATCAAGAAATACCACAGATATACGCTTCCCATGAAATTCAATACACTAGATGGAGGCGCATAGTGACATAAGCCCTCCAACACTCTGCTGACCCAGTAACCACAGAGTTCCAAACCTCCTCAGGCATTAACATCCCCACAAAAACTGCCACGGAATTGTATGCCATGGCCGAGCAGCTGCATGCGAACCTAACCTCACCAAGCACACTGCTGAGCATCAGATGGAGTCGTGTAACGGGCCACCACTGGACTCTAGAGCAACGTCTTCTGTGGAGTGACCAATCATGATTCTCCAACTGGCAGTCTGATGGATGAGGCTAAGTTTGGGGAATGGTAGGGCAATATTACCTGCCCACCTGCATTGTGCCAACTGTAGAGTTTGGTAGAGGAGGGATGATGCAATGGGGGTTGTTGTTCAGGGGTTGGTCTAGAGCCTCATAGCTCTAGTGAGTGGAAAACTTGATGCTTAAGCAGAGCA
This sequence comes from Prochilodus magdalenae, assembly GCA_024036415.1. Lineage (NCBI taxonomy): Eukaryota > Metazoa > Chordata > Actinopteri > Characiformes > Prochilodontidae > Prochilodus > Prochilodus magdalenae. The sequence goes on from JAMWET010001014.1 coordinate 115,598, forward strand.
TGTCATTCTGGACGAGTGTATTCCAACTTTGTGGGAACAGTTTGGGAACAAACCTTTCCTGTTCCAGCACAGCTGTGAGTTTGATGTGGAAGAACTTGACTGTCCTGCACAGAGCCCTAAACTCAATAGGATGAACAGAGATTGTGAGAAAGGCTCTCTCGTCCAGCATCATTGTCTTGACCTCACAAATGCGCTACTGGACGAATGGCCAACAATTCCCATAGTCACCCTCTGAAATCTTGTAGCCTTCCCAGAGGAGTAGAGGCTGTTATAGCTTCAAGGGATTGGGGGGAGTGTGGTGGAGTTAATGCTTATGGATTTAGAATGCGATGTCTTAAAAGCGCCTGTAGGGGGCCCAATACTTTTGTCCATATAGTGTCTATAAAGTTGTTGGACAATACTGTGATAACATTTCCTAATGCTAACATGTCTCTAATGTCCCACAAAGTCGTAACATCAGGCTAAAGCCAATTCCCCACAGCTCTACAGTCATCACCCGACGTATTCTAACATTTCTGCTCTAAGGTTTTGCCAAAAACGATAGCAATCAACCAGAATGCTGGATTCACATAAACATAATGAACCCTGAAGTAGATCAGTACAAAGCGTGTTTGCTTAAAGACGAGAGCATTAATAGAGAGCTGAGGTGTGCAGAGATGAGGAAGGACAGCACAGCAAATCTACAAACCCAAACTCATAGGTCATATCCAAAAAAAATTTGAAAAAAAGAACACCGAATTCACTGGAAACCAACCACAACAGCACATCTCAGGAATTTTCACATTACTCCCTTTTGGTTTTGGAAATTAATTGAAAAAATGGACAGCAGTCTCACTTTAAATCATCCCCAACTACATCTAAGGCTTTATAATCAAACACTGGTGCACTGAAAACAAACCGATGGCTTGAGGCAATGGAGGATAGCAATGGTTTGCCAAACAATGATTGGAGGACGGAGAAAAAGAAGGCGGAGACTGTTGTTATTTGAATAGCCTTTGCAATAATGACGGCACTCACAGAAAGGTTCGACTTAATAAACATTCTTTACCTATTTTGTTTAGTGAGCATGTGATCAATTGGGGTATGGCCAGGCTTACATACTGTAACTCTGGAGAAGCCTGCATGAACCCCACACACCAATAACTATCGGTCCTCAGCTGGCCAGGTAGCTCGGTATTCCCAGCATGGACAGAGGCTGAGAAGAGTCCAAAGAAGACATTGGAGGAAACGAGGTAAAGACTCTATGATGAGAGCTAAAAGAGAGAGATCAAAGAATGCAAGACAGTCCGTCTTGGCTGTAGCCTTACCGGTCTCATCCGGAATCAATCAATCAATCAATCAATCAATCAATCAATGTTTATTTGTATAGCGCTTTTTACAACCAACGTTGTCTCCAAGCAGCTTCAGAGAAAATCAATTTGTTATATAAAATAAAATAAAAAAAAACACAAAGTTGTTGTGTACAGACCTTTGAGGGTGGTGGGGGTGGGGGAAACTGGGTCCAAGCCCCCCTTGAGCAAGCCAGAGGTAACAGTGGCGAGGAAAAACTCCCTTGAGTAAGGGAGAAACCTCGAGAGGAACCAGGCTCAAGGGCGGAACCCAACCTCCTTAGGTCGAACCCAGAAGACGAGGAATTCCGTAGGTTTTCCAGATGCCAAATGCCATCTAACTTCAGTCCCGTTTCAGGCTCACATGAAAAGAAATAAATTCATCTCACGGCAAAACGTTTGGCCAGTCTTTGTCGGTCGGCTAATAAGTCTTGACAGTTTGAAGCTCCTGTAGTAAAGCCCTTTAATGGTACTCGACCTTGTGAGTCCACATGGTTCTTTCTCTTCTTTTGTCTTCTTAATTTAAAAGATTTGTTGTCTAGTTATATTGGTCAAAAGGTAATGACCTTTGCCCAACATCTATTCCGTCTCCGGAACTCTGATTACATCACCGTTCATTGGTAAGGGTGGGACAACAACACTAACCGATAATACCATGTTTCACCATCACAACAATCATCAAGAGAAACGTTCAGCAAGCTGAGAGACACATCCCACTCGGCCGTGCAGCCGTGTAGGGATGTGTTATGCTTTCTAACCCAGGGTGACGTTAATAAAGAGAAGACACTCTGATTGTAAACTTTCTTCCTGCACACCTGGTGTTCCTTTCCATTTCAGACATTATCCAACTCACTCTGTGCTCACTCTGTTTTTCCCCAGTGTAGTGCTACGGGCTCAATCAGGGCAACGGTTTTGATGGTTTGTCACGACAAACGCATTGCAATCTACCAGAGGAAGATTGCACTCCGACATTATGCGGTTGCATTATTTCTAGGTGAACTAAGACTCCAGTGAAACTTCTGAATAATGAGCCGTGGAATGAATTTTAGATGAGCCGAAGCAAAACATTACACAAATCCTTTTCCACTCGATGTACGATCTGGAGAATTTTGGGTGTTGTAGTTGTTGTTAAACGACACATCTCATATAGAGAGTTTTTTTTTATGGTACACAAGAACATTTTATTTGTAACTGCGTTCATTATTTAGCTGATGTAATTTAGATCATTTTCCCATTACTACAGCATGCAGCCGATCAGCCGAGACCGGGACCGGGGTACTGGCAACATTCAGGCTTCAGCATACTTTGTATTACTGTGGGTCCATGTTTATGTATAGTAATAATTCATACAGCGTCTGAAACCATATCCTAGCCTATTTAAGATTACAGAACAACTCAATACATGCATAATGATTTGAGAAATATGCTAATCATAACTTGCTGGAGGCATCCATCACTTGCTGGTGGCTATAACTACTAGTGCTCAGCCATAAAGGTGTCATAGAAGTTTTACCCACCAAGTAAATAAGCTTGTCTTTAAACTTATTATACAGCTAGCTATGCTAGTTAGCTTGCTAGTAGCTAACGTTACCTGTACTAGCTACTGGTTTTCCGTCGGGATATCGGTAGATTCACATTGTTCCTCGCTATGAACCTTTCAGTTTAAGATGATCAGCTTCAACCGGCAAATACACGGATACAATCACACAGCATGGCTGCTACTTACAGGCTGCTTTTGGGGTTGAGTTGCTGCTCTCTTCAGTCTCTGGAGAGGGTCAAGCGTTGAGCGGACCTGCTCCATATTGTCCAAGAGTTTGGCAGACTGGTGGATGAAATTGGTCCGGGATCCTGTTAGAGATCTGAAAGTTTCTATTCAACAGCTTCTATTAAGAAGTGTGATTGTGATCCACTGCTCTAGAGTCCAGGGGCGGAGCTTTACACCACTGCATTCCGCGCTCTGCACTGCGCTTGGTGATGTAGGGCTTGGATGCAGCTGCTCGGCCATGGAAACCCATTCCATGAAGCTCTACACACTGTTCCTGAGCTGATCTGAAGGACACATGAAGTTTGGAGGTCTGTAGTGATGGGCTCTGTAGAACGTTGGCCACCTCTGTGCACTATGACCCTCAGCATCCGCTGACCCCTCTCTGTTTGTTTACAAGGGCCACCACTTCATGGCTGAGTTATGTTATGATCCCACTTACAGTGGACTGTGGAATATTTAGTAGGGAGGAAATTTCACAACTGGACTTGTAGCACAGGTAGCATCTTATCACGGTACCACGCTGGACTTTACTGAGCTCCTGAGAGCGACCCATTGTCTCACTAACGTCTGTAGGAGCAGTGTGCATGTCTAGGTGCTCGGGTTTGTACACCTGTGGCCATGGTGTGATTTGGATGGGTGAGTAAATACTTTTGGCAACATAGAGGACATTCATAAAGCTTTGAGACAACGTGTACTTGACCTTCTCTTGGAGGCTCTCTTATTTTCCGGCATGTTCTTTGTTTCTCCATACACTCAGTGTCTACGTGTACCTGACATGTTGAACAAGAATCCTTTTACTCTCACACGCTGGCCTCTGAAACGTTAAGGGGTAATTTGGCCAGATGTATCAAATATTCAGTTTGATTCATGCCTCCTCAAACAAGTGGGTTCTCTATCAATTTGTTCTGATGCGCAAAGTTCTTTCGTATTTTTTTTTTTTAAACAGATTTATTTCTTTCTTTCTGTCCTTTGAGGGACACCTCATCCATCACTGGAATGACACAGTAGATCATGAAGCCTTTTCTTCTCCCGCTGCTGTGTGTGAGTGCATGTCAGTAGTGGGAGGAAAAAGGGGGTCTTTGGAAACATAAAATCTTCCACGGCCGTATCGACAGATTTACCGGCGCACTTCATGCCGAGCTTTCCACAGTAAAACATCTAAAACACAGCTGCCTCTCCACGGAGACCAGCAGCTAACACGCATTGATTTCCACCGTCTCGCCTCAGAGTCAAGGAAGCGGAGGGGGGAAAAAATGTTGATCAATGAAAATGAAAGATAAATCTAAATGCAAATGGCCTCGCTTATTTGCAAGTCTTAGAGGCCAAAGCCGGGGCCGGTCGGTCCACCGCCAGATGCCTCCGTGTTTCCTCCTATCATGGATGTAAAGAAGTGAAAGAAAAGGACATGCTCTGTGGAGACAGGGTAGAGTTTGGGAAAGGAATCAGCCAGGTCAATGGCAGAAAGACGGGCAGGAGAGGAAACAGAACTCATAAGGATTAGCCAGGTGCCAATTCAGCTTTACAATCAGAACTGTAATGTGATTTTGCCCTGCTGTCATTGATTTGCTGATATTCCTGATATGAAATATTAAATCATGATCCAACAAGCTGTAGGTCTTTATTATGGGCTGTGAACTAGCATTTTTCAAACTAGCTAATATGTAAATAGGACCCAGTAAGTTACAAGCATTTCCATAGAGTTGTAAACGGTGTGAACTAGTCATAGTGAATGAGGCCCGGATGCCCCTCAAACAATGATACTACCACCACCATGTTTCACCTTGTTCTCCTAGCTGCCGAGCTATTTATATTATTCTATTCCCTGCATGTACCCTGAATCTCTTTTCTCTTTCTCAGACTCAGACATGTGCATCTGTATGCACCATAGCTACAGTGTACTTGGATTAGCTCAAATAATCTGGCATTTTGTATGATGCGTGTTTATTGCCTATTGCATTGGTTAATTGGACTGTCACTCCACATCCTCACTCCAAACGTTACATGTAGCATATCTGCATATTTGAGAATGTGTACTATATACATATCATAGCTCCTTTATATTACTGCTATATAAAACTGTGAACATGGATAAAATAAGCTATGTTTTTTTTTTTGTTTACTCTTTTTTTAAATTCTGCTGTATATTTATTGCATTAGTCAATGGGACTGTCCCTACACATCTCACCCCAATTAGTATCATAATAATCCCTATGGAAATTGTTCAACTTAATTTATTGTAAATAAGTATCTTATATACATCTTATTCTGTCCCTTGTATGTACCCTGCATTTCTACCAGACTCCCTAAACTGCATATACAAGAATGTATACATCTACAGACGCACACACACACAGACACACACATATAAATATATACATATATTAAAGCTTCATATCATATATATATATATATATATATATATATATATATATATATATATATATATATATATATATATATATATATATATATATATATATATATATATATATATATATATAGCTATTCTGGTGATTAACATGGAGTACATTAACTGTCTAGTGTATATATGTTTGTATTTAGGTACTACTAGGGACTACACACCTGAGATTTTCACCCACCCTGTGTAAATGTGATGTAACGGTAAACGTGATTTGATTAATTTAGGGTAAGGTTATTATGCTGGAGTAACCCTTCGCTCTTCATAGTGTCCCCATAACTCCACTAACATATTACCTCAGCCATTAATTCTAGCTTGCAGAAGGTTCTTCTGCTGGAATAACACCTACACAAGTTCCACTCTGATGTGTCCACATGATCTTTAACAGCTTCAGATGGGCAGCAGTGTTGGTTTCAGACAGCAGCAGTGGCTCGCTCTGTGCAGCTCTACAATCACACCACTGTTGTTCAGTGTTCTCCTGATGGCAGTCTAATGAACTTTCACATTAACCACTGTGGCCTTTAGTTGCTTAGAAGTTACCCAGGGTTCCTTTGGGACTTTACAGACTATTATACGCCTTGCTTTTGGAGTGATCTGGTGGACCACTTTTGGGGAGGGTAACGGTGGTCTTGAATTCCCCCATTTGCATAAAATCTGGCTGACTCTGGACTGGGGGAGGAGTCTGAACTCTTTACTACTCTTCTTCTGAGGTTCCTCAGAAATCTCCTTTGTTTGCGTCCATGATAGACGTCCTCAAACATGTGTTGTGAAGATCTGAGTTTGGTTTTTAAAAACTGGGTTCCCACTCACATCTAATCATCATCCCATTGACTGAAAACACCTGACTCTAGTTTCAACTTCAAGTTAACTTCTAATACCACAGGCCACTCATACTTTGGCCACTCACAGGTTTGTAATATTGGACCATATTCTGCAATAAATAAAATTTTTTAATAAATAATTTTTTTTTTTTTATTCACATGAATTTTTTTTTCTGACTTTTTTTTTATCGACCTTCCAAATTCAACCGTCAAATTTATGCAGAAATATAATAAATTCTAAAGAGTTCTTACAAACTTCCAAGCGCTGCTGTATTTTGTCAATATGTTTTTATCAATGACAAAATAAAAAACATCCGGTAGATATCTGGGAGGATTCATGTTTTAGGCAGCTTATTAATTGCTTCCTCAGTTTGGAAGTTGTATAGTGAAGCTGAAGTTGTTATTTGAGTTAATATAACAAATTACAGGGGAAAAAAATGGAACATAAGTAAAAATATAGTTTGTATCATTTTTTAATATTCAGAAAATATCATGTCAGGAGGGAAAAAGACTTAGCTGTTGTAATATGCTATTATTTACCACTCTTGAGTACAGGAAACTGCCTGAGTTGTAGGGGGAAGCTGACCTCACTGATGTGTGTGTGTGCATGCGGTGGTTTGACTGACAGGCTGACAGCAGATATGTGTGTGTGGAACTGAAAGGGCCAGGCAGAGCCCACTGCTGCAGATCCAATCGCCATGTCAGCCAGGATCCCATTATCTGTCAGTGAGAAAGAGCACATTCATACAGACCAGACCAGGATATCACACACACACACACACACACACACACACAGGAAATCACAGCCACACATGGTCACATGAACATATGAACACAGAGACAAACACAGACAGACATACAGTATGATACAGTTAGATATTTAAATAAATTGTTTTATAACACTTTAATATTCTAAACAGTAAGAGGACAGTAATAAACTAAATATATATATACGAAATCATCATTTATAATTTATTTCTTTTGGAATATGTATGGGTCTGAACTTTAACCCATACATTTACAATATACCCTATCCCCTACATTTACACTACACCATAACCCTAAATATTTACCAAACTTTAGCTCCTAAAATTACACTAAATGATTAACTGTAAACCTACACTAAACATTAACCCCTCATCCTACTAAACCTTACTTTAAAACTTAGTAATAAACTTTAACCTTACATTAAAAAAAAACACCTTAAACTCCTTTAAATCAGCTCCTTAAAATTACACTACATGTTTAACTGTAAACCTACACTAAATTAAACCTCATTAACCACACCTCTAAATTCAGACTAAACTTTAACCCCTAAATTATACACCTTAACCTCTAAATTCACACTAAACTTTAACCCCAAATTAAACTACACCTTAACCTCTAAATTCACACTAAACTTTAACCCCAAATTAAACTACACCTTAACCTCTAAATTCACACTAAACTTTAACCTCAAATTAAACCACACCTTAACCTCTAAATTCAGACTAAACTTTAACCCCTAAATTATACACCTTAACCTCTAAATTCACACTAAACTTTAACCCCAAATTAAACTACACCTTAACCTCTTAAAACTACACCCCATAACCTTAACCTCTAAATTCACACTAAACTTTAACCCCAAACTCCTCAACCTCTTAAACTACACTTCAAATTTACACTTCTAAAAACTTAAATTCACACCTCTCACACTAAACTTTAACCCCAAATTAAACTACACCTTAACCTCTAAATTCACACTAAACTTTAACCCCAAATTAAACTACACCTTAACCTCTAAATTCACACTAAACTTTAACCCCTAAATTATACACCTTAACCTCTAAATTCAGACTAAACTTTAACCGCTAAATTAAACTACACCTTAACCTCTAAATTCACACTAAACTTTAACCCCAAATTAAACTACACCTTAACCTCTAAATTCACACTAAACTTTAACCCCTAAATTAAACTATGACTTAACTTCTCAATTCACACTAAACTTTAACCCCTAAATTAAACTACACCTAATCCTCTAAATTGACACTAAACTTTAACTCCTAAATTAAACTACACCATAACTTCTAAATTCACACTAAACTTTAACCCCTGAATTAAACTACACCTCAGCCTCTAAATTCACACTAAACTTTAACTCCAAATTAAACTACACCTTAACCCTTAACTACTCTAATCCCGAATTCACCCACTAAATTTCACTTATAACTCCTAAAATAAACTACACACCTTACCTCTAAAATTCACACTAAAACTTTAAACCCCTTTAAACTACACCTTAACCTCCTAAATTAACTAAAAACCCCTACACCTTAAACAAACTTTAACCCCTAAATTAAACGACACCTTAACCTCTTAATTCACACTAAACTTTAACTCCTAAATTAAACTACATTTTAACCTCTTAATTCACAATAAACTTCAACCCTTAAATTAAACTACACCGTAACCTCTAAATTCACACTAAACTTTAACCCCTAAATTAAACTACACCTTAACCTCTAAATTCACACTAAACTTTAACCCCAAATTAAACTACACCTTAACCTCTAAATTCACACTAAACTTTAACCCCAAATTAAACTACACCTTAACCTCTAAATTCACACTAAACTTTAACCCCTAAATTAAACTACACCTTAACCTCTAAATTCACACTAAACTTTAACCCCTAAATTAAACTACACCTTAACCTCTTTATTCGAACTAAACTTTAACTCCTAAATTAAACTACACCTCAACCTCTTAATTCACACTAAACTTTAACCCCTAAATTAAACTACACATTACCTCTAAATTCACACTAAACTTTAACTTCTAAATTAAACTACACCTCATCTTCTAAATTCACTCTAAACTATAACTCCTAAATTAAACTACACCTTAACCTCTAAATTCACACTAAACTTTAACCCCAGATTAAACTACACCTCAACCTCTAAATTCACACAAAACTTTAACCCCTAAATTAAACTACACCTTAACCTCTAAATTCACACTAAACTTTAACCCCAAATTAAACTACACCTTAACCTCTAAATTCACACTAAACTACACCTTAACCTCTAAATTCACACTAAACTTTAACCCCAAATTAAACTACACCTTAACCTCTAAATTCACACTAAACTTTAACCCCTAAATTAAACTACACCTTAACCTCTTAATTCATACTAAACTTTAATACCAAATTAAACTACACCCTAACCTCTAAATTCACACTAAACTTTAACCCCAAATTAAACTACACCCTAACCTCTAAATTCACTCTAAACTATAACTCCTAAATTAAACTACACCTTAACCTCTAAATTCACACTAAACTTTAACCCCAGATTAAACTACACCTAATCCTCTAAATTCACACTAAACTTTAACCTCAAATTAAACTAGACCTTAACCTCTAAATTCACACTAAACTTTAACTAAACTAAACCAGTTCAGTAAAATTATCTATACAGATTCTGGTATTCTCTAGCTCCTTCATGATTATAAGGTACTATTAATAATAAGAGGACTGATAATAATAACATGCCTGTAGTAAATACCTGACTTTGGCATATTTGTCCTCAAAATGCAATACAATCAAATGCATACATATACACACCGCAGCACTCCCAGAACAAGGACACCAAGACATTCTCATGTGTCTCCAGTGTTTTTCATGTGATGTATTTGACCGTATTAGCAAGGGTTCCTCATCTTTCCCACATCAAAGAAACAAAACAAAAACAAAACAACAACAATACAAAGTCCACCCGCCCATCTGCAGGATCTGAGCAGAGGGAGTGAGTGACAGGCTCCTGTGTGATTGGCTCTGTAACCACAATTAGGGCTGGATAAGGAATTAGCTGCTACACGGAGCGAGAGACTGATGTTCTCCCCACGTATCGACGCATAATTGATTGGGCTGAAGTGATATTTAATGCAACATGTATTTCATCATCAGACAAATTAGTCCAAGCGATGGAACACCTGCGGTAGGGGACGGTCCTCTTTATCCGTACGTCCATATTAACTGGACCGACCGAGCGCTGTTATGCCGCGCATACAAGCTAACACAGCTGGATAATGACTGCAATAGGCCATCATTATTTCTTTATGCAGGTGCCATGTGTATTCATTAGCACAAACACAGTTTTGCCAAACTGTAGTGTTTCAGGGTCATAAAGCCTGAAATATGATGCAATAGCACGTCTCCAGTATGCACTATGCTGCTGAAGTGCACGGTAATAAGTCATTTATTACAGATAGCACCTCATTTTTTTCCTGTCGTTCTGTTGCGGTACAGTCTCTTACATGCCTCTATTAAGTCTATAATAGGGTTTATAAGGCTATGTGCACAACAGCAAATGCGTGGACACAAATCTGACCCTTATAAATGAGGTCTAAGCCACTTTCCTATGTGGCGAAATGTGTGGGGTCACTCTGGAAGTAAGAGGAAGTAAGGGTGACCAGGCTTCACTTAATATGACTGGACACATACAAACACAAAGCTGGATATTGGCCACAATAAGCCTCCGTTACTGCCTCATATAGGTCCAAATATGATGTGCCATGTGCATTCATTGGCAAAAACCCAAAATGGCTTTAATCCTGGGCCATGAAATCTGAAACGTGATGCGATGGTGGAAGGCTATTTAGCTCTTTCCCGTAATCACCAGGCCAGTGAACTGGAAGATGAGTTAATTAAGGGTCATGGGTTACAGTGAATTTACCCAGACTTAAAACCAATTTTGCACCAAAATTACAAAACTACACTGTAAGCACAGCAAATGCCGCATACCCTATGCCAAACCCAACACCACAGCCTGATGTGCACCTTCCCAGAATGGTAACTTCATATTTGGCGACACAGACCACAACAGCGGTGAGTAGTCCACTTGGTAGCATCGTCATTCCGCCGTTGTATTTATGATCCGCCATTTTTAAATTCAGTCGGATGAACAGCAGACAGCCACCATTATTTGTAGGAGGCCAAGGAAGTCAGTGGTGTATAGTGACTCAGTAAGTGCAATGCATTGGTGAGCAGTGGTGTCCTCCATGAGTCATCCTGTTACGGCCAGCACCATTGGTAGACGGCTGTATGACGCAAGAGTGGTGGAGACGACCAACGCATCTGTGTGTGGAAGCACCGTGGTCAGCGCCAAGATGAACGTTTGTTTGTTGTCTCCACCTCCACCCCTACCGCACCATCTGCAGGAACTGTGTGAGGATGTTCAAGCTGCATGGGATGGATTATCACAGGACACCATTAGGAACCTCCACAGCTCCATACCGAGACGCTTGGTGTGTTGGGTTAGCAAACATGGCGGCCCGACGCCATACTGAGAGACTGACTTCTGTATGTGTAGCTCAATAAATATTGATCATATCAGTCTAAATTTATGACCAGTTATTGATCCTGGTCTCCTTTATCTTCCTTCCCAACAGCACCGCAATCCCACACCTCCTTCTTGTGTAGCTATTCTTTTGATGGTGAGTGTATGTATATATATATGTACAGAAGCTTTAAAACTGGCTCAACCAATCAGGTTTTACAACCAGAACTATTTATTTATATTAATTAGTTAATTTTGCACAATAAAATTAATTTCTCTGTATACTGTATGACCCTGTTCTTCAATGGTCAGGACCCCCACAGGACCACCACAGAGCAGGCATGATGTGGGTGGTGGATCATTCTCAGCACTGCAGTGACACTGACGAGGTGGTGGTGTGTTAGTGTGTGTGGTGCTGGTGTGAGTGGATCAGACACTGCAGTGCTGCTGGACACCTCAGTGTCACTGCTGGACTGAGAATCGTCCACCAACCAGAACTATCCAGCACAACAGAGTCCTCGGGGCAGTGTCCTGTGGGCAGCGTCCTGTGACCACCGATTAAAGACTAGAGGATGACCAACACTACACTGTGCAGCAGCAGATGAGCTATCGTCTCTGACTGTCCATCTACAAGGTGGACCAGCAAGGTAGGAGTGTCTAATAGAGTGGACAGTGAGTGGACACAGTATAGTGTAGTGGCCCTGTGGAGGTAGACCAGCTGGTTTTCTCAAGTAATGAAGATACAATGGTACACTCTATTATAAGGCGTTACTGGGATGTTCAGAAGTCACCCCAGATGCTTAACGAAGCAATAATGGCCAGGCTCTCTATAACATGGGCCACGATATCCTCCTCTGTCTCCACCACATACATTGGAAAAGCATGTCGAGACGGGTTCAGTGGCATTTGCCGCTTTATCTCAACATCCGTGAGCTCACATGCCTCCTCAGCCACCCGTCCCATAATGCACCATCAGCACCGAGGCAATCATTCACGGCCCCCGATGTACGTTTCAGAAAGCTCCCTCCTCGCACGGACGGACTTGCTGATTCATACGATAAAATTCGCCTGTAATTATGAGCGGACAAATGTTAATGCAATCTGCGGGGTGATTAGATCGACAGTGCTTTCGCTCGGCTTTCATACCGCCTGCCAGAAAGAACAAAGTGGCGCTCAAAGCTCTGAACATAGCCTCGCAAGCAGCTGTGTACATTAATGGGAACGTATTAAGGTGATTTCGCTTTGTACTTAACTCCCTCGCTCAGTTCCGTCTCTCTCTCTCTCTCTTTTCCTCCTTTCTCTCTTTTTCTTCCCCCTCCTTGTATCTCTCTAGTGCCAAGTGAATTAGTCACTAAGCTTAAGACGTAGACTAACAGAAGAGGCTCGGCTCGCCTTTGAGCGCGGGCCCCACTGTAAGGGCCCCTCAAATCCCCCTGCATGCCTCTAATTATTTTACGGCTTTGGGAGTTTGATGTACGCGCTTTGAATGAGGAGGCAGCCGAGCCCCCGCATGCTGCGAGTAAAGCAGGCACGTCTGCGCTAGTTTGCCGGGGATGAATTGGGTAGACATGCTTTAGCTTTAGCTCCAGCCCTGTTCTTCTCGGTGTCGAGACCAGTTTTGCTTTTTTCCCCTCATTCCTTCCTTCCTTCTTATCGCTTCCGCAGCCTCCCTCTCCCTCTCCCACTTAAATCTCCTCAAATCCCTTCGCTACCTAGCGGCTACGGCCGCATCCGCTAACACGCTAAAGCTACACGCCATTCATCAAGGGGTCTCCTAGCAACCGCTCTCAATCCGTTCCTCCTGAAAGGGACTTTTTTCGGAGGGGGTTTCATGAGAGATGCTTGTGAATGGTGGACGGCGGATGAAGGCGACGTCCCATCCTGGGTAATTTAGGCGCTAACAGTTTGGCCGGCCCTCGTATCCACTAGCCTCATTCCTCCGGTTAAAAGAAGCCCATCTGTGTGAGCGAGCTCCATGCCTGGATTGTGGGTCACGGTTTTGGCAGGTTGAAATCAGACATCGGGCCCGGTTTGGCTGTTAGCAGAAGGGAGGGTCCGAGGCCGTGAGCGCTAGCACGGATCCATCTTCCCATAGCCTGAGCCAGGCTTCAAAGAAAACAAACCGGGAGGATTAAGCTGAGCGGTAAAAAATGGTTCCTGGGAGCCTCCCTGGGTGAACCCGGGGTAACGAGTGGGCTGCGTTTGAGTCGAGGCCGGTCCGAAGGTTTCTGGGGCTGCGTTCTTCATGTCATTGTGACGCCGAGCAGAGCCTGGGGGAGTGATGGCGGATTCATTCCTGACTTTACACCAGGCCGTTCCCGGAGCCTCCCTGACCTCCAGCTCTTACTCAGACGAGTCTGCGACAGCAACAAATGACCGCTGGCCTGATGGAGGCCTCCTACGCCATTAGAAGGTTTAATTCCCACAGATAGTGGATACATTTTAAGCACCTCCGAAATTCCAGCCTGACGGTGCTCTCCAACACCTCAGGACAGCTGGAGAAGCTGAGCTCATCTCAAGGCAGACCGATTCTTCTTCTTCTTCTTCTTCTTCTTCTTCTTCTTCTTCTTCTTCTTATTATTATTATTATTATTATTATTATTATTATTATTATTATTATTCCCGCATTTCTTTCCCACATTTTTCGAGATATCGACTCTGTTCCAACTCCAGCTTGTTCCATTCCAGCCTGATGGTGCTGTCCAACACCTCTGGACAGCTGGAGAAGCTGAGCTCATCTCAAGGCAAACCGATTCTTCTTCTTCTTCTTTTTCTTCTTTTTCTTCTTCTTCTTCTTCTTCTTCTTCTTCTTCTTCTTATTATTATTATTATTATTATTTTTCCCGCATTTCTTTCCCACATTTTTCGAGATATCGACTCTGTTCCAACTCCAGCTTGTTCCATTCCAGCCTGATGGTGCTGTCCAACACCTCAGGACAGCTGGAGAAGCTCATCTGTGGCTCTTTTCAGAACATCCTCTATAACAGTGTTTCTCAAGACAGACCTGAGGGGTCTTCCAGGTGGGCCACATGTTTTGAAATGCCTTCTCCTCCATTAATACACCTGTAGTAATTATGGTTGCATTGAAAAGCAATTGTACTGTTATCCTTTTATTATTTTTTGCTGTTGTTTCCTGTTTTTTCCGAGATATCTCCGTTCCAACTCCAGATTGTTCAGTATGATCACATGAGGTGTGCTTGTATACAGCGTTTTGATTGGATGCACAGATTCCATACAGGAAGGAATTTTCTAAATTTTTTCCCCATAGAAAATGAATAGCAACGAAAAATGCATGCCTATCTAATCTATTTCCACTCAACCTAGAGACACCATATCGGATACACTAGCTCAGGGAGCAGTTAGTGCACTCATCCTTTTCTCTTTCTTTTCACATCCCTCTTTCCTCCCATAGAGTCCCATTTATTTATGGACCCACCCAAAGCCGGCTGTTTCCTTTGCCAGACAGCCACAAAAGTTTAGGTACTAAAGGGCAGGTCCCCAAACACTAATCCACAGCTATTCTGACCCGCACTCCTTTATGTGTTGTTTATTCATCCATCGTTCCTCCCATAGAGTCCCAGTCATTTTGGATCCAAACCAAGCCCTGATGTTTCCTTTGTCCGCGAGTCAGCAAACTATACATACTCACTAAGGGCTGGTCCCCAAACATTCATCCACAGCTATACAGACCTGCACTTGTTTACTCATCCCTTGTTCCTCTCATAGAGCCTCAGTCATCGTGGCCCCAAACCATGCTCTGCTGTTTCCTTTTCCTCATAGTCACCAGACTCCATGCACTCATTCAGGGCACATCCCCAAACTCTACCCTGAAGCTATAAGGACCTGCACTTCTCTATGCGTTGTTTATTCATCCCTCTTTCCTCCCATAGAGTGCTAGTTATTTTGGATCCAAACTATGCTCTAATGTTTCCTTCGCCCAAGAGTCAGCAAACTTCACATACTCACTAAGAGCTGGTCCCCAAACACTAACCCACAGTCATTCTGACCTACACTCATTTACTCATCCCTCGTTCCTCTCATAGAGCCTCAGTCATTGTGCCCCCAAACCATGCTCTGCTGTTTCCTTTTCCTCATAGTCACCAGACTTCATGCACCCATTCAGGGTACATCCCCAAACTCTACCCTAAAGCTATAAGGACCCGCACTTCTCTGTGTGTTGTTTACTCATCCCTCGTTCCTTACTTGTGTTTCCTTCAGGAAATGAACTTTTGTAGTTGTCTAATGTTCTCAATGGTCCAGGTGTGTTGGAAGCCAGCATAGATACCCACCAACCAGGCGGTGGATTCCATTGCACATGGTGCAGATTGTTGGCGTCAGTTAAGGCCATGGACACTTCTTAAGCCTCGGTCTCTCCGAAGTGAATGAAGGTTTCGCTGAAGAATTTGCTCGCTATTTATATCTGGCTTCTTATTGAATGTACTCGTTTATCCAGGTGTGCTCTTTTCAATGGTCTACATTGTTTTATGTCGCTCATGGGCAACATGCATATGAAATATGAAAGGCATGTGATTTTGTTTTCAGTTCTTAATGGCTCATTTCATCATTTTTAATGGCTCATAAATACTGCAAATACCTAGGCATGTCTACTGTGAGATGAGTAATGCATGCCAAAGGTTTTTTTTTAATGAAGAAAAGGGAAAAAGAGCTCACGAGGTCTTCTAGACGGATCAGAGCCGAGCATCATCTGTGTCCAACATACAGATCAACAAAGTCTGGACGAGAGCTGCAGCATCTTGCCCATACCAGAGCATTTCTGAGATCCTTTCTACCAGGCATTGACTCATGCAGTGAGTGAGTAATAAAGACCGTTATCACTGGTAGAACAGAGAGAGAAGAGAAAGGAAAGGCTTCTAACTCACCTCCTCTGATGCCTGTACTCACAGAGAGCGATTAAATGCCATATAGGACTACCACTTTTAGGTGTGAGTCACTGCAGAGGAAAGAAAAACACTACTTGGTATGTTATGTCCGTATCACAGAGCAACTCCATCAAGGGGAACAACCTCGTAAGCAACTCTGGAAAACATTTAAGACACCATCTCAAACTGGTCAGTGTCTCTAGTTGTGCAGGTTCTGGGTTTGTGTTGGACCAGAATTCCTCAGTTCTGTTTGATTCTCTACTCTACTGGAACCATGTCTCCCAAACTCCAGATCAGATATTGTATTAGATCTGTTTATTTAGAAAATCACTAATGACCTCCAGAAGCCTGTTTTTAGAACCATGCTCGCTGTGCGTTTCACCCCAGCCACCGCTCGCCACTCTCTCTGTAGGTCACTTGAGGTCATCTTACGGTGGGTAAGGGACATTGGAATGAGGTGGCGCTCATCACGGTCAGTAGAGAGTGGGTTTGGCCCTCTGCCAGTCTGTAGCTGTGTTGTCCTGTGTGTTTGCTGATGGACCTTGTTCTTATGAACCAGACGCTCACTGTATCTGGCAGTAAAGCTGGAACCCAACCTTCGGTTCCTCACTGGGAACCTGCTGTACATGTGGAGATGCTGATTGAAGAAGAAACTGGAGTGGTGTACATGAGAAGAAACATTTAGAGAAGATCAGTGTTGGCATGGAGAGGTTGATGTGTGTATATATACCTTGTGTCCAGATGTTTGTAGACACCTGCTCATCCACCATGTTTGAAACATTGTTGTAAGGATCTGATTGAATTTTGCCATAAGAACTGTGCACCGGATGCTTCATTAAATGGGTTCCCATGGCTGATAAGCTGCACACATGCCTAAGATCACCAAGTGTCTGCTGGAGGGGTGTAAAGAACATCGCCACTGGACTCTGGAGCAGGGGAAATGTGTTCGCTGGAGTGAGGAATCACCAACCCTAGAATCACTCCCTGGCAGTCTGATGGATGAATCTGGCATTGTTGGATGAACACAGGAGATTTCCACCTACCAGAATGCATGGTGCAAACAAGTTTGGTGCCAACAAGTTTGGTGGAGGGGGATAATTGTCTGGTGGCTAGGTTTGGACTCACCCCCTTAGTTCCAAGGGTGAAGCTAATGCTACAGCATACAAAGACATTTTAGACAGTTATACGATTCCAACTTTGTGGCAGCAGTAGTTTAGGAAAGACCAATTCCAGCATGACGGTGCACCTTTGCACAAAGCCGGGTCCATACAGACATGGTTTGATGAGTTTGGTGTGGAGGAACTTCAGTGGCCGATGCACGTAGCCCCTGACCTCATCCCCACTGACCACATTTTTGGGATGAACCGGAATTTTGATTCCACTCCAGGTCTTCTCGTCCAACATTGGTGCCTGACTCCACAAATGCTCTTTAGACGAAATGGGCAGATTCCCACAGACACACTCCAAAAACTTGTTGAAAGATTTCCCAGACAAATGGAGGCTGGCAGACCCTCAAAGAGGCTGTGAGGGGGACTCCGTTTCGAAGCCAATGGTTTTGGAGTAGGATGTTTAACAAGCTCAGGACAGCACAGCACAGGTGTGTTGGTCAGGAGTCCACACACTTAGGCAGTACTGTGTTGAGCATGCAGCCTTATGCTGTCACACCAACAAAACGCTAAAAAATGAGGCAAAAAAGGAGATATTTTCATCCGTCGCTATATATCATCTCGCAGCCAAACCGAGCTAAGAGAAAAGGTGGACAAAATTTGATGTATGAATCTAATTACCAATGTGTCTCCTACAGGTGTTGGGTAAAACACACTCTCGCACACACGTGCACGCACATGCAAGCACACGGCATCCACAAAATGGAGTGTGCCAGGGTTATTTGGCTCCCACAATGCACCGCTGACACTGCAGTCCATCAAAGGCGCGGCCGCAGAAAGAGCCGGAGCCCCACAGCTGAAAAGAACAATTACCACTTCTATCGCCTCCTCCAAATTAGCATTCATTGGCGATATGATTTACTACAAAGACAAGCCGTTTCTCCCTCATTCTGCCTCTCTTTCTTCTGGGCCTTTCTTCTCCTCTCTCCTCTGTCACTTCTCCGTGGGAGCGGGTTAATGTAGTAACATTTGTATTCTCCTCCCGAGCCTCACACAGACGATGAGGATCCGCTGCAGGTCAAGCCAGCCTCTTTCTGTCTCTTTCTCTCTCTCTCTCTCTCTTCCTCACTTTCTCTCTTTCTCTCTCATCCTCGGCTCTTTGAAGAGATAAAGACGCCGTAATTGCATTTGCATATCGTACAGCAGAGAGCGACTCACGGGTCGTGACTCCCGCTTCACGTGACTCGGCGGTGAACATGAAAAACGCATCCATCCACTTAGACTGCGCTTTCACTCCTGAGCCTAGAGCTCGGGCTTACTGCTGTTTGAGAAAGCTGCTACAACTAGCTGATACCCAGACAGGCTACCTACTTACCGTACACAGGCGTTTCGGACAAGTACTAGCTAAAACACTTAGCATAACACATGCATGGCTTTCAGCTACCATGTACACGGATATACACTCGTCCACCCAGAAGGAGGTGTGGGATTGCGGTGTTGTTGGGAAGGTAGATAAAGGTGACCAGGATCAATAACTGATGATAAATTTAGACTGATATGATCAATATTTATTGAGCTACACATACAGAAGTCTGTCTCTCAGTATGGCGTCGAGCCGCCATGTTTGCTAACCCAACACGCCAGACGTCTCGGTATGGAGCTGTAGAGGTTCCTAATGGTGTCCTGTGATAATCCATCCCATGCAGCTTGAACATCCTCACACAGTTCCTGCAGATGGTGCGGTAGGGGTGGAGGTGGAGTGACGCCAGGCCTTCTGGACGTGTGACACGTGGCAACAAACCGTTCCTGAGACTACCATGAACTGCTGTTTGCTGGCACCAGTCAGTAGCATGACATGTACATCATATCATAGCATGATATACATATGACCATCGCTGTCTAAAAAAAACATGTCTCTCCAAAATGATAACTTTACAGGACAGCACACAAACCTCGTGTAATTTGAATGTAAGTGAATGGAACCAGACTTCTTTCCAAGCAGTGTTGGTCCCTTTCTGTTGGTCCATTAGCAAGGAATATTCACACAGTGTAAATGGTATCTGCAGTGTTCAAATGTTGCATAAAAGTAAAAATCAACAAAAATATGTTGTAATATACCAAACATATATCATATACCAAAATAAACATATTATGATGTTACGTTGTCATTGTTTAGCTGCACAATCGACAAGTTTCTGTTTTTTGATATTCCTTATTAACTAACTGGAGTACTGGTCTGCCTCAGGGTGGCGCTACAGCGAGCTGGTTCTCCCAGCTGGTCCTTCATAACCTAGCAAGTATAGCCAAAGTAACTATAAAAAATTTTACTATATGCTGGTATAGTTGTTTGAAAAGATTTTAGAGTGAACTGATGGAAAAGTGACCTGATCATCATTCCTCAAACTGAAGATAAAATAGGAAAAGCGAAAGATCCCAAATAATGTGTAGAAGACTTTATACCAAACATTTTGTTGCCAATTAATTACAGTTATAGCAAGTGAGCAACCAGGCAACTCTGGATTAGCAAGACAACACATACCCCCTCAAATATACTGTATATAAAATGGGCATTTATATTATCAAATATTAATATAGCCTTAATAGTGTTACTGCTGCCAGACGTCCCCGATTTAATTACACTGCTACCATAAACAGGCTATCTACAACCTCACCCTACTGCTATCCAAGCCCTTCCTTAGCCAGTGACACCGGTTAGCTGGTATTCCCCCTATCATCCTGCTAGCGTTTTCTGGAAAGTACAGCATAAATGCTAATTCTGATGGCTAAATCGATATTAAATCCATACACATAGCCCTACACTTCACTTCATTTGCCAAGGGCCCAGAGCCAGATGTAATTAGGCTGGCCAGGCGTCCTATAGCCTTTTCACAAACACAGGCCCGCCACGTACAGCCCAACACAACCGCTGCCCCAAACCGCAGCTTAACCCGGCCCAGACTCCAGACACCCACGTCTGCTTCTTTAAAGGGGCTCTGAACCTTGCGGCCCTGAACGTCTCAGCAGTTTAACGTTTACCACTTCTGTATACAGTGAAGGTAAGGGGCCCCCGAGCGACCCAACAGGCTGGAAAATTGAGGCATAAACATCTGTTTGTAGCAGTGTTTCAATCCACCCGCGTCCAGCACATCGGCCTCGCTCTCCTGGAGCTGTTTTGGGTTTCTCTGTGTTTACTTTTCCTGCCCACTCCGTCCCATCTGTTTCTCACTCGTCACAGGATAGAAATGTCAACACATCTGCAGCACGGGTCCGGTCAGGACCGCCACACCAGGCTTCTGTCGCCTCAGGCCAATTAAATAACTCGGAGGATAAATAATCAGGGAATTAAATATCCCACTTTCGCAGGCTAAGCCTCTTATAAAAACACACTGCCTTCACTTCAGTAACCTTTCGCCGGGGCCCAGAGCCAGATCTAATTAGGGAAAGTTTGCCAGCGAATATGCTCAATATGGGCTCCCAATTATGGATAACACGTCTCCGTTTCAGCCCAGACCAGGCCCCCGTGTTTTTCTGGCCGGAGACGGGGTGTCTTATGGCTTAGAAAGCTGTGTCAAATCAAGCCGTGGCATGTTTCTGCAAGGTCCTCGCCGTGTCAGGGATCATCGGAGACGTCGTTGGAGCGGTGATTGTTCTCAACACCGAGTGGACAGAGGTGAATTGAGTGATAGATTGAGAGAGAGAGAACGAGGGAGGGGGGGAACGAGGGGGAGAGGTGGGGTTCAGTCAGCACAGAAAATCTTTAACTATTGAATGAATGATTAGTGCGTTTAAAAGTCTTCCATTTTTAATCAGCAGTGCAGCGGTGTCTGCAGGCGGCCAGGCTGATTAAAATTTACTCTAACCGGCTGTGAGGTTACAGTAAAATGGGGCTAAAAGCCTCCAGCTAAACTGTTCCATGTAAAAACCAGCATATCTTTATACAGCCTTCCAAACGAACATAAATACAGACCCCTGAGCTCACGCCGTTATGTTGTAGCACCCAGGCGAGCCCTGGGTCTAAAGCTATATATGACCGAGTGGTGTTTTTTTAATCAACCCTTGGGTGTTCGGTGGTTAGCAGACCTGTTTCAATACCTATAGGTTTTGTCCTATCAATGGGCAAAGCTGGGAAACATACTATAGGTCTCTTAAATGTGATTGGATGCTTGCTTGTGACATGAATGTAGCCATGTATGTATTACATAATGACGCCATAATTCAAAAAGATACAGTGACATTGGTATGGACTGGACAAGTTTCCCAATGTAGGCCATATCAACGCTCAGACACTCTTGCTCCCTGTAGACTGGGATTTTATCCACTGCTGGTAGACCCGTATGACTGCACGCTTCCATACACCTGCAGATTCAGCTACTTCCTTCACACTATGGTCTTTGGCCACGCCCACATGCAGTCACTCCTTTTAGCAAATCATAAACATCTGCTCTGGAGCCATTTTCCACACATGGTACGAGACATTCCCTGCACTGTATCACCTCTTCCCAATCTACGGATCCCGTCACTCACACCCTGCAGGTATTTATAGCTCCATCAGCTTCGTGCAGCGCCATCTGCAGGAGCCTGAAAGTACATCTGAATGAATCCAACACTCTGTGTCTTCTGTTTATCTATTTCTCTATGTGGAGAAGAGTTTGTGGTGGTGTTGAATGGCTGTTAGCTTTCCACTGGTACCTTGAGTCGAGGCTGGTTGACCAATCAGAGGCTGCCTTCTTGACTTTTCGAACATTCAAAAACCTGTATTCCTGACTTGTTGACCAATCAGAGGCTGCGTTCCTGACTTCTTAACCAATCAAAGATTGTGTTTCTGACTTGTTGACCAATCAGACACTGAAACATGCTTAAAGGTGACTTGTTTTGTGTCCTGTGAGCTTCTGATGAAAAACTGATATACAGTTTGTACTTTCCAGAAATATACAGAGTGGGGAACTGTTAGAACTAGGCTGGACTTCTGGGTGGCTTCTTTCTGGAGCCAGAAGGCCAGACTCCATTGTCATAATTGTGGTAGGACTGGCAAGCTAGATCAAGAGATGGGGTGCTGGTGGTCTCAGGAAATGAAAGGTAGAATTGGAAATGTATCAGGTGTTAGACTGGAAGGCCTCCTCCCAGATTTCATTAGTTCATGGAGTTGTTTCATAACTCCATTTTGTGTCTGGTTTGATAACTTTTCCACATTGCATTTCCATATCCATAAGCCCAGATCAAGCACCAAACCAGCACTATGACCACTCTTCGAAGTGTAGTAAATGACATCTTTCCATAATAGGATGGCCAAATACACACAAAGAACCCCACCCCACGAGACCACACCACCTTCTCAGCATCCCAACACACACTCACACAGAGTGGCTGGCGGATGTGGGCTGAGAGAGCGTAATGGCGCATTGCAGGTGTAGCTTCAACAACCCATTTATCAGGAGAGGCATTCAATTAGACGTGAGAGACTGGCAGAGTCTAGCAGAGAGAGAGAGAGAGAGAGAGAGAGAGAGAGAGAGAGAGAGAGAGAGGGGTGCTCTGAATGAGTTCAGCAGAGAGCAATGTCCATCCAGATCATTCCTCATGCCTCATTATCAAACAGTCCTCCGTCTTCCTCCCTCTCTATTGGGCTCCATTCATTTATAGACCATCCTTCTCCTGCTCAGAGCTGTGGTGGCCTTCTCCTTGTATTGTGCTGAGTTGAAACGGACCGCTGGAGGGCCCCGGGCAGGGTGTTCTTTAATGGCATCTGCATCCAATAAACCCAGAACTGAAGGGGTCCAGAGGGTTACTACAGAAAAATACGCAGACAAACAAAAGTGCGGAATGTTGGGCAATGTGTATTGGAAGGTTTGGGTTTTTTGTAATGTCACATTCATTGCGTTTCTACAACACTGAAAACTGACAGCTGCCCTTTTCATGATGAATCCAACCAAAAACTGGTCCATTAATACAAATATAATAAAATTAGAGACCACCTTTCATTTGTTTAGCTTCAGGGGATTAGACATGAAACATCCCTTTGCATAATGGAGATTTTCGGAAAGTCTTTAAAAGCTACTGAGAAAGAGGGGATTCATAACAACCGCCTGGAAGACCTGATAGACAACCAGCACTGGCCGCCATTAGAAACAAACAGCACGCAGAGCTTTGATCTTTAGAAGAGGTACAAACATCAAGCTCCACTCTTTCTTCAGATCTGAGAACATCCACAGGCGCTTCTGTCTATCCTTCCACTGTGAGAAGAAACTATGGGTCTTAAAGGATGTGTGGCTGTTCAAGTAGCATTATGAATCCAATAATCTGTGTCTTCTGTTGATCTATTTCTCTATGCTGAGAAGAATTAGTGGTGGTGTTAGAATGGCCGTTCAGAGTTGTCTAGAGGCTGCCGTCTTGACTTGTCATTTCAAAGCCTGTATTCCTGACTTGTCGACCAATCAGAGGCTGTGTTCCTGACTTATTGACCAATCAAAGACTGTTTTTCTAAGTTGTTGACCAATCAGAAGTAGTTTTCCTGACTTGTTGACCAATCAGAGGTTGATTTCCTGACTTGTCAGCCAATGAGAAACTGGGCTCGATCAATCAGAGGCTGTGTTCCAGAATTGTTGACCAGTTGTCAGCCAATCAAAGGCAGTTTCTGCCTCTAATACTGAGTTCCTGACTTGTTGATCAATCAAAGACTGTGCTCCTGACTTGTCAGCCTGTCAGATTCTGGGCTCCTGACTTGTTGGCCAATCAAAGGCAGTTTCTGACTTGTTGTCCAACCAGAGGATATGTTGCTGAGTTGTTGACCAATCAGAGACTGTATTCATGACATATTGACCAATTGGAGACCGTGTTCAGCCAATCAGAGGCTGTTTTCTTGACTGGTCAGCCTGTCAGATCCTGGGCTCCTTGCTTGTTAATCAATCAGAGGCTGTGCTCTTGACTTGTCGACCAACCAGAGGATATGTTGTTGACCTGTTGATCAATCAGAGGCTGTGTTCCTGACTTGTCAGCCTGTCAGATCCTTGACTCCTGACTTGTCAATCAATCAGAGGTTCTGACTTGTTGACCAGTTAAAGACTGTGTTGACCAACCAGAGGATATGTTGCTGACTTGTTGACCAATCGAAGACATACAGACCTCAGAGCATCCATTGCGTTAATCTATCAGGAAGAGGATGTACGTCTCCATGCCTGTGATCCAGTTTCCTTCGTGCACCAGTTTCATATATAGTACCAGGGCAGGATCTGCCTGATTTGAAACTGCCACATAATGCTCAGTCGTGCTGGAAAAGTATCCTCTGGTTTGTTGGAGAACATGTTTGCTTGCTGAACTTTACTCACTACAAAAACGACTAAACGGCAAATGTCACTCGTGAAGTTTGCATTATATAATCCTCTTTCCCCCCCTTTATTTGGAAGGCATTGTATCGGCGGTGAATGAGGGCAGCTGCGCGTCGAGTGCGTCTGTACGCATCGACCGCCGTGCAGGTTTTTGTTGGGCCTTTTCATAAAAGCTCCCCTGAGTTCCTCCTACCACCCACTCTCCAACACCAGCGTTCTCCTGCTGTTCTCTGCTCCTGACGCACGAGTGTGTGCGCGAGCGCCCGTGTGTGTCAACAGGATGAGTTAACAAACGGAGGGAGGGAAAAACACTGCAGCTGCGAGTGAGGCAGAGAGAGAGAGAGCGAGAAGCCTCCTGCTGGGAGAAAGCTGAGGCAGAACTGCACTGTCTCTTTAGAAAGAGAAGAAGCCTGAGAGACTCTTACTGGATGAATAGAAGCGGTTGACTTCTGGAAGCTCTCCTGCA
Source organism: Prochilodus magdalenae (assembly GCA_024036415.1). NCBI lineage: Eukaryota > Metazoa > Chordata > Actinopteri > Characiformes > Prochilodontidae > Prochilodus > Prochilodus magdalenae. The sequence continues at coordinate 141,029 of JAMWET010001014.1, forward strand.
AAACTTCTCGGAGCTGGAGGTTAATTAAGGCAGAGAGAGGAAATTAGACACTTTCCGCCATTCACCACCTTCTTCAAGGTGAGCGCCCGGCTGATTGGCTCTTTAACACCGCATTTATTTGGGCCTGAATGCGGTGCACTTCAGCGCCACGGCAGCCGTGAATGCAGGACTGATGCGTTTTCAAGGTTAAACTGAAAGAGATCAATCGTTTCTTTGTGTTTTTCTTCTCTTTTTTTTTTTTATGGAAACTTAAAAGTAGCTCCGAGCCCTCACATGCTGGAAAACTCTCAGATAAGCCTGTTTTGATCCAGGTTTTTTAATTCATTTTTTATTTTGAAAGTTTTTTGAAGTTTTCAGGGACGTACATACCTTTTAATCGTTCAGCCATTGTGTTCAAGTCCATTAAACCGATTCTGAAGGAGATCAGCGTGTAAAATAATTCTAATATGATGATTTTAACCTGTAACTTCATGGATTTGTAAGAAGCTGCTCTGAGGACAGCTCCCTCTCCCTTTCTCTCTACCTCTCTTTGAGGTCTCCCTCTTTGTCTTTCTGTCTCTGAGGCCTCTCACTGTCTCACTGAGCTCACACTGTCTCTCTGACGTGTCACTCTCTGAGCTCTGACTCTCTCTGAGGCCTCTCACTCTCCCTGAGGTCTCTCTCTCTCTATCTCTCTCTCTCTGTCTAAGGTCTGTCTCTCTCTCTCTGAGGCCTCTCGCTCTCCCTAGAGTCTCTCTCTCTCTTTCTCTCTCTCTCTGTGTCTGAGGTCTCTCTCTCTCTCCATCTGAGGTCTCTCTCTCTCTGAGGTCTCTCTCTCTCTCTCTCTCTCTCTCTCTCTGTGTCTGAGGTCTCTCTCTCTCTCTCCATCTGAGGTCTCTCTCTCTCTGAGGCCTCTCGCTCTCCCTAGAGTCTCTCTCTCTCTTTCTCTCTCTCTCTGTGTCTGAGGTCTCTCTCTCTCTCCATCTGAGGTCTCTCTCTCTCTGAGGTCTCTCTCTCTCTGAGGTCTCTCTCTCTCTCTCTCTCTCTCTCTCTCCATCTGAGGTCACTCTCTCTCTAAGGTCTCCCTATTTCTCTCTCTCTCTTTCCCTTTCGCTCTCTTGCTGAGGTTTTACTCTCTCTCCGAGGTCTCTCTCTCTCTCTGAGCCCACTCTCTCTGACTCTGAGGTTTCTCTCTCTGGCAGATTAGAAAGAGACTGGATATCTGCCACTGCAACACACTGCTGCTGCAACTCACTGTTGCCGCTGCAACGCACTGCTGCTGCCGCTGTAACGCACTGCTGATGCTGCAACTCACTGCTGCAACTCACTGCTGCCGCTGCAACTCACTGCTACTGCTGCAAATGACTGCTACTGCTGCAACTCATAGCTACTGCTGCAACTCACTGCTACTGCTGCAAATGACTGCTACTGCTGCAACTCATAGCTACTGCTGCAACTCACTGCTACTGCTGCAACACACTACTGCTGCTGCTACAACTTACAGCTACTTCTGCAACTTACAGCTACTTCTGCAACTCACTACTACTGCTGCAACTCACTGCTGCCGCTGCAACTGCCTCTGTAAAGCTGGACAGGTGAACATATGTAAATGAGGCTCAAGGATCTCACCAATGTGGTATTTCTTTGAGTTTGAGAATCATGAGTGTTCAAGTCATAAACTCAGCTCATGAAAAACCCACATGAATGACTTTCGCCATTTGTTTTTGTTTACTTGCAGTCTCGTCCTCTTTTATGCACTTAGATTCTATTGGCTCCCTTGCTGATCAGTAAACACTACTACTACTAATCAGCAGGAATTCTACTTGGAATTCTCCTCGGAATTGTGCCAGGGAAGGCATCCACCAAATCTGGCCCAACTGACCAATCCTTTAATGGAAGAGTGTCGGAACAGTGATGTGGCTACGCCCAGAAACGTGTCCAGTCCATGCCTAATTCAGTCCCAGCTGTTATTGGTGCGGGTGGAGGTGTTACACACTGTTAGGTACGTTTCAGTCCTAGCGAGTCTGTTTTGTCTGGTAAGCGTATGATGAGGTGAATCAGATGGAATCTATGGGGATCAAATTCAACCTGACTCTGTTACGAACACACACACCCTGTTTTCTTTTTCCCTGGCACTGTTTTTCCAGGAGCATCCCTCTACTAATCCTTAATATTCCCTCTTTGTCTCTGGCTCTCTCCCTTATTGTGCTCCCTCTACTTCCTCTCCTTCTATTTCCTTCTCTCTCTCTCTTTCTGTTAGTGCTTTCATTGTCAGGGTTCAGATCATAAATAATAGACTCCTGCGGCCTGCAGATCTGATATATTAGCCTGACCCACCAGCCTCACAGTGGGGGAGAAAGAGAGACAGAGAGGGAGGGAGGGAGAGAGGGAGAGAGAGAGAGAGGAAAAGAGAAAAAGACAAGACCAAAACAGAGAACAAGAGACAGCGCAAGAAATGGAGGGGTGAAGGAAGAAACGAGAAAAAGACGGAAGAAAAAAGAGACGGAAAGAGAGAGCGAGAGCAGGGGGAGCAAGAGAAGGAGCGAACGGGAAAAATGAAAAAGAGAGAGAAGCGTAAAGGAAGAAAAAGAGCGAGTGTGCGAGAGGGAGAGAGCCTGATGTATTAGCCATGGCTGTCAGAATGAAAGACAGCTTATGTTGTGGCCGGAGGGCGGGGCCTGGGGGGGAGTGATGGATGCTCTCTCTCTGCAGGTTATAAGGAATGACTGATCTGCCGTCATCCATCACTCTGCAAAACGAGAGAAAAAAGAGGAGTACGTGTGGAGAGTGTGCTGCGCGGGGCCTGGCCGGAGTGCGCTGGAGTAAATCAAACAGGCCTTATTTTCCTGATTGCTTCAGTGACAAGACAGAGAGCCGGAGCGCAGTGGCCAGGCTCTCTCTCTCTCACACACACACCTGCGGTCTTGGCCAGAACACGTAAATCTATCAGAAATCCAATCAGTCACACCCAGCCGCTGCCCCTCCACTGATGCTGTTTTAACATGTGGGTGTCTGAGATCTACCATGTGAGCATATCATCACTGCCGAGGCCTCAGGGGCCCACGAGGCTCTTTACCGGAGAGGGAAACAGTATTAGCTTCCAGTGTGAGCTCATAGCTCTCTGATGTTCTACACCGACGGTATGTGACTGTAGTTGGGATGGGAAAGGTCCAGATGCAGTTCTACACTGGGCCCATTCACACCCTGTGATTTGCTCCCATTAAACCACCTTCATGCCAGCTAGCTTGCTAGTTGCTAGCGATAGCTACGCTAGCTACTCACTTTCCATCTGGACATCAACACACAGTAGATTAAAGCTCTCAGATTAAGATGATCTGCTTCAACCGGCAAACACGGATACAATCACACAGCATGGCTGCTACTTACAGGCTGCTGTCGGGGATGGGATGCTAATAAAGGTGGAGCTGCTCCTAAGTCTCTTCAGGGTCAAACGCTGAGCGGAGCTGCTCCATATTGTCCGGAGGGGTTTGGGAAACTGTCTGGAGTGAAAAGTGCAGGCTGCAGGACTAAAGCTGTTCCGGGATCCTGTTAAAGATGTGGGAGCTGGCGTTCCTGTTTGCCGGTTGCAGTGGCTACGTTCTGGTGCTCGTACAAGCTGTAGTATTTAAGGTGGACATTGGATTAAGAAGCTGGTGGATAAGAAGCAGCTTCAGCCTGGTTTAAAAACGAACAGCAGCCATGTACCGCTGGAAGTTGGGTTCCTTGGGAAGAGACGGGAAAGTGCCGGCGTCCACTTCCCAGGCAGGAACGCTGGATTTCTCCACATAGTCCACCATTTTGGTTCTGTAGCCATGTTGTAGCTGTATGTAAATGTTGGTGGTATGAATATTAATGAGACTGTTCCGTAATGTTCCGATTTTGGGATCTGCTAGTTTCACCATCCTCTTTTGGAAATGCAGGATTTGGCGTTGAAGGCTGAACGACGGTGTTTGAGGTTCACGGTACGTCAGTTCCATGTACTGAGCTCTCATTATTAAACTATGACCGTGTAAACTGGCTATTAGTCCTCTAGAATGCTTTATGAGCTGGATATGGTTTTAGTTTAGCATAATAATAAAAAGAGCAGGAAATTCCATACCAATGGACTTGTGGCTACATACAATCAAAATCCTCACAGCAATGTTTTAACACCTAGTGTTAAAGCCCTTCCAGAAGAGTAGAGGTCAGGTAGACATTCAACTCCAGGACGTTCTAAATGGCGACAGAGTTCATGGTTCTATTGATAATGACAAGCTCAATCGAAACCATCACCGTACCGCCACCATGGTTCACTGTTGGTGTGATGTTACTAGGGTTGAATGGGGTGTTGGCTTTGAGGCAGGTTTGTTAGGACCCATGTCTTTCAGAAAGTTCCACCTCTAACTCATCAATCCAGAGAATGTTATCTCAAGGGCCTTGGGGCTCATCTAATGCGAGATGAGCCTTTGTGCTCTGATTTGATGGTTTTGCGCGATCCAGGTCCAATGGAGACTGGATGGAATTGACCTTAATTGAGGCAAGTGGTGCCTTCAGCTCTTTAGATGTTCTTCTGGGTTCATTGGTGGCCTCCTGGATGAGTCATTGTTGCTCCTATGGTGAGATTTTGGTAGGCTGGCCACTCCTGGGAAGGTTCCTTAGGGGCTCTCAGTGTGGTTGGCTGGAGTCCCAGAGCCTTAGCAGTGGCCTTGTAAACTTTTTCCAAATGGCAGATTGGAATAACTTCATATATATCTGTATACAAATCTTATTTAATTGGTGTTTAGTTTCAGCAGGTCTGGCAGTGCTCATGTATGGGTGTGGTCATGGAACTGAACCCAGTAGTCAGGTGATTTAGTATCTAAGTGTGCAGGAAAGACTAAACAGTTTCCTTGCCCCAGTAAATTCACCCATCATTCCGAAACAGCGTTTTGTGTACGTTTGGGTTCTGTGTCTAATATTTAAGGTAGTTTGTTGATCTGAAACATTCCAAGGTGGCAGGAGAAGCTGGTGAGCGGGGACACAAACTTTCTCACAGCGCCTTCAGCCATGCCAGACCGTAATCCAGGCTATTCGGATCACACTCGCGCAGCATTTGCTCTAGGAGCTGAAATATGCGCCGGGAGTCTGAAGGAAGTTTGGAGGCTCTGTGAATGAGGGATAAAGGCAGAGGCAATGAATCTCCTTCTGCAAAGTCAACCTTCAGAATCCTCCCACCAAATCCAATTTCACACAGCCGTCTCTCCTCACACGCGCGCACACACACGCTGATACCCACCATGAATCCTCTGTTTGAACGTTAGGGGAAGCGCCGCTGTCTCGGAGTGGAGCCGTGGTTTTAACCTGTGCTCTTATTGTACCGCCATGAACGCCAGTCCTCTCTTTAAGATGACTCTGTTTAAGACTCGTTCGGCTGAATGCCTTTAGTGTGTTCAGTGCTTGTATGACCGCCTGTGTTCATGATTGCTCACAATTGCTGGACATTATTGTTTCTTTCTCTCCTTCTTTCTCTCTTTCTCTCTCCGTCTACGTCAGCTTGTCTGTGGTTTGGTCCGTATTGAATTTTATCAGGACAAAAAGGATTGAATAATATGAATGAGTGAGAGAGAGAGAGAGAGAGAGAGAGAGAGACAGAGAGAGAGATGAGAGAGAAAGGGGAGAGAGAGAGGGAGAGAGTGAATGAGAGAGAGAAGGGAGAGGGAGAGAGAGAGAGGGGAGAGAGAGAGGGAGAGAGTGAATGAGAGAGAAGGGAGAGGGAGCAGGGGGGGGAGAGAGAGAAGGGAGAGAGGAGAGAGGGAGAGAGAGTGAGAGAAGTGTTGAGAGAGACGGGAGAGGGAGAGGGAGAGAGAGAGAGAGGGGGGTAAAGGAGAGGGAAAAAGAAAAAGTGAGAGAGAGATGGGGGGAGAGAGGGAGATAGTGAGTGAGAGTGAGAGAGAATGAGAGAGAGAGAGACAGACAAAGAGAGAGGGGAGATAGTGAGTGAGAGAGAGAGATAGAGAGAGAGAGAGGGGGGAGGGAGAGAGAGAGAGGGAGAGAGAGAGAGAGGGAGAGAGAGAGAGAAGAAATGCAGGGCTGTACCACATAACAGTGATAGAGAGAGAAAGAAAAGCATGGAGAGAGGAGAGATGAAAGATAGTGAGAGCAAAAAAGAGAGAGAAATAAGGAGCAGAGAAAATGGAGAGGAGAGATTTGGTAGAGGGAAGAGAGAGAAAAAGAGAAAGAGAGGAGGAGAGAGAGAGAGTGAGAAATAAAAAGCAAAGGAGAGATAGAGAGAAATGAAAAAGTGGAAAGAGAGAGAGAAAGTGCAGAGATAAAAGAGAGAGAACAAAGAAACAGAATAAATAAAAGTGGAAAGAGAAGAGAAAGTGCAATAAAGAGAGAACAGAAAACAGTAAAAGAGAGCCTGAGTGTAGAACGAGAGAACATTAAAAAAGAAGAGCAAGCTAAAGAAAGAGCAGAAGAAAAAAGATAGAGAGAAGAGCGAGAGCGAAGAAAAACATAAAAGGAGATGAAGAGA
>JAMWET010001014.1:152500-207500 GCA_024036415.1 Prochilodus magdalenae
GTTTCCTCCTGAACTAGTCCTTTAACCAGGGCTTTGGTGGAAACTCCAGCTTGATTCATCACCCTCTTCCTGTTCTAAAGAAAAGAGTCCTTGTTAAGATCAAAACGTTCCACATCTGAGGTATTGTGAGCGTCGAGTGCGCCCTTGCATGTGTGTGTGTGTGTTCGTGTGGCGTCTCTGCTTGTGAGAAGTGCCGTGTAGCGGTAGAGAGGCACTTAGAGCAGTTATAAATAGAGTTCTTTGGAAGCTGAATTGATTAATTACACGTTAAGAACGCCAGAGAAGAGCACTGCTGCGTCAAGTGCAGCCATTTAAATTCCAACCCTGCCTTACGCGTTCTCTATCATGCTCTTTCTTTCTCTCTCTCTCAGGCTCCCTCTCTTTGTCTCTAGCACAAATACACAGGTCTTCCCTTTTATAAACAGGAGAAGGGATGTAGATCCAGAATCCCGAGCCATGTTTTCTTAATTGGAAGTTTTTAGTATGTGACCCCACGTCACTGCATGCATTACGCCGGTGCTCCGGAGTCGCTCCGCATTCTTTAACCTTTTCAGACAGAGAGTGATGGTACAGAGGTGTTTGGGTAATGACTTAAGCGTGCCCTTTTAAACAGACGCTCTGCTGCTATTTTACACCAGTATAAAGGGTGTCTAGGCATGCGGCAAAAACGTGGCGTTCACTTAGACGAATAAAGACGGCCTCATCACCAAAAACAGCATCTTCCTATAAGCAGTGAAAAGTATGGAAACAGTGGCTTCATTAACCCGTAAGAGCCCAGAGCTGTTTATCCTTAAGAGAAAATAATGAAGGGTCAGTTATGAGATCATATAAGACCAGTCTTATTGTGACAAAGAGGTCACATGGTGTCTTCTGTAAGTATTATAGAGTCATAATACTGGTAGCATATATCATAACAACAACAATTTCATAACTGGTATTCCATCATGGTGTTGTAGAAATGGCATCACAATGGGTATATGTAGTATAGAATATGGGTGTATGTAATATAGAATATGGGTATATGTAATGTAGAATATGGGTATATATAATCTACAACATTGATGTATGTAATAAGGAATGTGGGTATATGTAATATAGAATATGGGTATATGTAATATAGAATATGAATATATGTAATATAGAATATGGGTATGTGTGATATAGAATATGGGAATATGTAATATAGAATATGGGTGTGTGTAATATAGAATATGGGAATATGTAATATAGAATATGGGTATATGTCATATAGAATATGGGTATATGTAATATAGAATATGGGTATGTGTAATATAGAATATGGGTGTGTGTAATATAGAATATGGGTATATGTAATATAGAATATGGGTGTGTGTAATATAGAATATGGGTATATGTAATATAGAATATGGGTGTGTGTAATATAGAATATGGGTATATGTAATATAGAATATGGGTATATGTGATATAGAATATGGGTTTATGTAATATAGAAAATGGGTATATGTAATATAGAATATGGGTATATGTGATATAGAATATGGGTTTATGTAATATAGAATATGGGTGTGTGTGATATAGAATATGGGTATGTGTGATATAGAATATGGGTATGTGTGATATAGAATATGGGTATATGTAATATAGAATATGGGTATGTGTAATATAGAATATGGGTATATGTGATATAGAATATGGGTATATGTAATATAGTATATGGGTATATGTAATATAGAATATGGGTATATGTAATATAGTATATGGATATATGTAATGTAATATAGAATACTATGGACTATATGATACATATAGAATATGGGTATATGTAATATAGAATATGGGTATATGTAATATAGAATATGGGTATATGTGATATAGTATATGGGTATATGTAATATAGAATATGGGTGTGTGTATTATAGAATATGGATATATGTAATATAGAATATTTATATGTGTGATATAGAATATGGGAATATGTAATATAGAATATGGGTATATGTGACATAGAATATGGGTATATGTAATATAGAATATGGGTATATGTAATATAGTATATGGATATATGTAATATAGAATATGGATATATGTAATATAGAATATGGGTATATGTAATATAGTATATGGGTATATGTAATATAGAATATGGGTATATGTAATATAGAATATGGGTATATGTGATATAGTATATGGGTATATGTAATATAGAATATGGGTATATGTGATATAGTATATGGGTATATGAACATTAGAGCTGAGGGGTTGAAACCTTATAGGTACAAAACAAGACTGTAAAATGAGCTGGTTTGTCTCTAACTGCACTGACCAAGCACATCGCCATTTTCTAAATGAGGTCATATGTTCACCAACCGTCATGTGACTGCATCCGTGATGTTGGGTCACATGACGGTTGTGGGCCCTTATGGGTTAACCTAAACACCTGTTCATAAGGAAGCCCTACGATTTCTTTTTTCCCAGAGGTTTGCGTTAGTGTGAACGTTTTTTGGCCGTTTGGGTCCCCTGGTGGTTGGCACTGGTATGGTATTCTAATTTTTTGCCACTTAGCTCTCTACAGTTTTTTCTTCCTGACTTAAGAAGGGTAAAAAATCAGCTGCTTCCTTGTGATCAAAACTGATATGGCATGCTAAAGCATGCTAATGGTTAGCTACTGAGCTCCCTATTTCTCCCAGGTTTATGAAAAATCTAAAAAAAAAAGAGTGGCTCCCTGCAATCTCAGCTGGTATAGCTGATTAGTACGGTGCTTACCCAGCTGGAGGATCGAACCCAGGGTCTACATCACGTAGGAATGGTGGAATGCTCTACCAACCACATACGTTTGACGATTGTGGCCAAATGGTCTTTTTTTCCTTCATCAGTTCACATTACCAGAACACCTCTGGCTTATCTAGACTCCTCCATGCTGAGTTATCGGATGAGTCCTGCAAGCAGATCATGTTGCTGCCCAATAGACTGGAACACCACTACAATGGTCCCTTTTAAGTGGACTGCTGTTTGTTGCTGCTAGCAATTTAGGGATGCGTTCAGATTGGTGCAATCGCTCTGTTAGTGCAGTTTATAAGAGCAAGTGTGAACGCATCCAACCAAACTTTGGTGCATCAAAAGAGCAGACCCTGCTGCACTTTGCCTCATGTTTGAAAGCAATATAGACCAAACAGAGAACGAACCACCGTCTCGCCTCTTCAGATCTAGACATGTTCCTGACGCTGTTCTGAAACTCGCATGTGTTTTATCATCACCCTTAATAGGCTCTTCATAACTGGTGATGATAAATTGGATCGTTTGGGTTTGAAAACACGTTTGAAGCCAGTCTAAAAAGCTCTTTTTGGTCCAGACCAAAGGGAACTGGAGTATAAACACCCCCTTAAGGGCTTAACTGTGCTTACCTTAAAACCCTCTGATTAGTCAGCGAGATAAGAGACAGAGCGTAAGAGAGAGAGAGGATAGATGTCTGCTGAGAGAGAGAGCAGGGTAGGGTTTCTGAGGCCGGCGTGTAAGCCAAGCCTCCATCTCTCTTTCTCCCCTCTGCAGGACTGCCATATGCTGAGTGCTGGAGCGGAGATAACAGAGATGGATAGAAGAGAATAAAAAAGAGAGAGGGAGAGAGAGAGGGACAGAGTTATCTCCCAAACTCTCTTATCTCCGTTGTCCCTTTGCCCTTTGTTCGGTAGCCCCATCCACCTTACAGAGACATCATTGTTGGAGCAGAGGAACTCTCTCTTTCTCTCTCCCTCCCTCCCTCCCTCTCTCTGTCTCTTATGGAAATGCGCTCGGCTCTGTGCAGTGTCTGGGCTTTTGCATTAACATTGAGACCAGCTGAATGAATGCACGGTGAGTATACATGACAGACAGGGCCTGAACCCGGGACCACATCACACACTCATCATATAACACACAGCTAATGGCTTTCTACCGCACACAAACATACAAATAGAGCTGTATACTACAAGGGGGTCCAAACACAGGAGACCGCTAGTGAAAAAGCTTCCTACCTAAAATAAAAAATAAAACATAGTTCCTCATTCAAATGATTTTATCTGCATAAGAATTTGAGTCCAAAGTAGAACAAATTTTCAATTTCAATTAAAAAATTTTGCTAGCATTTGCCTGGCAGTATGCCTTCAAGCTGGAAGTGCACACCATAAGCCTATAACAAGCTAATGAGCTAACAAGCTAACTCAAACTCAGTGGAAGACTCAAAAACGGTTGGACCTTTTCGTGCAAAGGCCTCAACATCTCACCAACGTGCTTGCATTTTCGGCATGACAATATTCCAGAACATACTATGGTACATGCCGCACATACCACGTCAAAAGAACAGTTGCACCCAAAAGAAGCACCTCTCAGTATGGCGTCGAGCCGCCATGTTTGCTAACCCAACACGCCAGACGTCTCGGTATTGAGCCGTAGAGGTTCCTAATGGTGCCCTGTGATAATCCATCCCATGCAGCTTGAACATCCTCACACAGTTCCTGCAGATGGTGCGGTAGGGGTGGAGGTGGAGGGACACCAGGCCTTCTGGACGTGTGACCTGGACGTTCATCTTGGTGCTGACCACGGTGCCTCCACACACGGATTGGTTGGTCGTCTCCATGAAGACTAAAGCGGGACTCGTCACTGAAGATGACCCGCTGCCATTCTGAGTCACTCCATGACAGTCTGGTATGACACCACTGCAGTCTTTGGTGACGGTGACGTGGTGTTAAGGACAGTCGTGGTAACGGTCTGTGTGCATGTAGTCCTGTGTGGTGCAGCTGTCTGCCAATGGTGCTGTCCTAACAGGATGACTCATGGAGGACACCACTGCTCGCTGGGTGTCTGTAATGGTGGCTGTTGGGTCAATCAGGTACAGAGATAAGACCCGTCCTTGCTTACATGTGCGGCCCACTGTCAAACCCACACACCAACTTTCATTCCTGTTGGTTGATTCCTTATGGGTGCAGCACTATGTTCCGCTGTCCAGACTGGGTTTAACTGTGGAGGAACATAGTGACTTTCAAACTGATGTTAAAAGTGCTTATTGAAACTGTTTTGGCTCAAAGGTGTTTAAACACCTGAAAGGTCTGAATGCTGAGGAGCACTCTTCAGTAAAGCATGGGGGTTTTCTGTACTTTGAGCTTTGAAGTCATTCAGTAAGAGCAGAAAGGTACATTGTAGAGAACCTCATTGATTTCTTTACAGTGGTGGTGATGGGAAGGAGGGGTCGTCATGTCTACAGCACAAATACAGCTTGTTTTATTTACCATCCGACACTTTGTGTCATATATACGTCTTCTGAGTATTCATAATGTCAAGCAATAGCAATCAAACGTCTTTCTGTATTTTTGTGATTTTTAGTTTTGAGTAGAACTGGAGTTCAGCTGCTGTCCTGTTAAAATGCTGATGAATGGACCAATAGAAATGCTCTATAACTGCTTGGACAGTTTTGTCCTCTCCTGCGAAGCTACTTTTCGGGAGTTACTTGTTCTTCTTTGGACAGTGATGGTATGTAGTATTAATGGTGGGTAAATAGCAGAAGGAGAGTTTAATTTGGGGACTATTTTTCATGTATCCTTCCGCTGTGAACAGGATGCTGTCGATACAAGCGCACTACAAAGTCAGGACACTATTGTTGCCAATGTAGACTTGTTTATGTGTTAATTTGCGCCAAAAAATAAAATACTAAAATTCACATGTTGCTTATACACACCCATCAGCCATAACATTAGGACCACCTCCACTCACTCTCCATATTATCAGCTCCACTGGCCATATAGGACACTCTGTAGTTCCACAGTTCCAGACTGTTATCCATCTGTTTCTCTGTGTACTGTATTACCCTGTTCTTCAATGGTCAGGACCCCCACAGGACCACCACAGAGCAGGTACTATGTGGGTGGTGGATCATTCTCAGCACTACAGTGACACTGACGTGGTGGTGGTGTGTTAGTGTGTGTGGTGGTGGTGTGAGTGGATCAGACACAGCAGTGCTGCTGGAGTGTTGAGACACTGTGTCCACTCACTGTCCACTCTATTAGACACTCCTACCTTGCTGGTCCACCTTGTAGATGTACAGTCAGAGACGATAGCTCATCTGCTGCTGCACAGTGCAGTGTTGGTCATCCGCTGGTCCCCACAGGACGCTGTTGGGCTGTATAGTGCTGGTTCAGAGAGAGTTCAGGAGAAGGAGAGTGCATGTTGACCCCAGTCTACCAGAAGGGTCTTGGAGACAGAGCTCTATACCTTGCTCCACCTTCGCAGGACGTCTTCCTTGTCCAAGAATTACATCCTGTTATAGAAATCCTTTTTTGGTTGATTTTGCTGAAGGGTTTATTTATTTATTTATTTATTTATTTATTTATTTATTTATTTATTTATTATCCAGATTTTTGCTTCTGGATTTTTTTTATTCCATGTGACTTTAGACACCTTTTTCAGGGAGCAGCTGCCATCACCTTCACTGTCTATCGGTTCAGCTGATCTGCAATGACAGGTCCTTGAAGCCTTAGCCACGCCCACTCCTTAAACTTTGACCTGGCTCCCTAATTACAGAATGCAACCTCCCACTTGTAGTCTTTCTGTGGCTCAGTCTGAAGCACAGAGCTGTAAAAATCTGGTGGAATTTTTATGAATTAATATTTGATTTTATTATGTTTATTATATAAACCACAGAACCAGCTCCACATCTTTTCCCTCAGTGTGCATTTCTGTAAAAAACGAGTGCAAGTACACACAGAAAACGCCAGCTCCATCCTATCTTTACTGAGCAATTAATAACACTTACTCAAGAAAGCCAGCGTCTGCCGTCCGCTAGATATACACCCGGGCGGCTATCTGCGGCATAGACGGAGAATTAGCGGTAATAAGAATATAATCACATCATAATTACGATATAATGACTGGTTTTTCGCTCCATTCTCGTGCACTGACTCCCCAATTGCTCCACAGCCACTGATGAGTTGCTTAATTGCGAGCCCTTTCCATCTGACTCACTATGTTTATATGGGATTAATGCCATTTGAACGGAGAGACAAATATTTCATTTGACTGTGACACTGAATTGGGGCGTTCCACCGGCTAAATCGCTAGTAAATTGTGACCGAACTGGCCGTTAGCACCAAATCATCTTTGAAGAGCTGCCACCACTATGTGATCAGCGTAATGAATCAGAGGCTGAGCTGCTTAGCAGTACAGGCTTTCAAAACACTGACATGTCCTAGCGCTGTGTTCAGTGGGCACTGGACGTTTGGGGACAGCTCTGGACGATTTGAGGGACAGAGCTCTGGGATCGGCGTTCTTCCCTGTAGCTGCAAGGTACCTCGAGGGCGGGCAAATCGGGCCACTACGGAATAAGGATATAGAAAGGGACAGCAAGGAAAAAGCATCCAGCTCGTGGGACTCTGTAATGCATCAATCAAGTCTGTAGCTGGTATTTAGCTAGCTGCTTATTACTACATGGTTATGCAAGCAGCTAGAACAAAAGCAGCTGCTTATTACTACTGTAATAGATATTTAACCAGCTGCTTATTACTACTGTAATATATATTTAACCAGCTGCTTATTACTACTGTAATAGATATTTAACCAGCTGCTTATTACTACTCTAATAGATACTTAACCAGCTGCTTATTACTACTCTAATAGATATTTAGCCAGCTGCTTATTACTACTGTAATAGATACTTAACCAGCTGCTTATTACTACTCTAATAGATATTTAACCAGCTGCTTATTACTACTGTAATAGATACTTAACCAGCTGCTTACTCTAGCTTATTTAGCCCTACTCTAATACTGTAATATTTAACCAGCGGCTTATTACTACTGTAATAGATTATTTTAACCAGCTGCTTATTACTACTCTAATAGACAGCTGCTTTAACTAGCGTAAATTTATTATTAACCAGCTGCTTATTACTACTCTAATAGATACTTAACCAGCTGCTTATTACTACTGTAATAGATATTTAACCAGCTGCTTATTACTACTCTAATAGATATTTAACCAGCTGCTTATTACTACTGTAATAGATATTTAACCAGCTGCTTATTACTACTCTAATAGATATTTAACCAGCTGCTTATTACTACTGTAATAGATATTTTAAAGTAGAATACTACTTTATTAAGTCACTAGCTTGAATTTAACCAAGTCTCTTTGACTACTTTAATAAACAGCAATAGCGATTTAACTAGTTACGGCTTATTAATTTGTTGTGCTAGCATCTTGAATAAACGTAGCTGCTTAATACTACTTTATTAAGTCACCTAACCAAACTTCTTTTGACTGTGTTTTGAACATTCATAGCTATTAACTAGCTGCTTATTACTACTTTATTAAATAAGTAGCTAGAATTTATACACGATTCATACTTTATTAATCAGTAACTCTTATTTAACTGGCTGCTTATTATTACTTTATTAAGTCATCAAACTAAACTTCCTTTGGCTGTGTTTTGAACAGTACTAGATATGTTACTAGGTTATTATTACTACTTTATTAAATAAGTAGCTGGAATTTAACCAAATGATTATTACTGCTTTATTAAGGAGTAACTCCTGTTTAACTAGCTGCTCATTACTACTTTATTATCTACCTACCTCGTATTTACCCTACAGCTCAGTAAGAGCACTGTGTTAATGACAGTGTGAAGTCAAGTTACATATATATATATATATATATATAATGAGGTACTAGGAGAATCTATTGATGTTCTTTTGTTCTTTACAGAGGTGGTTGTGGTGATGGGAACCAGAGGTCCCCATGTTTATAACACACATATAGACAGTTTATTCACTGGATCTGAAGGTCAGGATGCTCGTATATATTTGTACCCATTTCATGTAAGTTTCTATGAGGGGATTTAACTTTTCTACCACTTATCCACTTATTCCCACACAGAGATTTGTTGGGAATTGTTGTAATTCTCCTTCAGGACCGGCAGGTTCACTCACATGTATAAGATCAAATGTGGGCATGGTGGAGTGTACACTGAGAGGCTCACACAGGAAGTGTGAACTAAGCGTGGAAATGTTTATTCAGTCTGCGGTGAGAATCTCTAACGTTAATAAGGAAGGTGTCCGTTCTGGAAATGTCCAGGGACAATCGTGTCCCTAAGGGCTGCCTAAAGAAGATGGAGGGACAAAGAAGAAGTTTCTGTGTGTAGCTAAATAAGAGGCAGCAGAATGTGCTGAAGCCCAGCTGCTGAGGGTTAAAGTCTGAACACCTTTATTTAGAAACTCCTGAGTCGACGGCGTTATTTCCCGAGGGCCTTCCTGCTGTCTGCTCCTCCTCCTCCTTCTCCTCTCCCTCATTTCCCATAAGCTGCATGTGGGACGGCACAAAGGAGCCGCCGCTGTTGCTGTTGTTTTTGTAGCGCTGGTGGTTTTGGTGGGCTTCTGTGAGCCGTGGGGATTTGAGAGCTTTCTAATGAAGAGCATCTCTCTCTCTCTCTCTCTCTCTCTCTCTCTCCCTCTCTCTCTCTCTCCCTCTCTTACTGCTGCCGAGAATCACCATCAAGACTGATCAATTACCTTATCATCATCTGACAAAGAGAGAGGAGGAACAAGGGGAAGGAGGGAGGAGAAAGTGATGGAGATGCTTGAGTAAGAGAGAGATAAGGAGAGAGAGAGGCAGAGAGATTTGCAGAAGGGGCAGAGTAAAGATAGAGAGAAGAAAAGGGAAAAGAGGGAAGGCTTGCCACAGAAAATGACAGAAGGAGTGACAGAGAAAGAGGAGGATACATAAGGAGAGGTAGAGAGGTGGGAAAGGTGTGAGAGAATGAAGGAGAGAGAGAGAGACAAAGCTTTTTTGTTTGTTTGTTTGTTTAATTATGTTTATATTGTGTATATGCATGTGCACGACTGCTGTTGCCATGGTAATGCCAGCACTTTGATTTTTATATGTGTTGCTAATACTAATCATATTTATATCACCAGCCATGTTCACTTCGGCTGTACCAAATATGAAGCAAGTGATACTGCGAGAGAGAAAGAGAGTAAAAGAGAGAGAGAGAGAGAGAGAGAGAGATAGAGAGCGAGAGAGAGAGAGTCAGAGACAGAGACAGAGACAGAGAGAGAGAGCGAGAAAGAGAGAGACAGAGAGAGAGAGAGAGAGAGAGAGAGAGAGAGAGAGAGAGACAGAGAAGCAGAGAGAGAGAGAGAGAGACATAGAGAGACAGAGAAGTAGAGAGAGAGAGACAGACAGAGAAGCAGAGAGAGAGAGAGAGAGAGAGAGAGACATAGAGAGACAGAGAAGCAGAGAGAGAGAGAGAGAGAGAGATAGAGAGAGACAGAGACAGAGAAGCAGAGAGACAGAGAGACAGAGAGAGGCAGAAAGAGACAGAGAAGCAGAGAGAGAGAGAGAGAGAGAGAGAGAGAGAGACATAGAGAGACAGAGAAGCAGAGAGAGACATAGAGAGGCAGAGAGACAGAGAGAGGCAGAAAGAGACAGAGAGATAGAGGGGGACATCAAAATAAACAACAGAGAAAGAGAGAGGCAGACTTAAAGCAGATACATATAGACAGAGCAGCAGACAGAGAGAGACATACAGAGGAAGAAATGTAGGCAGACTAACAGAAAGAAAGAGAGACGTGTAGAGTGACAGAGAGGGGGAAGACAAAACCAGAGAGAGACAAAAACAGAGAGAAACAAAACAGAGAGAAACACAGAGAGAGAGAGACATAGTGACAAAATCAGAGAGAGAGAGAGAAAGAGAGAGAAACAGAGTCAGAGATAGAGAGAGAGCGAGCGAGGGTGTCTGACAGAAATAATGAGAGAAAGATTAAACAAGTGACAAAGAGCACAGAAGAAGAAGTAAAAAGAGACAGATGGAGAAAGGAAAGGAGACGGGGAGAGGAAGAGAAAGAAAGAACAACAGAGAGAGAAAGAGAAAAAAATGAGAAACAGATGTACAGAGAGAAAGAGAGAACAGAAAGAGAGAGAAATAGAAAGAAGGGGGGAAGGAAATAATAAAAAACGAGAAAGACAGAGACCAAATAAGAGCAGAGAGAGTCAAGGAAAGATGGGTAGTAGAATAGAGAGAGAAAGAGAGAGAGAGAGAGAGAGAGAGAGAGAGAGAGACCCCCTATGTCTCCTCCTCTTGGCACATTTATGAGAGTTCACTTGAAGCCCTCTGATGTTCTGATTCCTCAGAGGAGGAAGAACAGCTCATGTGAAGACCCGAGCAGCTGAAGACTCCAGTGCTGGGGTCTATGATGGCAGACACGGCGTATCACCCTGGCTTCCTCCAGTGAATCTAAACCTGCAGTAGAACAAAAGTCCGATCCCTTTCTGGGACTCCCAGCTCCTGCACGGGCTGCAGACGTGCTGCCGGTTTGCCCGTAGCTGCTCAAGGACTTAGATTCATCCTCCTTTATGTGGAGGGCAAAGTGTTCTCTGCACTTACAGTCAGGACTGTAGCTTTACAGCTTCATAAACACTCAAACCTTCCTTTCTTTCTCTCCGAGGTTCAAGTAGAGTCAAGTAGAGTTACGAGAAGCAAAGCTCAGCTAATCAACAGGCTACAAACTGCATGCTGAGCCAAGCACGGAAAACACAGCCGCTGTAAACACGGCGCAGGAGACACTAGAGTCCGATTTTCCGCTTTACAGACAAGATAAACCATCGTCTGATGATGCGCCTTGAAGGTCGGAGGTCAAAGCTAGGCTAGGTAGGCTAGGCTAGCTTTCCAGACTGGCTGACACCACAGTAATGGATGTATAACTGGGCATTGCATGCTAGGGCACTGTAGCACCTCATCCCAATCTATAGATCCGGTCACTCACACCCTGTAGGTATTTATAGCCCCATCATCCTCGTACAGCTCCATCTGCAGGAGTCTGAAGTTACTGCACCACACCATGTGCTTTCCCAGGGATAAGGAAGGATGCTGGAGGCAGGAGAGATGTTTTCAGTGGCTCTATTTCACACTGTAAGCTCCCCTGGCTTTTCAGCCCATCAGTCACTTCCTTGTTGCTGCTGCTCGTCCCTCTCTTCTCTTCTGCCTCCCTCTCTACCCTTTTTAAAGGTTCCCAGGAAACAGCAGTCACATTAGCATCAGGTGGCCCTTATATCTGAGCAAGAAGGAAAGAGAGCTCACCGAGAGTGACCCTGCTTCACACCTTGACCAGCGGGATCAAACGTCAGGCGTGATACATGGGTCTTACTGGGGAAGTGGAGACAGGACTCAGGTGTCCTCCTTAAGGACCAACAGACATCTGCTTTAACTGGGGATGTTCAAACCTTCGAACTTAGGATTTTAGAAGAGCTGATAACAGCCATCACCAACAGAGCGGTTGCACCCAGATGGTGGGTGGGTTTTCCTGTTAGTGCAGCACTATTGGCAAACGGCTGCACCACGCAAGACTACATGCACACAGACCGTTACCACGACTGTCCTTAACACCACGTCACCGTCACCAAAGACTGCAGTGGTGTCGTACCAGACTGTCATGGAGTGACTCAGAATGGCAGCGGGTCATCTTCAGTGACGAGTCCCGCTTTAGTCTTGGTGGAGACGCCCAACGAATCCGTGTGTGGAGGCACCGTGGTCAGCACGAAGATGAGCGGTTTGTTGTCACACGTCCAGAAGGCCTGGTGTCCCTCCACCTCCACCCCTACTGCACCATCTGCAGGAACTGTGTGAGGATGTTCAAGCTGCATGGGATGGATTATCACAGGACTCCATTAGGAACCTCTACAGCTCCATACCGAGACGTCTGGCGTGTTGGGTTAGCAAACACGGCGGCCCGACGCCATACTGAGAGACAGGCTTCTGTATGTGTAGCTCAATTAATATTGATCATATCAGTCTAAATTTATCATCACATATTGATCCTGGTACCCTTTACCTTCCTTCCCAACAGCACCGTACTCCCACACCTCCTTCTGGGTGCAGCTGTTCTTTGAGTGTATTAAAAACAAATTAGTAAAAAATGTGCAAAGTTTTTATATTTGCAGTCCATCCTTTACATTTTCACGCTGTTTGTTATTGGAATAAACAAAACCGAGCCTCAGCATCTCAATACAGAATGCACAATGAATATGAATGTAATCTGTGATGAGCCGAATTTCATAAAACAAAATTATAATTGTGTAATTACATCTAACTACCATGTAATTAAACCTAAGCGATGACAGTAACTCCATAACTTCATACAACTCTATAAGTTTCCCCTCCCCCCATGTCTGTATCATTAGACCTGGCATAAAATAAATCCATGCACAATGATGCAATTAATAATTAATTATTATTCAGTCATTAGAGTGATGAATGGGAGTCTGGAAACGTGCAGCAGTGTGTGAAATTGAAAGTGAAGTTAATGGAAAATTCTGTCTCACTTTATTTCGGTAGTCCCCAATCGATTCCGTACAGACATATTAACAACCGATCTGTTTAAAGATCAGTGCGTTCTCAACAGAGCTAGCCTCAGGACCAGGGTGGTTTGGATCGGAGATCAAAGTTTAGAGTTTAGACTAAATTAAGGTGAATTTGAGAGTTAATTAATAGAATGTGCATCAAAGGAACACATTTCCAGCATCCATAGTTTTATGTTTTGGTTCCTAATAGAATAGATTTACATCTGTATTCTGTATAAGATTTGTATTAGATTTGTCTGTATTCACCCTACATCTGAAATCCCAGTTTAGAGTGTCCTATGTATTTAAGCCCAGCCTCCTGATGAACTCAGTGTGCTCTGGTTGGTCAGCTCAGGCAGTCCTGGTACACGTCACACAGCCCTATCTTGAAAGTCCGGCAGAACAAGCTGGTAGATCCACCTTCACAAGCAAATGAAGTTTCAGATTGGTACTGGTTCAACTGGTTCATTTGTGAGGGCATGTCAGAGAGCTACCACGCCATGTGGAAGACGAGGGTTCGAATCCCAGTCTAGGTAGCAAATGCTGAGCTACACCAATAAGAGTCCTTGGGCAAGACTCCTAACACTGCACTGGCCTACCTGTAATACGAATAACCTTGTAAGTGGCTCTGGATAAGAGCGTCAGCTAAATGCCTAAATGTAAATGTCAACTGTGCTGGTGGGCGGGCAATATGGGTGTTACGAGATGACATCACCGTGTAACCATCACCACCTGGTATGGGAACTGCACTGCTAGTGAGCGGAAAGCTTTGCAGAGGGTGGTGCGGGCAGCTCAGTACATCACCGGGGTTCAGCTTTCAAACCTCCTGGATTTATACACCAGCCGCTGCCTCAGGAAAACCAGGAGGGTTTTAAAGGACTCCACCCACCCAAGCCACTGTCTGTTCTCACAGCTGCCCAGTGGGAGGAGGTTCCGAAATATAAAGTATAAACCAGCCGCCTCCGAGAGAGTTTCTTCCCCCGAGTCATCAGGCTACTGAACAGCCAGTAGTGCTGAGGCACCTGTATATGGACCTGGTTTAGCACATCTCACCTATATCATCTAAACGATGATCTCCATGGACAATCATCACTCTGCACTTTACATTAGCATATTTACACTGCACATATAGACTGACCTACTGTTATCTTCCATCCACACTGTATATCTGTAGTGTATATATATATATATATATATATATATATATATATATATATATATATACACATCTATATTACATGTCCTGTATATACCCTGCATCTCTCATGTACCTCAACCTTACCATAGTGCTCTATGGTAATGTGTACATCCGCATATATCATCGTTTTTAGTCATAACTTTCATTCATAACTGTAAATTAGTATAAACAGTGATATGTGATTTAGATTTATTAATTTATTGTCTAATTTATAACAAAGCATTTCAGGTACTGCTGGGACTACACACCTTAGCTTTTCACTCACCTTCACACCTGCGAAAATGTGACGTGACAATAAAAGTGATTTGATTTGATTTAAATAGGGCTGGAATTCCAACAAGGCATTTCAGGCAGCTGGGAAAAGTGGCTTCTTTGGGCTTTAGAACTTTGCAGGACGTTTAGATGAAAGGAAAAAGAAAAACCGAAGGAACCATCTACAAAACGTTTACAGTGGACTATCTAAATAAAGTCTTACCAAGCATTCCGACTGTGTGCCTGCTGTCTTCTCACACAGCTGACCATCCGACTCCCAAATCCCCCATACCCCCAATGCAGTAGAACAGATCCACACTCAAACTCTCAGGATGTGTGCGGATTCACAGCTGGACTCCCTCAGAACTCTCCCAACACATAAAACCAACAGTTCAGGACAAAATCAACATTAAACAGTTCATTCTTCATCAGCGGAGACATCAGGCTCGCCTCTTAAGTGGAATTCCACCCATTTCTCAACTTGCCTGCGTAGTTAAACTGTTAGGACGACGTAAACCAAAGTCATTCAGAGTGGCTCTCTGTGACGTGCTACGTTCTAGAGACACCAGCTCAGAGTTGTTCACAGTGGTGGTGATGGGAACCAGATGTCTTAAGAGTTTCACTGAAAGCTCCCTCACACACACACTCTGTTACACGAGATGATTCCTAACTGATGCCCGAGACAGTGTTACATCATGGCTTGACATTTCTGTTGTGGCCAACTACACCCACCAGCTAGGTCTCGCTGTCACATGATGCTACCAGGCTAGAAGGTTAGCCCATGAAGCTCCATCATCATCCTTTGGACGAGAAGGCTACCTGCTGGTTCTGTTATGTCAGCTAACAGACTGGCGCTTTGGCTAGTGCCAGGCTTAGCTGGGCTGCTCACCGGTGAACTGTGGAGTGATCTCTGGTAGACCTGCTTGTGTGTTACTGCTACATTAAAATGGACAGCTAGAGAAAACCTAGAAACTTCAAATGAATGAAAAGAAAGTGGTTGCTAAGGTGTTGCTAGGTGGTTGTTTTGCTAAGGTGTTGGTAGGTAGTTGCTATGGCATCTCAGGCTTTAACATTTTGCCAAGTACTTGCTCTAGTGTACAGGATTTTGCTATAGTGTTGCTTATGTGATTACATAGTATAGTATCCCAGGTGGTTGCTAGCCTGTTGTTAGGGAGAAGCCAAGATATCCCATGTGGCCGCTAGCATCTTGCTAGGCAGTTGCTTTGGTATCTGAAATGGTTGCAAAGTGGTTGCTATGGTATTGCAGGTGGTTGATAATGGGTCCCTGGTGGTTGCAATAGTATTCCAGGTTTCTGCTAGTTGCTAAGATATTGGTAATCAGTTGTTATTGTGTGGCAAATGGTTGATAGAGTGCCTGTGGGTGGTTGCTAAAAAATCCAGAGGGTTGCTATGGTGTTGCTACGCAGTTGCTAGAGTATATGCAATGGTTGCTAAGGTGTTACTAAGTTGTTGCTATGCTATCACAGGTGGTTGATTGGGTGTTGTTGATGGTTGGTGGTTGCTAAGGTATCCCAGGGGGATATCCTGCCCGGGGTTTGCTGGATAGTTGCTATGGTATCTGAAGTGGCCACTGTGATGTTGCTAGGTGATTGCTATGGTATCTCAGGTGGTTCATTGGGTGTTGTTAGGTGGTTTCTAAGATATCCTAGGTGGCTGCTGGGGTATTGGTAGGCACTTGCTAGAATGTTCCACGTGGTTGCTAAAGGATTGCTAGGTAGTTGCTAGGGTGGTTGGCATACCGTATTGATACTGGGATAATAGTTAATGGATGTGTATCTTTGTGATTTAAACTGGTACCCAAGCTTTTGCCGAAACAGTGCGACTGCATTCCGGATGAGTTGGAAAACTCTGATCGGTTGGCATTCCGCCGTAATATCGCATTAGCTAAAGTATACGCCGTAAAACTGCAAATCACTGCTGACATGTGATCTCGTCCCACAACATGGCAGCGCAATAACGTATGCAGAGACTGAAGCATCCCCACTTAGAGTCTCCTCTTTTAAGCATCTGTCATGTTTGCTTGAAATGTAAATGTGAAGTCAATTACGCTCGGCTCCCTCGCTCCTGTTTAAACAGCTGTCAACAGGCTCTTGCACTGTGGCTGAAGATCCAGGATAAGGAGAACCTGAATGGGATGAGCTTAAAAGTCCTACAGGCCTCCATAGCTGCCCCGTCCTCAAACCCACCGGTCCACCTTAATGAGGTCTCAAGTGCCACTGCAAACAAAATTTAAATTCCCTGCCCATGTTCTAACGAGCAATATCATCATTCTTCGTCTGTGGAGCTTGTGAAGTTCCAGAGCTGACAGCACGTTCTTGGCCTGCCTGCTTCACAGCATCCAGATGCACCGGCGAACGATATCTCTCTTTACCCAGCTGGCTAATTAGTTCGCTTTGCCAATCTGACGTTCTAACATGCACCACATTTTTTACATTCCTCTCATTAAGCAACCAAATATACATATGCATCTGTTCAACCTGTTGGACAAAGGGAAAGAGGAAGTTCTCTCACGTCTTGCTGAGAGACATTAAAACTCAGACTTTATGATGGTTTCATTTTTAATCTTGATGATGATAATAAAGCCTTCATAAAACATTGGGCGAGAGCCATTAGCTGAAACGTGTCGCCTGTTCCTTAGTTTCATTTTACATGACTCAAGCTGGCGTGACTCTCTTTTTAAGTAGAAGGATTGAACACGGCCCCGGAAACGAGGCAGGATGAAAAACTGCACTTCTATTACCAAAACCAGTGGGGTATTCTGGGAAAAAGCAGAGGCACTTAACATGCAATTCTGATTTCATTTCATTACGTCTATTCATTACACTTATTGAGCTACTGCACACCGACACAGTACTTACAGTACACTAACACTTACACTTACTGAGTTACTGTACACCAACACGCTACTTACAGTACACTAACGCATTACACTTGCTGAGTTACTGTACACCAACACACTACTTACAGCACACTAACACATTACACTTACTGAGTTACTGTACACCACACACTACTTACAGCACACTAACACATTACACTTACTGAGTTACTGTACACCAACACGCTACTTACAGCACACTAACACATTACACTTACTGAGTTACTGTACACCAACACACCACTTACAGTACACTAACACATTACACTTACTGAGTTACTGTACACCGACACACTACTTACAGCACACTAACACATTACACTTACTGAGTTACTGTACACCGACACGCTACTTACAGCACACTAACACATTACACTTACTGAGTTACTGTACACTGACACACTACTTACAGTACACTAACTCATTACACTCACTGAGTTACTGTAAACCAACACGCTACTTACAGTACACTAACACTTGCACTTACTGAGTTACTGTACACCGACACGCTACTTACAGCACACTAACACATTACACTTACTGAGTTACTGTACACCGACACGCTACTTACAGTACACTAACACATTACACTTACTGAGTTACTGTACACCAACACGCTACTTACAGCACACTAACACATTACACTTACTGAGTTACTGTACACCAACACACTACTTACAGCACACTAACACATTACACTTACTCAGTTACTGTACACCGACACGCTACTTACAGTACACTAACACATCACACTTACTGATCTACTGTACACCAACACACTACTTACAGCACACTAACACATTACACTTACTAAGTTGCCATACACCGACACACTACTTACAGTATACTGAGCTAATGCCACATTGGTGTCAGAAGTGGGATAACAGTCCCCTGGGGGAATGGAGAGGAATAGCAAACTCAAGCATGCACAGCGAACACACAGGAGCAGCGGCACACCAAGCCCAGCAGTGGGCTGGGACTGTGGCTGATGGGAAGGACACATGGACTGCAGCCGATAGCAAGGTTCTTTTAAAAGGAGTGGTTTTTCCATGCACTCAAACATAAATAGGCTTAAATATGTTTATCTCAAAACTACCATCAAACAATGTCTTAGGCGTCAGGCAGCGGAGAGGGAGCTTTTAGTGGCATCAAACGTCTGGTTCCTATCGCCCCCGCTACAAGCCATTCCAACTCTGCAAGTCTGAAAGACTCTATATGACTTTGTTTACATGTGAACCGCTCATATATGCAGACTCTTTTTAAGTCTGTGGAAATCCCCCTCGAGTCCCGCGTGTAGCCCCTCTGGATACAGAGTGCACTGTGAGCCGTACATACGGGATGAAATACGAATTTTATCAGCCCACTTTAGGGGAGTGTCACTATTGGATTAGATGGCTCAGCCGGAGAGTGAGTAACACAGAGAGAGGGATTCGGAGTGTGTGCCTGGCATACCGCCAGGCTAAATAGCCGAGCAGTAAGTAAGGAAGCGAGTAAGTAAGTGCCCTGGTGAAGCTCGGCCGGTGCAGTAATGATACAATAACCAAATTACACCAAAGCCAGAGAATCAACAGATCTGAAACAGAAAGATCAATGGGCGGGCGGAGAGATCAAAGATTGGAGGATTAGAGCGATGAGGAAAGAATGAATTAATAAACGGGGGCGATGTTGAGTGAGGAGAGGAAAGGAGGACGGAAGAACGCACACAGGCGCACAAGCACACACCCGAGAGGCACATTTTCAAGGAGCTGAGAGAACCTAATCAAGGGTGACTTGACTTTGCTTGGAGGATGTGTGTGTGTGTGTGTGTGTGTGTGTGTGTGTGTGTGTGTGTGTGTGTCTGAAAATGCAAGGAGCAGCACAAACTGTAGGATGATTGAAAAAGAAAAGGAGGGAGAAAAAGAAAGAGAGATAAAGAGAGATGCAGAAAGCAGATCTTGGTGTGGAACTGAGTTGACAAGAATGATGGAGGGACTGGGTGAAGAGAAAAGATGGAGGGAAACAAAAGAAAGAGGGGGTGAGTTGAAGGAGTGTTCCCAGCAATAGTGCGTCATTAGAGCTTCCCTGTGTGCATACAGCACACCATGAGCGAGAGAGAGTAATGGAGTGAAGAAGAAGAGAGAGGGAAGAGAGACAGGAGAGAGAAGTGTAAAAATAGAGAATATAGAGAGAGGGGGAGAAGAGAAAGAAGAGAGAGGTGTAAAGAGAGAATACAGATAAAAAAGACAGAAGCAGAAGAATGAGATGACTGGTAGATTGAGGAAGATGGAGAGAGGTAGAGGGATATAGAGGGAGACAGATGGAGAAGAAAGAGGAGACAGGTAAAAAGGTGAGGGAAAGAGAGACAGAGAGAAAGTGGGAACGTAGTGAAAGTGAAAAGAAGAAAAAGTGAGGGAAGATTAGGAAGATAGGAAAGACAAAGATAGGAGAGAGAGAGAACAATAAAGAGCGAGAAATAATGAGAGAGAGGAAGAAGAAAGGTATAGAGAGAGGAAGAGACTGACAGAGAGAGGAAGAGAAAATGGGAGAAAGAGGTCAGAGAGAAACAGAGGAGAGAGAGAAAGGAAGAGCAGAAGAACAAGAGAGAGGTAGATTGAGAAAGATGGAGAGAGGAGGAAGGCCTTATATAGAGAGAGAGACAGGTGGAGAAGAAGAAAGACAGGTAAAAAGGTGAGAAAGGTGGATAGAAAACAGAAAGACAGGAAACAAAAAGAATGACAGATAAAAGAGTGAGAGAAAGAAAGAAAAGTAGAAATAAAGAGAAAGAGAGGGAGAGAGACAAAGGCAGAGGGTGGGAGAGAGAGGAAGAGGGACAGAGGGAGGGAGAGAGCAAGAGCAAAAGACAGAAAAGTAAAGAGAGAGAGAAAGCGAGTGAGAGAGGTAGGAAAGAGAGAGGGGGAAAGAGAGGGAAAAAGAGAAAAAGCGAAAGAAAGAAAGTAAAGAGAGAGAGAAATAAAGAGAAAGAGAGTGAAAGAGACAGAGAGGGGAGAACGAGAGGGAGAGAGCAGGAGAGAGAGGTAGGTAAGACAGGGAGAGAGAGAGAAGGAGAGAAGGAGAAAGGGGAAAAGAGAGAGTGAAAGAAAGAAAGTAAATAGAGAGAGAAATAAAGAGAAAGAGAGCGAGAGAGACAGGGAAAGAGAGAGGGGGAACAAGAGGGACAGAGAGGTAGGGAAGAGAGGGAGAGAGAGAAGGAGAGAGGGAGAAAGAGAGAGAAAAATAAAGAGAAAGCGAGGGAGGGAGAGAGAGAGAGAGAGAGAGAGAGAGAGAGAGAGAGAGAGAGAGAGAGGGGGAAGAGAGGGAGAGAGAGAAGGAGAGAGGGAGAAAGAGAGGGGTAGAGAGAGAGAGAGAGAGAAAGACAGAAAGTAGAGAGAGAGAGAAATAAAGAGAAAGAGAGGGAGGGAGAGAGAGGGAAGAGAGGAAGAGAGAGAAGGAGAGAAGGAGAAAGAGCGAAAGACAGAAAATAAAGAGAGAGAGAAATAAAGTGAAAGAGAGGGAGGGAGAGATAGGGAGGAGAGGGAGAGAGAGAAGGAGAGAGGGAAAAAGAGATGGGTAGTGAGAGAGAGAGAGAGAGAGAGAGAGAGAGAGACAAAGACTGAAAGTAAAGAGAGAGAAATAAAGAGAAAGCGAGGGAGGGAGAGAGAGGGAATGGGAGAGAGGGAGAGAGGTCTTTGAGGTGTGCTCGTACGCATCCCTCTGCCGTCCCGTATGGCATTTGAGGTAAAATAATTAGAAAGTGGCTCCTGAGGGGCTGCGGTAATAAAGCCTGGGAGACAGGGCCACAGGGCCGGGGTTTATTATGGGATGGAGCTTCGCACAGAAGCTGACTAATGGTGCCTGAGGTCCTGGGGAACGCGGCTAAAACACCACACGCTCGCCAGAAAACAACAACAACAGCAGCAGCGGCACGTACGGAAATAGCACGGAGACTGATGGAAATGTCAGGAAAGCTTGTACGAAGGATCATAAACACTGACCACGCTCTGATGCATCCCCGAGCTCCAAAACCTCCTCACTCACACCATAACCAGCCAGGCTCCGCTCTCCAAACATACCTGCTTCATAGCTCCCGGTCTCCATCACACACTCGGTCCAGCTTTACACCGACTACCACATTTACTGACCTGCTCCCACCATCACAAGAACAGCTGATAAAGGTTACCATGACAATAACTGATGATAAATTTAGGCTGATATGATCAATATTTATTGAGCTACACATACAGAAGTCTGTCTCTCAGTATGGCGTCGGGCCGCCGTGTTTGCTAACCCAACATGCCAGACGTCTCGGTATGGAGCTGTAGAGGTTCCTAATGGCGTCCTGTGATAATCCATCCCATGCAGCTTGAAAATCCACACACAGTTCCTGCTGATGGTGCGGTAGGGGTGGAGGTGGAGTGACACCAGGTCTTCTGGACGTGTGACTACAAACCGGTCCTCTTGGTGCTGACCACGGTGCCTCCACCCACGGATTCGTTGGGCGTCTCCACCAAGACTAAAGCGGGACTCGTCACTGAAGATGACCCGCTGCCATTCTGAGTCCCTCCATGACAGTCTGGTACGACACCACTGCAGTCTTTGGTGACGGTGACGTGGTGTTAAAGACAGTCGTGGTAACGGTCTGTGTGCATGTAGTCCTGTGTGGTGCAGCCGTCTGCCAATGATGTACTAACAGGACGACTCATGGAGGACACCACTGCTCGCTGCATGTCCGCAATCGTGGCTGTTGGGTCGGTCGGGTACAGAGATAAGACCAGAGCTTGAAGCTTGAATCATTAGCATGTCTCACAATGCTAATCCTACCCACCAAGTTCCATTCCTGTGAGTTGAGAGTATGTTACTGTAATATGGTGCATGTGTGTGGTTCTTTCATCTGGTGATATTTTCTTATTCGACTGGCAGATCGTTTCGTTTGTTTAGAGATCTTTGCCCTGGATAAATGCTTCATTTAGACTAATTAGTGTTCAGTAACGTTCAGTCACTTAATTAGCGGTTATTGTCTTCATAATTTGAGAGATATTGGCTTGATGAGCCATAGCAAGGCCATAACAACACATACCTAAATGCAACAACAACAAACAGGACTATAAATAAAACACAAATAAAGCTGCTTTTGATACCTGCTTACCTGACTGCTTACCTGAGCCTAGATCTCTCATAAATCGATCACAGAATGGAAACTGTATTTACATGATCATAGTGTAATAAGGAGAGTTCAGTACATAGAACCATATATACATAGTGGAACCTCAAACACTGGTGTTCCTGCTGCGGTGTTCCAAAAGAGGATGGTGAAACAGGCCAGTTCCTAAACCCTAAAATATTCATTCATAAAACCATTAATATTTACACCCCCAACATTTACATACATCCACAGCAATGTAGCTACAGAACCAACATGGTGGACTACCACTCTCCCGGGTGGTTGTTAGGAGCCACATTTTCTCTGATGGTTTTGAATGACTTGTACCTAACCATCATTCCCACCTGCAAAAATAATTAAATAGAAGGATGCAGAAAAAGAAGAATGAACTTTGAATATTGTTGAAAGGAAGTCTTTAGCATAGGCTCCGCCCATGTAAATATGAAGTATATTTTAATATACAGCTCAATTAACTAGCAATTAACTTGCCCCACCTAACCCATGTTAAGTGGAGCCAGTAGAGAGTTTAGAGCCATTTTGTGCTATTTGGGTGCCAACGTTAGCTACTAGCTAGCTAACTAGCATAGCGCATTAGCAAACCACCAAAGGAAATGAAACAAGAAGAGATATTAATTATATGTTGGTTGCATATGAATAATATTTCTGCCAGAAAGATTCAAAATTCAAAAGTGATAGAAAACAATATTTCAGTCCTTGATAAGGTCAACAGTTTGACGGACCACAAACGAGGGTCTTTGGCGTAGGCCCTGCCCAGGAACAAATGAAATATATTTTAATGTTTTAGTCTTAATTGAGAAACCTCTATTGATGCTATGAAACCATGAAGCACTAATGTGATGTTATTGGCATTTGCTGTAAACAAGCAAACAAACAAACAAACAACAAACAGCCTATTTTTCATGGCAGGAACATTATGTTGGAGCGAGATAGCTGTGTGATTCGCAGGGAGCTCGGATCATAGCCTGCGCCGCGGACCAAAGGGACGAAAGAACAAACAAACAGGCTTATTGAGCTTATTAAGGGCCTCAGGTGTACGGATTAAATTAGAATTGAGCAGACATCTAGCTGGAGGCAGCCAGCCTGGCCCGGTGCCCGGCGCTGCGTTGTTGCCACTCTGAGCCGTAACAAGGTTTTGCGTTTGTTATATTTGGGGCGGTGACGTGGGGAGGGATGTGTCGGGAAGAGCCTGAGCTTTCCTTTGTGAGTGCTGAGCGAACGCTCAGGCTGGATGACCCTACCTCAGGCAGGCTGACCCACAAGTGTAATTAACTTCTATAGGGCCTATTTTAGGAGCGCCTTTCCAACTGCACCTCACCAGAGAGAGAGAAAAAGGGAGAGAGAGCGAGAGAGCGAGAGAGAGAGAGAGAAAGAGAGAGAGAGAGCGGATTTACCAACGCTCTTGAATGAGCACACTCCAGGTAGACCATGCGCCACACGCTTGCCTGAAGCTAGTCCATGCAAAAAGCTATTTCATTTAATCTACTTCAGGCTCCAAATCTTCAAGGAATCCTTTGCGTATGTTCGGTCATAAAGGAAGACGAATGGATTTCTTTTTTTCGAGTTCAGGGATTTTAAAGGCCTTAAGGTCAGGAAACGATGAGCAGGTAAAAGAGAAGGCTCGTAGGAGAACCGGCATAAGGCTTCTCCGCGAGGAAAGATAGAAGCTGACCACATTAACCAGCAGTAAGACTTTTAACCAGTGTGGCTTCTCAGTTAAACGGTTGGGTTAATTGGATCATCACTACAAGATGAGGACAATTTGAGACTTGTTCAGACGACATGTTACCTAAGATGTACTTACAAGGGCAACTATTAGCCTAACAGAGGCTTACAAGGGCAACCATAAGACTCAAGGTCAGGAAACGATGAACAGGTCAAAGAGAAGGCTCGTATGAGGAACGACGGCGGCTGACCACAGTTCAAATAACCAGCAGTGAGACTTACTAACAGGTGCGGCTTATCAGTTAAAGGGTAGGGCTAACTGGAGCAACACGATGAAACTGGACCACTGTGCCACACCAGGAAGATAATTTGAGATTTGGTCAAATGACATGTTACAACCATTAACCAAGCAAGGGCTCACAAGGGCTACCATTAGCTAAACGCTGAAAGAACACGAGTAGCTATGAGGGCTTTGTATGTGGGGCCGATCGTGTTCTGGAGGTTCAGGAGCCAGCCTTGTGACCGGAGGTTGCCGATTTGATCACCTGAACTGATGCTCATTCCCAAACAACTGTAGTGCCCTTGAGCAGTGCCCTAACCCCCAACTGTTCCCCAGGTACTGTGGATAGGGCTGCCCATGTGTGTATATGTGGGGGTTTGACTTCATGGATGGGTTAAATGTGGAAGACAAATCCTTCAGTGTGCAAACACAAATGGCAGAAACTCTCTAGTAAGAAAATGATTGGGCTCACCCAAATCGTTACTGCGCCTTTAAGACTGATATATGCAAATACAGCGGTGCTGATTGGCTGTTTTGTGTTGTGATTCAAAAAAGCAGTCAAAGCTAAAACATTTACAGCTTCGGTGCCAAGGGGAGGAGCTATACTTCCAAAAACGACTCAAATAGGAATGCTCCCTCCAAAAAGAGACCTCATGTTGTTTATTGTTGAGTCCTGTGGCTAGTGCTGACCTCCCCCCTGTGAGTTCAGTGGTGTGTGTGTGCCTTTCCTGCTGGTGTCAATTAAAGAGCACTTCTCGCCGCAGAATCATCGCCTCCCCGGTCTCGCTCCAAGCCAATCTCAAAATCTAAAAATGATGGAAGCGATTAAACCAGAATATGGGGAACTGTCTGGCTCTCCAGGACCCTACCAGCAGGAATCGTGCATGGAGATGTTCGCTGTTCGTAGCTCATAACGCAGTCTCATTCATTTATACGTCCATGGTGCGATATATAAAAGCAACTAATCAGCATAGCGCAGCCGAGATGTCAATAAACCGTGAAACAAATGGAAATCACTATCAGCTCTGCGCCTGGCAACCGTGCAACGTTATTATTCTTGTGGCCAGCCGGAATATTCAATGCCAAAATGAAGTTCCAGGAGATCACAGCTTCACGGAATGGAGAAAAGCTCATATGGCAAGCAATGAATTCGTCAGTGAAGAAAATGGTTCTAGATAGAGCCATGAACAATTAGTAATTTAATAAAAGGTATATTTCTGAAAATGTGCTGAAGATGGTTCTACATTTCTGCTATATTGTCATTATGCTGAGTTTCACACAATACATGGTGCATGGACTAGAGTACATTAGCGTTAGCGTTAGCATCAGCATGGTCTGATTTGATTTCACATTTTGCCCATTGCTGAAGATACTGTGATGTGGGTTCACTATGGGGGGGGTTCCAGAAAACCCTCAAGAAGCTCCAGATATGGACAGTTTGAGGACTTTTCAGCGTCCATCCATGATGTCAGAACCACAAAACAAGCTGGTTACATGGTTTGGCCAGCAGCTTCAATTGTTTTCCCAAATCTCCACCTAAGCCGAGCCTCCTAAACCATTCAGAAAATGGATCTCTATAGCACCAAATAGGGAAATGTTGTCGTTACAGTTTAAGCTTCTAGTAGCAGAGGAACCCTTAATGGTGCTATAGGCCCATAGAACCTGTTTCAACAAGGTCTGTATAGAACAGTACAAGTACAAAAACACTTTCAGGATGTTAGGACCACATTCCCCATGTGTTCTTTGAGGGTTTGTGGTTCTGTACCCCTTGGGGAACCACCTAGATTAGACTAAATGATCAACTGGTAGGCAACAAAGGGACAGGCTAGCCAGGCTAGCGTTTTCAACAAGCATGGACTTAGCTGTCATCAAGTGTTTCCCAGCTTCGGTCTCTCGAGTGCTCTTGTCTTGACGAGGAACATCTGGATAGCTTTGACCATTGCACCATGGCAGCAGGGAGTTGTGGGTAGGGAAGATCGTAAACAGCGGTGAGTATTGCTTGATACATTAGCGCAGATAAATGCGGCCCTTTGTTCCTCCCCCTCACCCACCCACTAGCAACATTCCCCTCTATAAATAATTACGGGTACAATCATCTAATTACTTCTAAGACCATCCATCGGCCTACTTAATATCCGTGTCATAACTATAATGGGTGCTGCTGATACTCCAAAAGATTAGCGCCGTCTGATATCGTAAAACCCCGCACTCTTTTTAATAGATAAATAAATAAATAAACGAGGCAGAGAGACTCCAGCAAATCCCTTTCGCCGCCGCTCACGATATACCCGCGCGTACACCCCAGTACGCGATCCGACAGGTTTTAGGCGGAATGAGGAATAGCCGTTACATCTCCCCATTTTAATTATCCTTATTGATTCCCTTGGTGCTTGGTCCCTGTTTACTCCTGGGCAATAATGCATTATGTCCGCTGCTGAATTGATGAATGCATTTTAATCTTAATCTATCAGAGTAATGCAACTCCGGAATAAATCAGAGCGCCGAGCTGCCGCCAGCTGTCCCCGTCCGCAATCATCCGCCAGGCGGAAATGGACTCGTCACTCCGACTCGTCCCTGCTTTGCTAATTTCTTTCTCTTTTCCCCCCTTCATCACTCTTCCAGGAGCTTCATGAACAGAAGGGAATGGTTTAGGAGGCTCAGTTTAAATGGAGATGATCCCCTCTGGGAAAACAATAGAAACCGGTGGCTGATTAACAGGACTGGTGGAACACGCAACAGCCCGGCGTTAACGTTTTGTGGTCTTAGCCTCATATGAACGATGCAAAGTTTTCATTTGCATTAAAAGCTGGGCATATCTGGAGCTGCTTGAGGACTTCAGTAAACCTACGAGTGAACCCATATCAGCAATGTCCTCAGAAATGAACAAATGGGTGTAAACAAATCAGGCTATGCTAACGCTAGTGCTAATGTACATTCGCCCATGCAGTGTCAGTGGCTAAGAGAATGAGTCTCTCTTCTTGTATATGGTGGTAGTAACTTAAGCTCCTGTGAGTGACGTGATTCATAGATTGGGAAGAGGTGCTACAGTGCAGGGAATGTCTTGTTCCATGTGTGGAAAATGATTCCAGAGCAGATGTTAATGATTGGCTAATAGGAGGGACTGCATGTGGACGTGGCCAAAGACCTTAGTGTGAAGGAAGTAGCTGAATCTGCAGGTGTATGGAAGTGTACGGTCGTAGGGGTCTACCAGCAGTGGATAAAATCCCAGTCTACAGGGAATTCTCCTCGGAATTGTGCCAGGGAAGTCATCCACCAATTCTGGTCCAACTGACCAACTCTTAGATGTAAGAGTGGCTGAACACTGATGTGGCTACATCTTGAAACTTGTCCCATCCATGCCCAATCCAATCACAGCTGTGCTGTGCTATCTGGTATGTTACAGCCACAGGTGACACATTGTGTGAGCTTGGTTTCCACTGTATCTCAGGTAACATACCTGGGATTTTAAGGGGTCTATAGCCCGTGGAAGAGAACATGACCAGTGGTGGTGAAGTCTATCTTGAAAACCCTGAAAGCTTAATCAGTCACACATTCGACTTCTCAGCCAGGGTTTTACAAGGTCCAACCAGAACCCCGCCATGCACAGAAGTCTCCGGAGATGTTTAAAACTCCAAAATATCTCTCCCTATGCCGTTCTCAAATTTCCCCGCGATTACCGCGTGTTGTGTTGAAAAGGTTGAGTGACTGGCTTTTGTTTCCCGGTAAGCTGCTTAGCATGGCGGCCTATTAAAGTGGAGGGAAAACTCCATCGCCGTGCGACGCCTTAGCTTCATTTTAGACAACTTTCTCCTGTAGTCCCGTTCTCCGCTATTGTTCCTCGGTGAAGCACATGGGCTTAGCCCACCGCTTGTCACAGTGTGTGAGCACGACAGCCGAACTGTCCCCGCGAACACAAAGAGAGCGATAGTTTGTCATTATTTATGTCTTTCAAGTCAGGACAGCAGGGGAAGTCCAACACGATTAGAGCGTCGCGGGCGTCTGTGTTCGGGCTATATTTTGTTCTGTTCAATTACTTACAACTCCCCTGAGTTTCCGTAGGAAACATCAAGCGTGTCCTAACAGTAGGAATGTTAAAATTCCGTCTTATTGTCTTTCCGGGAGGAAGAAAAAAAGTGACGGCGAATTTGTAGAAAAGAGCTGTGGGATTTGTCAAAATGATGTAGCGATGAGCTTGGCTTTGCAACATGCTATGGATAGGCTTGTTGTGGGATGGCAGAAGGAGGGTGGGGGGGTGGAGGAGGAGGGAGGGTGAAACGATGGTGTGATGCTAATTAGCATCGTCAGAGACGCCTGATCTTTCCACACCAGAGGTTTGGCATAACACCTCGCGCTCGGCAGCCAGCGGAGAGTAATTAGTTTTTTAGAGGAAGCTTCTGTGTTCTGTATTCGGAGCATGAGCGCCGAGCGCCGAGAGGGAAGCAGCGGGCCAGCTTTGCTGCTGGAGTGGAAGCTGACGTTTTCCTTTCCCCCAAAGAAGCCCCCAGACACGTTCCAGATGAGTCACCCCGGCTCCGCGTCCTGACAGCCTTTAATTCCATCAAGACTTAATGATACACACCAAGGCCGAGGAGCGCAACGGCTCCCCCTGCCAACTCGGAGCCTGCTCGCCATCACTCCGCCAATACCCATGTGGCGCATCATCTCCAACATCTCTCGGAAGAACACAGGAGCAGGGCCCGGCGGCTCATTAACAGGCAAACCTCCTTCTTTCTTCTCCCTCTCAACTTCTCCTCCGCTCTCTTCGCTCAGGTTAAACGCTCCTTGCGCCGCGAATCTATGGAGCGCCTTTATATAGGATTCACTCCGGCTGTTCTCGGGCTTTAAGCACGGCACATATGGTAGCCTGTTGACCCCCCTGTTCAATATGCCGAGTGTATGTGTGTGTGTGAGGCTGTGTATGCGCCTGGAGGTGTAGTTATGCCCGTTTTGAGGTCCCGGGTCTGCAGTGGACATATGCTGAGCTTGTGATCTCTCTGACTCAAGGGCGAAAAGCCTCTCATCCATAAAATATGCAGGTCAAGCAAAGGAAATCTCTCCTGCACCGGGATGTGCAACATATGCCGGGTGTATGGAAGGCAAACAGTGGTGCATTAATATGCCGGGCAGGGAGCGCGGCGGTAAATCCTGCCCACATCTAGTCTTTAACATTGTTTTCAGCGTGTTTGAGGTCACGACTGAGAGACACAGTGACAAGACTCACCGTGATAATGATAACAGGAACGGCTCTGTGTAAATACACTTTATGGCTGATTAGCAATCGTGAACTTCTAAGTCGGAGCAGCAGCAGCAGTGGAGCGATACGAGTAGCGACGGCTTTGGAGACACTCTAATGTTAGCTGATGCTCAGACTTAATCTTGATCTCCATAAAAGGCAAACAGTGATACATCAACGAGTGCCATGGTAACACCGTAACACTGTTTTCAATATGTTTGATCTCAGTAATAAAACACATGATGATGCAATTAATATTAACCACAAGTAACTGAAAAGATGGAAGACATTTCGCTCCTACTATAAAAAGATTCTGTGGAGATTGTTTAGTGATGGTAATAAAGGAAAGGAAGGAAAGGGAGGAAAGGGAGCGTAATTATAAACTAGAAAAGTTCACGTCCTGAAGTCAATGCAGAGCGATCAGGCAGCTGATGCTTGTGGCTGGCTGGTGGCTAAGGTGGTGCTCAAAATGAATAGGACTCTATGGGAGGATTGAGGGATGAGCAAATGAAGGACTGTGGGTCTGTATGGCTGTGGGTTAGTGATTGCCCTGAGTGGGTACATGAAGGCTGTAGGTTAAAGGAAACAACAGGGCTTAGGGGTGGCCAATAATGGACAGGACTGAGGGATAAGGGAAACAGACGAGTGTGGGTGGATCCACACTGGGCTCAGGGGTCTGTATCAAGAACGTAACCATCTTCTTCATTCTTAACGGGATAAAAAATCAGACGTTTTTGGAAAAGCCATTTCAGATAGCTCCTCAGTCTGCTACCATGTCTACGGGGTGGGTTGTCACATTTGCACTCACACAACGTTCAGTTGAGTTGTCTTTAAGTGATATTTGGGACAAATTTGATGGATCCCATCTCCAGCATTTATAATCAGTAACTGCATTGGTCTGCACATTGACAATGGTTAGAGGGTTTACCTAAAGACAGGGAAGGAACACTGTGAGTGGTATCAAACAGCCATATACAAGTTTAGCTTTCCTGATTAGACTGAACTAAACTGCTGGAATAGTTAGCCGTCAAAAAACAGTCGACCAAGAAGAAGATGAAGAAGAAGGCGAAGAAGAAGAATAGAAATTGGATGACAGTACTGTTGCATCTCATTGATAAGAGACATAACAGTGTTTTGAGTACAATAACAGTAATGATAATAGACTACATCTCCTGCGGAGACTGGTGATATCAGAGTGGTGATATCGGAGTGCAGGGGGCGCTCCTGAGGACCTTCTACGGTGCTGTGGTCGCATCAGCCATCTTTTATGGAGTGGTCTGCTGGAGCAGCAGTATATCCACCGCTGACAGGAAGAGACTGAACAGAATCATCAAGAAGTCCAGCTCTGTCCTGGGGTCTATTTCTACACTAGTCTATTCCTACACTAGTCT
The DNA here is from genome assembly GCA_024036415.1 of Prochilodus magdalenae. Taxonomy (NCBI): domain Eukaryota; kingdom Metazoa; phylum Chordata; class Actinopteri; order Characiformes; family Prochilodontidae; genus Prochilodus; species Prochilodus magdalenae. The sequence continues at coordinate 183,909 of JAMWET010001014.1, forward strand.
ATTCCTACACTAGTCTATTCCTACACTAGTCTATTCCTACAGTAGTCTATTTCTACACTAGTCTATTCCTACAGTAGTCTATTTCTACACCAGTCTATTGCTACACTAGTCTATTCTACACGAGTCTCTTTCAACAGTAGTCTATTTCTATTCCACTATGTGCAATAGAACCCAGTAATCTACATCTATTTCTACTATGTGCAATAAAACTCAGTAGTCTATTTCTATTTCTACTATGTGCAATAAAACTCAGTAGTCTATTTCTATTTCTACTATGTGCAATAAAACTCAGTAGTCTATTTCTATTCTACTATGTGCAATAAAACTCAGTAGTCTATTTCTATTCTACTATGTGCAATAAAACTCAGTAGTCTATTTCTATTCTACTACGTGCAATAAAACTCAGTAGTCTGTTTCTATTCTACTATGTGGAATAAAACTCAGTAGTCTATTTCTATTCTACTATGTGGCATAAAACTCAGTAGTCTATTTCTATTCTACTATGTGGAATAAAACTCAGTAGTCTATTTCTATTTCTACTATGTGCAATAAAACTCAGTAGTCTATTTTTATTTCTACTTTGTGCAATAAAACTGCAAAGCTTAATCCTGTGTTTTGGATTTAATTTTTTTGTATTTTATTTATATTTTTCTGTACTTTTTGTATATAGATATTATTTATTATTTGTATGTTTTCCTGACACTTCTGTTATTTCCTCTGTGCTGTTGTAAAACTGCAAATTTCCCCACTGTGGGATCAATAAAGGATTATCTTATCTTAATGGTAATGATAACAGTGGAAGTATTAATGATATTGGTAATGATAACAGATGTGAAATCAGTAGAATCTCTGTAGAAATACAAGTTATACAATAACTGATCAGTAATAGTGAGTAGATTGAACAGTACTGCTCGTGAGGCTTTTTTAATTTGTTAGGATATTCGAAGCTCAGTGTCTCAATAAAAGGAAAACATTGAGGTGTTAATGGCCTGAGCAATGAGTGCAACAATAAACCCTGCAATAATTAGGTATTCAAGATTGTTTTTGGCATCTGCGCTAAAATTAAGGTTATACAGAGAATTATTGGGGCTGAATAATTTGCTTCAGTATGAGGGCTTCAGTTTGTTTTTGACGGAATTAAAGGAATGGCTGGAAGAAAGGCAAAGAGTGAGACATTAACATGCTGGGCAGGGAGCGCGTTGGTAAACAGTGCTAAAATGAAGTCTTTAAAGCTGTTTTCAACACGTTTGATCTCACTAGGTAGAGACATAATGATAACTGTGGCAGTAATATTACGAGTTTCTGTGGAAATAGAGGTTATAAATCAACTGACTGGTAATACGGAGCTGACAGAATTATAGCCACCAGCTGCTGGAACGTCAGCATCATTGGCTGGAACATAAGAAGTCCAGTTTTAATTGTATAAAAACACTCATCATCAAAAGAGTAGCTGCACCCAGAAGGAATCAACCAACAGGAATGAAACTTGGTGGGTAGGCTTGACATCGTGTGACATGTGAAGGATGATGTAAGCAGGGACGGGGCTTATCTCTGTACCTGACTGACCCATCAGCCACCATTACAGACATCTAAAGAGCAGTGGTGTCCTCCATGAGTCGTCCTGTTAGTGCAGCACCATCGGCAGACGGCTGTACCACGCAGGACTACATGCACACAGACCGTTACCACGACTGTCCTCAACACCACGTCACCGTCACCAAAGACTGCAGTGGTGTCGTACCAGACTGTCATGGAGTGACTCAGAATGGCAGCGGGTCATCTTCAGTGACGAGTCCCGCTTTAGTCTTAGTGGAGACGCCCAACGAATTTGTGTGTGGAGGCACCGTGGTCAGCACCGAGATGAACGGTTTGTTATTGCACGTCACACGTCCAGAGGACCTGGTGTCACTCCACCCCTACTGCACCATCTGCAGGAACTGTGTGAGGATGTTCAAGCTGCATGGGATGGATTATCACAGGACACCATTAGGAACCTCTACAGCTCCATACCGAGACGTCTGGCATGTTGGGTTAGCAAACACAGCGACCCGACGCCATACTGAGAGACAGACTTCTGTATGTGTAGCTCAATAAATATTGATCATATCAGTCTAAATCTATCATCAGTTATTGATCCTGGTGACTTTTATCCTCCTTCCCAACAGCACCGCACTCCCACACCTCCTTCTGGGTGTAGAATTAAAGCATTGTCTCAGTGAAATGAATTACTTTCAATTATTTTCAAACTCTTTTAAGAGATAATGATAACCGTAATGTATCTATTCATAGTATTCCATTTGTATTTGAGTACTGGTTGTTTGAGTTTACTGGCATATAAAGTTTTTTCATACATTTTTTTTCAGACCTTGCCAGAATTAAAGGAATAGCTCCTTATTTAGGCAGAGTCTCTCTTTTCGACTTTTTCAGGGTCTGTTTTTTCCATTTCTTCATGCAGTTGGAAATGTCAGAACCATTTAGAATTGCTCAAAATAGTGTGAACTAATCACGTCTGCAGCTTCCCTCCAAAAGCAGGAGAAATAACAGCCCCAGAAAGCTAAGCCTTAACTGGTTTAACACCTAAACTGGTACAAATAAATATATTCCCTCCAAACACAGATTACAACAACCACCATAACATGCCTAAATGCTTTCAAGTGGTGACAGGAAACTCTATCACTAGTATCAGTATCAGTATATAACCAGCAAAGGCCAGCGTTCACCTAAGCACATGGTAGAACCTTCTAAAGGATTCCTATACATACCTGCTAAAACATACCTGTAGTAAACTCACCGGGCACAAAACGAGTCACCTATGACTGACACATACGTAATAGCATCCATGAGCACCAATAACACCTGCTTGGCATGGACTTGACAAGTTTCTGGATGTAGGCCACAGCAATGTTCAGCCACTCTAACACCAAGGAATTGAGCAGTTGGAGTTTGGTGGATGGTGACTCCATGGTGGATGGTGCCTCATGTTTTGTCTGGTTTGTTCAGGCTTGGAAAGGCTATTTCAGATAGCTCCTTGGCCTGCTACCATGTCTATGGGGTGGGTTGTCACATTTGCACTCACCCAACTTTCACTTGAGTTGTCTTTAAGTGATAGTTGGGACAAATTTGATGGATCCCATCCCTAGCATTTATAATCAGTAACTGCATTGGTCTGCACATTAACAATGGTTAGATAATGGTAAAGATAGGGAAGGAAAATAAACCCATCAGATGGTTAAAAAAAGAAAAGAGCATGATGAGGAGACTCACAAAAGAGCTAGCGATGAGGGCACCAAGACCACAGCTTCGAAGAGCCAGCTATAGATAAACCAGTGACCCCAAAACAAACCAATGAACTCTTCACGGCTAGCAGTAAGCCTTGCTAGCTTGAGTTGCTAAACATGTAACGCTAATTAGGCAATGAAATTTTTTCAGCGCAACTGGAGTAAAGAAGGGCTTTAGCAGTCAAAGTCATGCAGTCGCGTGAAGAGGAATTTAAAGCCTGGTTGAGACTGCTGCAGAAAACAAGTGAACCAATTAAAACAGATTCCTGAAATCCAATGATTAACTGTTTGTTCCAGCACAAAGCGGGTGATGAACAAATTCAGGAATTCACAGACACTTCACCAATCACATTGCTTTGATTTCTGGCCTCCCTGAGGGCATTTCGACTTCAGCCGGACTCTTACAGTATGTAGAAGAACAGAATGAAAGCAAGGAGGGGAAAAGAAGATAGAACGTAATCAGGAAAGACTGATAACGGGGGACACAACAGCTTAGCATTAAATGGACGGGTGACCTTTAAGTACAGATCAGCCAATTAGCACAGGACAACGTGTCACTGGTTTTTACTCTGCCGAAACATCAAAGATGCCCCCCAGCCGCTATTCAGAGAGCCCCCCAGCAGAATGTGTTTGGTCAGTATTTTCAATTGCTCACTGGTATCTACGCTGAGGGTATGTACTAAATGGCCAGATGTGGTTTTACAGACCAATATACGCTCTAGGATTTGGTCCTTACATGAGCTCTGCTCTGATTGGGTGGCGACAGCGAGACCCCGCCCAAGATGATCACACAGACGCAACATGTCCATTTAGACAAAATAAAATGAGCCTCTGTATAAATCAGCTCCGCTCCCATACTATGTAGCTAGCTGTGCTAGTTGCTTGGACCTTGCTAGGACCCGTATGACCTTACGCTCCTTTGTAACTACGAATTCAGCTACTTCCTTCCACCTATGGTCTTTACTACGCCCAAATGCAGTGACTCTGTCTATCATTCTGCTTTGGAGCCATTTCCACACCTGCTGCCCTCTGGTAAATGCTTTAGGTCCATCACGTCATGGACAAACAGACCCAAAAACCGTTTTTACCCCAGAGCCATACAGGAACTGAACACCTCCAAACACAAACACACTGACAAAGACTCTTATAGAACACTGTGCTCAGTAGAAGTGAACTGAACTCTACCTCAACACTTCACTGGCACCGACTCCAATAGAGCACTGTGTACTGTTCCAGTGTTCCGTTTCACCCCTGTTCTAATTATAACTCACTGCACTATTTGTCCTCCAGTGTGTAATATATATTCTTCTATGCAAAAAAAACCTCTTGATGTGCAATAATTATAACTCTACAAGCTATCCAAGAACATGCAATAACTATTGCTACCTCACCTGTCTATTGTCTGTTTAGAATATACAGTTTTTATAGTCATTTATTATATATGAAATATTTTAGATGTAGGCATTTAGCTGACACTCTTATCCAGAGAGGCTTACAAAGTTATTTATTTTCAGGTAGGCCAGTGCGGTGTTAGGAGTCTTGCCCAAGGACTCTTATTGTTGTAGCCCAGCATCTGTTACGTAGACTGGGGTACGAACCCCAGTCTCCCACATGGGGTGGTAGCTCTCTGGTGGGGATTGGTGTTAACCGCTGAGCAACATCTACCATATGTAGATTGTACTTTCTCTCAATTCTGCACTTTATATATTATACCCCTATGTTAAAATATATATTTTTTATTTTTGTGTGTTGTTTTGTGCTGTTGGATTGCTGCTCTATTACATTGTACACTGTGCAATGACAATAAAGGCATCTTATCTTATCTTACATGGAATGAGACATTCCCTGCACTGTAAAACCTCTTCCCAACCTATGGATCCCATCACTCACACCCCCATCATCCTCCACCATCTGTACAAGCCTGTAGAGCTTACAAAAGAGCTTACAAATTGAGTACTTCTCTGTTGTTGTCAATGAACAGATTTTTTTTATTTGCCTTTTTCATTTAATGTTTCATTCGTTGACTGTGACACACAGGGGTTAAAAAACAACCCTCACAATTTCATTCCAAGGATCATCTATTAGAAGGTCTTTGGTTTCTAAACTGGTCCTCAGTTCCCTCAATCTTTTTACTGCAGCTCATGCATAGAAGTAAAAACTATGTGCCCTCTGGGGGGCTATGAGTTTGAGAACCACTGCTCCTTTTGGAAGCCAGTGGTGATTCTTGTATGGCATGTCTCCAAGAAAACCCTTTCTGGCAGCTATTTGCAGTAGAGTACAGGACAGCAGGCCACAACCCAACACGGGGTAAAATCTATCATAAATATTTCACGTATTTAAACATCTGTAAGTGGAATGGGCTTTTGGTCATACCGCTGATATTCCCATAGTAACATAATCAGCTAATCAAATCTGGGCACCAATCAGACATCTGGATATTTCTCTGATATCACCCTGAATAATTTTCATTTCAAGAATTAGTAGAATTCACACCTGTATTATTTTAATCACCTTCTTGATCCAATATATCACTATTCCAAAGCACAAACAAACAATTAGAGAAGTCCATATCCTTCTTTATAGATTCATAGTAGTTACGTTATCTGCATAGATTCATCAAAACAACTTTGTGCAGAAATCATATACTGTATGCTCACCAGTAAAAAAAGAGTCACCTTGCATGTCTAAGGTGGTAGTAATCTTCAGGTTCCTGCAGATGGCGCTGCACAAGGTCGATGGAGCTATAAATCCCTGCTGGGTGTGAGTGATGGGATCTATAGATTGGGAAGAGGTGCTACAGTGCAGGGAATGTCTCGTTCCATGTGTGGAAAACGGCTCCAGAGCAGATGTTAATGATTGGCTAAAAGGAGTGACTGCATGTGGGCATGGCCACAGACCATAGTGTGAAGGAAGTAGCTGAATCTGCAGGTGTATGGAAGCAGCGTACGGTCATATGGGTCTACCAGCAGTGGGAAAATACCCACAGGTAATTCTCTTTGGAATTGTGACAGGGAATCCATTCGCCAAATCTGGACCAGCTGCCCAATTCTTTGATGTAAGAGTGTCTGAACATTGATGTGGCTACATCCAGAAATTCATCCAGTCCATGCCCAATCCAATCACAGCTGTTAGTGGTGCTGGTGGAGGTGCTACACGCTGTTAGGTACATTTGAGTCATAGGGGACTGAGTTTTGTGTCTGGTTTGTCTGGCTCGTTTAGGTTGGAAAGCTCATTAACTGTGGTTTGCATCCGTTTCAGACAGCTCCTCAGTTACCCCGCCTATGGGGTCACATTTGCACTCACACAACTTTCAGCTGAGTTGGTTTTCAAATGTTAGGTGATGGGAAGGGCAACAGATCTAATCAGTAACGTGAACAATGGTCAAGACGTTTGACAGAACGAGTGTTATTTCATCATAACAGTAAATATTCATGACCCAAAGCGTTATGAAATGATGTCATGGTATTAAATATTATTACACCGATCATATAGAACTATTGGTATAGTTATGTAGCAATGAAGTGTCACTGATCTCATTGTCATCTATGGATCCATCTGCATGCACAAGCTGCTAAATAAATGAATAAATAAATATATAAATAAACAAAAATATTGCGCTTGTAAATCGATTTTCTGTTTTGTTCCGTTGATTAAGGACAGCGAAGCTGATCCCACCCGCTTAGTTTCCTCTCAGAATTAGCGTGCTCTTAAGAGTAATTAACTTCAGCGTGTGTTTAACGGTGGAGAGGAGGGGCTGTAATTACCGACCCCAGGTTTATCCGTTTCAACGAGCCAGAATAATGATGCCGGCCGGAAAATCGCTCCACAAGTTTCAAGCCCAGAAACGGTTCGTCAATGTCGCGAAGGCGCACGCGCACCCCGAACCTCTTCGATTAGCTTTTTTTCTCCACACTATATGAACATAAGACGACTTACAACCTCTCAAAGCAGCCGCTCAGCGCATCCAGACGAAGGACAGGCGGAATAGCGAGCTTGAGAAAACAGATTTTCTGTTGACACCACCATCAGTGACTTTGCAATGTCTTTGTAACGGACTTCATCCTCGCTGTCTGTCACACAATCACCATGACAGGCCGTCTGCCATCCAATCAGCAAGACGTATCGCAGAGCGCCTCTGAAAACAAACTCTGATTGACAGATTACCGCGGGTCGCCCAAGCTGAATCCCAATTCCAATTTTCGAGCGATTGGGCCGTGATAATGAAGCCCGCCAATTTAATGCCATTCTGACAGTCTGAATCCCAAACTCTGAGGTTCTCTTTCACAAGAACCCTCAAACAAACATGATGAAAGTCATGTATGCCACAGAGCGTTCAAGTCAGTCCAGTGTAGGGACACGGCGAGGGGACACATTAGCCCAACCTGTTAAAACTATGTACCTACTGCTGTTAGTCACTGTTACAGAGAGAGCACAGTACGCTTATGTAATTACACATGTCGATACTGAAAGTCTGTCGGTAATAACATTTCATACATCATCATAACCAGTTTGTAACACCTCCTGTCATTCTCAGAAAAGTCCTCCTCTTGGTTTTTATTCCCACATGACTACATAATCTAAAGATTCTGCTATTCATGTTGCATAACACATGCATAAACTCGTCATATACATGTTATAACAGATGCAGTCATGACATGAAGCATTACGACATATGTTATAACAGGACACTGTTATAAAATTGGACATGTATCATATCCCTGTTATAACACATATATGACATTGTTATGTCTGTGTTATGTAGCATGAATTGCTGAGTCTTTGTTACTTAAGGGCCTTTTTATGTTTTTATGAACACATGACTATGTTATTAACAGTAAACATTAATTCATGCTGCATAACATATATAACCATGTGATATACATATTACAACAGATGCTGCCATGACAACAAGCATTATGACATGTGTACCAACACACTGTTATATTATTTGAAATATTGTGTCATGCCAGCATGTGTTATAACATATGTATGACATTATTATGTATGTGTTATGAATCATTACTTGCAGAATCTTAAGATTACCAAAGCATTTTGTTAATATTCTATGGCGTCAAACTATGTTATTAACAATAACCAGTAATGCATGCTGCATGGCACATACATTATCACGTCATTTATAAAATATCATTATCATATCACATTAGCATGGATGCTGTCATGACATCAATGATGTTATGGCAGAACATTGTTATATTATTGTACATAATGTGTCATAACAGCACCTGTTACAACATGTATATGACATGGATACGTGTGTGTTTGGTAGCATGAATGGCAAAATCTTTCGATTATTTAAGTGCCCTAATATGTTAATTAACAGTAATAAGTCATTCATGCTGCATAACACATACATAACCATGTCATGTACGTTACAATAAATGCTGACATGATATTAAGCACTATGGCATATGTTATGTGTCAAACAATAGGACACTGTTGTATGACTGGACATAATCTGTCATGACAGCATCTGTTATAGCCTGTATATGACATGGTAATGTATGTGTTATGAAGCATGTACTGCAGAATCTTTCAGTTACTGAAGTGCCTCATTATGTTTATGGCCATATTACTACATTATTAACAGTGGTATGTTTTTATGGCCATATGACTGCATTATGAATTGTAATAAGTCATGCTTGCTGCATAAGACATACATAACCTTGTCATATACATGATACAACAGACGCTGCCATGACATCAAGCATTATGACACATGTTATATGTCAAGCAATATGACACTGTTGTATGACTGGACATAATCTGTCATGACAGCATCTGTTATAGCCTGTATATGGCATGGTAATGTGTGTGCTATGAAGCATGTATTGCAGAATCTTTTGGTTACTAAGGTGCCTCATTATGTTTATGGCCATATTACTACCTTATTAACAGTATTGTGTTTTTATGGGCATATGACTACATTATGAACTGTAATAAGTCATGCTTGCTGCATAAGACGTACATAACCATGTCATATACATGATACAACAGACGCTGCCATGACTTCAAGCATTATAACACATTACATGTCAAGCAATTTGACACTGTTGTATGACTGGACATAATCTGTCATGACAGCATCTGTTATAGCCTGTATATGGCATGGTAATGTGTGTGCTATGAAGCATGTATTGCAGAATCTTTTGGTTACTGAGGTGCCTCATTATGTTTATGGCCATATTACTACCTCATTAACAGTATTATGTTTTTATGGCCATATTACTACATTATGAACTGTAATAAGTCATGCTTGCTGCATAAGACATACATAACCATGTCATATAGATGTTACAACAGATGCTGCCATAACATCAAGCATTATGACACATGTTATATTTCAAGCAATATGACACTGTTGTATGACTGGACATAATCTGTCATGACAGCATCTGTTATAGCATGTATATGGCATGGTAATGTATGTGTTATGAAGCATGTACTGCAGAATCTTTCAGTTACTGAAGTGTCTCATTATGTTTATGGCCTTATTACTACATTATCAACAGTATTATGTTTTTATGGCCATATGACTACATTATGAACTGTAATAAGTCATGCTTGCTGCATAAGACATACATAACCATGTCATATACATGATACAACAGATGCTGCCATGACTTCAAGCATTATGACACATGTTATATGTCAAGCAATATGACGCTGTTGTATGACTGGACATAATCTGTCATGACATCATCTGTTATAGCATGTATATGACATGGTAATGTGTGTGTTATGAAGCATGTACTGCAGAATCTTTCAGTTACTGAAGTGCCTCATTATGTTTATGGCCTTGTTACTACATTATCAACAGTATCATGTTTTTATGGCCATATGACTACATTATGAACTGTAATAAGTCATGCTTGCTGCATAGGACATACATAACCATGTCATATACATGATAAAACATATACTGTCATGACATCAAGCATTATGATACGTTACATGTCAAGCAATATGACGCTGTTGTATGACTGGACATAATCTGTCATGACAGCATCTGTTATAGCATGTATATGACATGGTAATGTATGTGTTATGAAGCATGTACTGCAGAATCTTTCAGTTACTGAAGTGCCTCATTATGTTTATGGCCATATTACTACATTATTAACAGTATTGTGTTTTTATGGGCATATGACTACATTATGAACTGTAATAAGTCATGCTTGCTGCATAAGACATACATAACCATGTCATATACATGATACAACAGACGCTGCCATGACTTCAAGCATTATGACACATGTTATATGTCAAGCAATATGACGCTGTTGTATGACTGGACATAATCTGTCATGACAGCATCTGTTATAGCATGTATATGACATGGTAATGTATGTGTTATGAAGCATGTACTGCAGAATCTTTCAGTTACTGAAGTGCCTCATTATGTTTATGGCCTTATTACTACATTATCAACAGTATTATGTTTTTATGGCCATATGACTACATTATGAACTGTAATAAGTCATGCTTGCTGCATAAGACATACATAACCATGTCATATACATGTTACTACATCTACTGTCATAATATCAAGCATTATGGTATATGTTATCTGTCATGCAATAGGACACTGAACATAATGTCTAATGACAGTGTCTGTTATAACATGTTTATGACATAGTTATGTCTATGTTATGCAGCATAAATTACTGGTTACAGTTTATAGTGGAGTTAAACGGCCATGAAAACCACAACAAGCCTTTTTTCAATGTGTGGCTGTTTTTAGAAAAGCACATAAATAAACTGTTACTCTGCTTTAGGAAATCTTACACACTTTCTAATCACACATTTATAATCCACAAATCTCTTTTTAATAAGCACGACATGCGGCATTGGTAGCAAATTAAACACCACTTTCAAGGCTTGATGCAATTATTGCCATGGTAACTGCAGCCGGTGGGGCATGTTGCAGCAGGTTCACAGTTTCCTCGGAAGTTAAACCGGAGGAAAAAAAAGACGAGGGGTGTTTTATTTGTCCTTGTTGTTGTTGTTTTTTCCCCTCATTTAAATGAGGGACGGTCATTATCTAGCACTCGGTCTTCCTAACCTACTTAACAGCTGGGGAGTGAAGCACAGACAGCTCAAAAACATCCATGTTGACATGCGTGGAGTCTCCTCAGGCAATGCAAGCTGGCACCGTGTGCTTTTATCCTCCAGCAAAACACTTTGGGTCTAGGATACACACTGTGAATGTGTGTGTGGGAGGCTGATCCAGAGGGACTCAGGTGCGTGAGTCGACGGAGGGAAATGAAGGAATTGTATCCGCATCGGAAATCATAATTCACAATCTCAACCTGGGCTAACAGAGGGATAATTGCCTAGCCTGGACCAGAAAAAGCATTGATTTATTCCGGCTATAATAATCAGATGCGTTCCCGCTTCATTTTAATTCCTAACGATAAATTAAAGATGTGTTTGAAGTTAATGCGTGGTATTGTTAAGGGGTCATGTTTCATTTGTCTGAAGTTTCTCCTTCTGTGGGAACGCCGTGATTACTTCGAGGCATGCTTGTTTTGCGAGGGGTTGAGAGGATGAGATTGAAACAGAGCTTTATTAAAGACGCGTCTTCGGCATTGTTGATTCTCTCGTGAGTTCCTCCCGTGTGTTGCGCTTCCAGCTCTCCGGCGCGTTCCCTCAGCCGACGGGACGAGATAGCAGCTGTCAGCTGGTTCCTTCATTGATTCGGATTATATGAATCTTTTTTTCCCTCCTTTGCTAATATCTGTGCTGATTGTAAACGAGATTGCAATTACAGCTGGAGGTGCACTTCCAGAAATCAAAAGGTTGTGTGGAGCCATGGCTTCAAAATACATAAATACATAACATAACGAGTTCGTTTCCCTGAAGAACCTTTCGGCGGATGAGGAACTGCTTTGGTAAATAAGGTCTGAAATTGTGAGGAACGTTTCTGAACTTCCGGAACTTTTCACAACTTTTGATTTAGAGAAAAAAAATAATGACAAAAAGTTCTCCATACTTCATTGAAAGGTTCTTCTGCATACATTAAGGGTTCTTTAGAAGAGGGTTCTTTAGGCCATGGCATGGTCTTATTATGAGGATGTTCTTTAAGCTTTCCAAAGGTTCTCCATGCTGACTCAAACGATTATTCAGCAAACTGAAAGGGTTTCATTCTTAAACATTAATGTGCCTAACTTCTTTTTACCATGGCAACAAAGAACTATGTTTGGTTCCATGTTTCAGTGGAAGGCTACCTTAGAGAACCTTGAAGATTTCTTTTAGAAATATGACACGCAGTTTTGAACTTTTACATCCACATTTTAGCCGATTTTTGTTGAGAGAACCATTTATCGTAGGGGTTCTGTGGACCGTTGCGTAAAAGAACCACTTTGGTTCCACATTTTACTCTAATGGTCCTTAGAGAAGCATTTTTGTTGTCAATAGTTAACATCCAATGACATCTTAGACTTCCTCGTTGTTCTAGGCGTTGTTGATGTTCTCCGCGCTGTTGTAACACACTCAGTAGTTGGGTGAAAGCTCCTGGGGAGGGAGATGCAACAGGGGGTTAGCTGCTTCCCCCAACCTCCATAAAGAAATCCAGGCGAGACACAGCCGTTCGGAGTACTGGACCATTTATTGGGCAGGGGAGCACCCACACCTCGTGGTTACAATCCCAGATAACACTGCAGCAGAACATACAGGTTACAAAACCCCCCCTAACCATTCCGTGTGCCGTACTTATATAACCGTTAGCTTTGTACTCCATCTCAAAGCTCACGACATACAGCGCGCATGCACTCAATGCCGGCACTTAAAGTGACCATTACACTGTGTTAAAAGGTTCTTTGGCAAACAAAAAAGGTTTCACACTTGAATACTAATATATTACTAATACTAAGGTGGTTCTTTGGACCATGGCACAAAAGATCCACTTTGGTTCCATGTATTACTTAATTCTTTCTTCATAAACCATCATTTGTGGGGTTCTTTGGACCATGGCATAAAAGAACCACTTTGGTTCCACATTTTAGTAGATTCTTCCTTAGAACAAAATCTATTTGTGGGGGTAATTTGAACCATGGTATAAAAGAACCACTTTGGTTCCATGAAATACTTGGTTCTTCCTTCAAGAACCATCATTTATGGGGTTCTTTGAATCATGGCAAAAAAAAGAACCACTTAGGTTCCACATTTTACAAGATTCCTTCTTAGAACAATTTCAGTTTGTGGAGATTTTTTGAACCATGGCATAAAAGAACCACTTCGGTTCCACATTTTAATCGATTCTTTCTAAGAACAATGTCTTTTTGTGACGGTTCTTTGAACCATGGCATATAAGAACCACTTTGGTTCTATGTATTACTTGATTCTTCCTTCAAGAACCATCATTTGTGGGGTTCTTTGGACCATGGCATAAAAAAACACATAGGTTCCATAATTTAGTAGATTTTTGTTTTTAGGAAACCATTTTGTGTAAGTTTTTTTTGGACCATGGCATAACAGAACCACTTAGGTTCCACATTTTTATAGATTCTTCTTTCAAGAACCCTTTTGTGTGGTCATTTTAAGACCAAGGCACAGCTTTGGTTCCAGATTTTAGTAGATTGTTCCATAGAGAACCATTTTTTTTTTTTGCCGTTAATAGGACATCCAATAATGAAGGACCTTTATAAAGTTCCAGATTCCTTATTGTTCTAGGAATAACTTTTACGATGTGTTTGCATAGTTACAGCTTTCAGAGGGTTCTCCGTGATGTATTAAAAGGTTATTCAGCAAATTTAAAAAGGACCTGGTTCTTTTATGGCATCACTTAAAAGCAAGTCACTGTAATTCCCAAAAACCCAAATTCAGTCCCTCCTCCTGAGAAAGAGGAGATTACCCTGTATAAGAGTATTTAACCAGAGCTAGAACCTGCCCTTCAGCTAATTTAGCAAAATAGAAAATTAATTATGAGAAACATGATTACAGACTTATCTGCGGTCATATGAAGGATGTGGCTTATTAGTGTAGATCATCAGATTTCCTGTACTGGAGGAGCAGATGCGGCGTTCCGTGTCACGATGGAGGTCAGGGGGCACAGATAAGCTAATAAGCGAGTAATAAGGACAGACACACTGCGTCTCATTGTGTTTCAATAGAGCCTCATTGTGTCCAGTCATTAGGTCCCTCCCTCCTCTCCCGGGCGGAAAAGGGATGGTATCTGGCAGGGTTGAGGCCAGGCCACTGGCGCTGTGAGCTTATTATTCACCACCATACAAGCCTTCTTTGATCTTCCATATGGCAGACACTAAGCAGGACATCTGAAGAGGTGGATGGTCATAAAAGAGATCAGAAAAAAGGAAACATGCATCTGCAAAATGGTCCATGTAGTAAATCCGTAGCTGAGGAGCTGGAATTCTGAACAAATGGGAGATTATCGATCCAATCTGAGCAGTCAATATGAATGGGGTTTGTTAATGGATCAGTATTGTGTATATTAAGGACACTGTCTACACGGCATGAAATATGAAGTTCCAGGCTTCCGTTTTGTTTTAGGAATAACTTTTACAATATATGGATGTTGTATAAACTTTTTAAAATGTTATTCACGTTCACATATTTTATCTACTAAAGGGAAATGACAAGCCATAGAAGAACCACATAAACACAAGGGAGAATCATTTTTGTAAAAGATAACCTTCTTAAAGTTCCTGATTTCCAGAAATTATAAAGACTGGGTGTTGGAGAACCTCTATAAAGACTGGGTGTTGTAGAACCTTTATAAAGACTGGGTGGTCACAATCTCGATATTTTGGGGTTGTACACTTTTAGGGTGTTGTAGATGTTTTGGGTGTTGTAGATTTTTTGGTTGTTGTAGATGTTTTCAGTGTTGTAGATGTTTTGGGTGTTGTAGATGTTTGAGGTGTTGTAGATGTTTTAGGTGTTGTAGATATTTTGGGTGTTGTACACTTGTTGGGTGTTGTAGATGTTTTGGGTGTTGTAGACATTGTGGGTGTTGTAGATGTTTGTGGTGTTGTAGATGTTTTGGGTGTTGTACACCTTTTGGGTGTTGTAGATGTTTTGGGTGTTGTATACATTTGGATGTTGTAGATGTTTTGGGTGTTGTATACATTTGGATGTTGTAGATGTTTGGGTGTCGTAGATGTTTTGGGTGTTGTAGATGTTTTGGGTGTTGTAGATGTTTGAGGTGTTGTAGATATTTTGGGTGTTGTACACTTGTTGGGTGTTGTACACCTTTTGGGTGTTGTAGATGTTTTGGATGTTGTAGATGTTTTGGGTGTTGTAGATGTTTTGGGTGTTGTAGATGTTTTAGGTGTTGTAGATGTTTTGGGTGTTGTAGATGTTTTAGGTGTTGTAGATGTTTTGGGTGTTGTAGATGTTTGAGGTGTTGTAGATATTTTGGGTGTTGTACACTTGTTGGGTGTTGTAGATGTTTTGGGTGTTGTAGACATTTTAAGTGTTGTAGATGTTTGAGTTGTTGTAGACGTTTTGGGTGTTGTAGATGTTTGTGGTGTTGTAGACGTTTTGGGTGTTGTACACCTTTTGGGTGTTGTAGATGTTTTGGATGTTGTAGATGTTTTGGGTGTTATATACATTTTGGTGCTGTAGATGTCTTTGGTGTTGTAAACATTTTGGGTGTTGTATAAACACCGGGTGTTGTAGAGCTTTTATATAGACCAAATGTTGTATAACCTTTTAGACTTTGTGGATGTTGTAGATGTTTTGAGTGCTATAGACAATTTGAGTGTGGTAGACATTTTATAAAAGTAGATGTTTTGGGTGTTATAGACTTTTTGGGTGTTGTACACTTTTTGGGTGTTGTAGATGTTTTGGGTGTTGTACACTTTTTGGGTGTTGTAGATGTTTTGGGTACTGCATATTAGTTTTTATGAACCCTGGGTGTTGTAGAGCTTTTATATAGACTGGGTGTTATAGACTTTTTGGTTGTTGTAGGTTGTAGAACTTTTATAAAGGTAGGTGTTTTGGGTGCTGTAGATGTTTTGGGTGTTGTAGATGTTTTGGGTGTTGTAGATGTTTGGGTGTTGTAGATGTTTTGGTTGTTGTAGATGTTTTGGGTGTTGTAGAGGTTTTGGGTGTTGTAGAACTTTTATAAAGGTAGGTGTTTTGGGTGTTGTAGATGTTTTGGGTGTTGTAGAGGTTTTGGGTGTTGTAGATGTTTTAGGTGCTGTAGATGTTTTGGGTGTTGTAGATGTTTTGGGTGTTGTAGATGTTTTGGGTGTTGTAGAAGTTTTGGGTGTTGTAGATGTTTTGGGTGTTGTAGATGCTTTGGGTGTTGTAGATGTTTTGGTTGTTGTAGATGTTTTGGGTGATATAGAAGTTTTGGGTGTTGTAGATGCTTTGGGTGTTGTAGAGGTTTTGGGTGTTGTAGAAGTTTTGGGTGTTGTAGATGTTTTGGGTGTTGTAGATGTTGTGGGCGTTGTAGATGTTTTTGGTGTTGTAGATGTTTTGGGTGTTGTAGACGTTTTGGGTGTTGTAGATGTTTTGGGTGTTGTATATGTTTTGGGTGTTGTATATGTTTTGGGTGTTGTAGATGTTTTGGGAGTTGTAGAGGTTTTGGGTGATGTAGATGTTTTGGTTGTTGTAGACGTTTTGGGAGTTGTAGACGTTTTGGGTGTTGTAGATGTTTTGGGTGTTGTAGAGGTTTTGGGTGTTATAGATGTTTTAGGTGCTGTAGATGTTTTTGGAGTTGTAGAGGTTTTGGGTGATGTAGATGTTTTGGGTGTTGTAGATGTTTTGGGTGTTGTAGATGTTTTTAGTGTTGTAAATGTTTTGGGTGTTGTAGACGTGTTGGGTGTTGTAGACTTTTTGGGTGTTGTAGATGTTTTGGGTGTTGTAGATGTTTTGGTTGTTGTAGATGTTTTGGGTGATGTAGATGTTTTGGGTGTTGTAGATGTTTTTGGAGTTGTAGAGGTTTTGGGTGATGTAGATGTTTTGGGTGTTGTAGATGTTTTGGGTGTTGTAGATGTTTTGAATGTTGTAGATGTTTTGGGTGTTGTAGATGTTTTGGGTGTTGCAGACGTTTTGGGTGTTGTAGATGTTTTGGGTGTTGTAGACGTTTTGGGTGTTGTAGATGTTTTGGGTGTTGTAGACGTTTTGGGTGTTGTAGACGTTTTGGGTGTTGTAGATGTTTTGGGTGTTGTAGATGTTTTGGGTGTTGTAGACGTTTTGGGTGTTGTAGATGTTTTGGGTGTTGTAGACGTTTTGGGTGTTGTAGATGTTTTGGTTGTTGTAGATGTTTGGGATGTTGTAGATGTTTTGTGAGAACTGATTTTACAGATTATGTGATTTTTGCCATTTTTGCTCTGAAGCTGTCTCTTTACTGGAAGGGTTAGGGTGCAGGTTGACCCGTTCCCTCCCCCCATGTGAGAGTTGTTCATTGGACCACAGAGTTGGTGTCTTGGGTGACATACAGGATGAACAGCCCCTGGAGGCCTGGGTGACTAAACTGAAGTTGCCAGCTTTGAACAAAAAACACAAGTGACTTTTTTCATCCGAGTCTGCAAACTCAAACTTCCATTTGTCAGAAGACATGACGTTGCCAAAGAACGCTGAAAGGAAGGTCTGAGATAAACAACAGGCATGCCACGCTGGCGATCAAAGCAATTTAGATAGGAAAAAAACACACAACAAACACAGACTCTACGCTTGAACAGATCACCTGGGTGAGAAGAGCACAATAATAATAATAATTTGACGTGGATGATAACTCCCTGCTTGGCTGAGCCATCGGTCTGTCACACTCCGGAGATCGTCCTTGACGAGTCTCTTTTGGATACGATCTGACAAGCAAGAGGCGATGAAGAATGAAGTATATAAACAAACAGGCTTCTCAAGATTCGTTTTCACATCTGTCAGCGTCATCATGGTTACAGTGGCTCCTGTGCTGGCTGGGAGCCAATCGGGCATGAAAAGCCTCAGCTCTCCGCCACGTAGATAAAACACGGCCGGTCCTGAGTGGCAAAATGCTACTTCCTGTCGACTCGAGGAGCACGGCTGAGGGATTACTGTGAAAAACAGGAACGGAGGAGGAGGTGGGGGTCGGGGGGTGCCTTAGCCCCCATGGGGTTTTGCCTCGTTAACACGCAGGGTGTAAATTGAAACTGGCGAAGCAATCAGTGCAACACAAGAGTCACAGATCTAAACACAACATACCCACCAAACAACAACGCAGGTAGACGCAGGTATACTGTGTCGCTTTAAGGGTTCTTCGGCAAAGACCATGAAGCCTCAAATAACATTTCTGCATAATCTAATGGTCCTTTGGGATGGTGAGGTGGTCCAATGTTGTTGTATATGAAAATGGTTCTATATAGGACCAAAAATGATTGCGGTTGTCATATATATATATATATATAGTCACTGAGTGTATATGTAATATATATTTTTTATATTAAGACAATAAGTGTCTATATACAGGGCGACATATGGACAGTTACATAGAATATGTATTATATGCATCCTATATATAAGATGTGTATAATACATACATAGTCAAAGAGTGTCTATATAATACTATCAATAAGTGTAAATATTAGCTTGTAACAATAGTAGAACCCTATTTGATGCTTTATAGCCAAGTCAAGTCAACGCAAAGCGGCTTTACAAAGAATCTGGTGTCTGAGCCCCCAGTGAGTAAGCCAAGGGCGACAGAGGCAAGGGGAAACTCCCTCAGCTCAAAAAAGAAGAAACCTTGAGAGGAACCAAGACTCAAAAGGGGAACCCATCCTCCTTGGGTCAACACTAGATAACCAGACAAGTGAGGGAAAGGAGTGTTCAGTGTTTGTAGGGTAGAATATTAAATGTCTGATTAGTCCGTAGTTAAGTAGTCGGGTCATTGGATGGGTCAGCAGGACGCAGGCGAAGCTTCCACAGTGCAGGACAGCCAGGAGCTCCGGGTGGTTAAAGGCCAGCAGTGGCTCCCTGTCAGAGCAGATGTAGTAACAGCATCAGACCGCACAGGATGGGCAGCAGCTCAGGCCAGACAAAGAAACCAGAGAGACCACAGTAGTCGTTACAGATGTCCAGTGTGTCTACATGTATATAGTGTGTTAGTGTGTCACTGAATGTGGAACATATATGTTAATGTCATATGTATATGTATATATATATATATATATATATATATATATATATATATATATATATATATATATATATATATATATATATACATATATATATATGTGTGTATATAAATATATATATCATGTATATCGTTTACACCATTATATGTATGATGCTCGTATGTTAGTGGCTCATCTCCTCCGTGACTGCAGCCTCTCGCTGGGTCATACAGCTGGTGGGTTCTACTTACAGTGAAGGAGGACCTCGAGGGGAACTGGAAATTTGATGTAGTCCTGCGGTCTCTCTCTTCTTCTTAATTTGACCAAATCTCATCTAATGTGTTTCCTCTTTTTGGATGTGATGAAGTACAAACATACCAGCTCCAAAACACCTGTTACTTAGCAACCGCTGCTCAGGGGAACAAAACAGTATTTTTTTGGAAAAAAAAAAACCCCAAAAAAACAACAAAGCAAAACAAACAGAAAACAGAATGCTCGTCAACCAATCTGATCGTGTCATTAGTAGTGTGATATGAATATAGTTCTTCAGATGAATGGAGGATTTGTTAAGAAAGGTATCTATCTATCTTTCTGTCTGTCTGTCTGTCTGTCTATCTATATATGCAACTCACAGTGAGGTACATATATACATATACATACACATATGCATATACTGTACATATATGTATGTATATATATATATATATATATATATATATATATATATATATATATATATATATAGAAAGAGAGAGAGAGAGAGACACTCATTTACATTTACTATATATATATGTATGTATATATATATTTATATATATATATGTATAGATATATATATATATATATATATATATATATATATATATATATATATATATATATATATATTTATTTATTTATTGACATGCACATTTTGGCATATATATATATATATATATATATATATATATATATATATATATATATTTATATATATAAACCTAAAGACACATTACTAGACATAACCGCATGTTACATCATCATTATCATTATTATTATTATTGTCTTCATCATCACCATCGTCTTCATCCTGACTTTATGATGTTCCATTCTTGTCTCCTAAACCCTCATCATTAGCTGTGAAGCTGTTCAGATCATACAGGAACTCAGTGTTTCACTGAAGGATGTTTCCTCCTTCCTTTTTTCCCTTTCAGGGCAATTTAGAGATGTTGTCATGTTCTGTTTAATTTGAATGAACAATCTTACTGACAGATAATCTGTGCTAAGCTCCACGTAGCCTACTTTCCCCTTCTCTCTCTCTCTCTCTCTCCCCCCATCTCATGCATCTTTCTTCTCTCGTGTGTCGTTTCACCTCGCACGCTCATATTCATCACCGCACTCACACAGATTCCCCCGTTTCTCTCTATCCGTTTGGATCGTCTTTGGGTGCCATCCCTCATTTTCCTCATGAGTTTGTAAACAAATCTGCTATTATGATAATGAATCCTATAATTCCTCATAAATACTTCCCTGATTCACAGATGACAGATATTCATAGCAGGGTTTTTTCTCCAGCACATAGGAAACAGATCTCCCTTTTCAAAATATTTATTCCACAGTTTGATTTGTGTCATTTAATGATCCTACAAAATGTATAATAACGTTTTCTGTGTTCAATATTTTGTAGGTTCATGCCTCAGATATCCATAATGTAAGTGCATTAATAAAGCATTTATAAAGAATTCATAATGCTTTATAATACTTGACATAAGCCTTTGTAATTGTACATCAATGATAAATGGTATAAATGGTCATAACCATACATGCAAAATTATATTAAAATATATATCATATAGCACCACAGTATAAAGCTTCATAACACAAAGAAACTCACAGTGAGGTACATGCACATGTCAATAAATATATATATATATATATAGATAGTAAATGTAAATTAGTCTATATATATATATATATATATATCGTTTAAAATATAATTAATTTTTTGAAGCTATACGATAATGGTCTTGGGAAGCTTAAATTATAATATTAAGAATAGTGAAAAGTAACCATGTATTATAACACATTATGTCACTTTGTGGTAAGAAACTTTATAGTGTTGTGTTCAAATATTTTATATTTTATGTATGTGATTAATGTTTATTTATTTCCAGTTATGTTCAGCTTATGTCAGACATTGGTCACATGAACATTTCTTATCCTGTCTTTATTGCTAGGAATGAAAGAGACTAGTTTTCTTACTGTACGTTTTCAGACTGATATATGCTAATGCAAACTGGTCGCCCAGTACTGTGCCTTAGTCTGGGCCGACACATCTCTTACAACTTCAACAAGTACAACTACAACAGACTGCTGTATGTAAAGGT
Source organism: Prochilodus magdalenae (assembly GCA_024036415.1). Classification (NCBI taxonomy): domain Eukaryota; kingdom Metazoa; phylum Chordata; class Actinopteri; order Characiformes; family Prochilodontidae; genus Prochilodus; species Prochilodus magdalenae. The sequence continues at coordinate 205,632 of JAMWET010001014.1, forward strand.
GGATTTAGTTAGATTTTGTCCTTTCAAAGTGAATTATTAAACAGCAGATTTTTTTCTTTATAGTTTTGCAAAAAAAATTATAAAATTGTCAGTAAAATGATCTTATATCTAGTTGATGTATATTAAAATTTAAATTAAAATTGGTTTTAATCCCGTTTTAAGGTTTTAATTTATTTTCCAGACTTTTTTTAAACTCACTGTACGTAAACCAAGCTTTCTTACTATACTGGCAGTGTGGTTTTTACTATAATTATACTTTAATTAAGTTTTACTATTACATTTGTCTTGGTTTGAGCATATGTCTTTAAATAAGCTAAATATTTTGCGCATGTAGTGAAAAATTAAAATTAATTAATAAAGCAACTTAAAACAAGTTGATAAAACAAGTTAAAAAACTGGAACTGAGGTAAATAAAAAAACAGTGTCTGACAATTAGGTTAAAAATCGATCCTGAAAGGATATAAGGTCATTTTACTTGACAAAATATCCTTTGCTTGCAGTGTGGACTAATATTATTAGATTTCACTAATGTGTATATTGTTGCTGTCCAATGAAAATCATGTATCTCAGCAGCTGCTGTTTACACTGTGTGAAAATTCTATGAAGAATTGTCCAACAGAATTGGCCCAAAACTGCTTAGACAAAACTCTGGTTCCTTTGACTTACATTCAGATTAGATGAGGTTTGTGCCCTCTCCCAAAGTTACCAGTTTGGCGATGCTAGTGTTTCTGTAGATACTAACATTTTGTTTTTAAATAGTATGACCTCTTTAAAGCCAGTCTTTTTGGCAAATTGAGGACCAACCGCATGTCAGGTTAGGGAATAACAGGCCAGCTCATGTAAGAAGTGGGATTAGGACTGTCCCAGATTGCCTGTGCCCATCATCCAGATGGAATTACACAGGCTCCGTAATCCAATAGTTTGGAGGCATCCCCCCCAAGTAAACACCCTTCTACAGGCAAACACCCTCTGTCTTTCAGAAAGACTGAAGGCAGCAGTGCAGATAGGCTCATCAAAAATGCATTACTGTGACCGAGGCTTTGCGCGCACATGTGGCAGGACTGACAGGCTTTGGTCGCAGGCGAGAGTGCAGATGCCGCGTTAAAAATTAAAGTGATCGTTCGGTGAAAAGCCAAATTTAGTAAGATGTAAAAAATCGTTCAGCTAGAAACTGAAGAGTCTTACTAAACATCAGTTTCAGCACCATCAGAACCAAACCTTGTTCATCTCGTATCTTGTCTGCCCTTGATTTTAGTCACCTGTGATACTGTAACACCTCCACCAGCACCAATAACAGCTGGGATTGGATTGGGCATGGACTGGACAAGTTTCTGGATGTAGCCACATCAGTGTTCAGACACTCTTACATCAAAGAATTGGTCAGTTGAGCCAGATTTGGTGGATGCCTTCCCTAGCAAATTGCCGAGGAGAATTCCCTGTAGGCTGGGATTTTAGCCACTGCTGGTAGACCCGTATGACCGTACGCTTCCATACACCTGCAGATTCAGCTACTGCCTTCACACTATGGTCTTTGGCCACGCCCACATGCAGTCACTCCTCTTAGCCAAACGTTAACATCTGCTTTGGAGCCATTTTCCACACATGGAATGAAACATTCCCTGCACTGTACCACCTCTTCCCAATCTATGGATCCTTTTCACTCACCCCACGGGTATTTATAGCGCCATCATCCTCGTGCAGCAGCGCCATCTGTTGCTACAATCTTGAACATGCTCACTTTTTGTCCGGGGCTTGGGGGAAAATCTGGTTCTATGACTTTAAGAGTAAGATGAAGTTGTAGTTTTGAAGCACTGAGGTTTTGTTTAGATAGCATTATTATATATTTTGATCTATGATTACACCACTTAT
>JAMWET010001014.1:217500-220000 GCA_024036415.1 Prochilodus magdalenae
CCATACGACCGTGCGCTTCCATACACCTGCAGATTCAGCTACTTCCTTCACACTATGGTCTTTGGCCACGCCCACATGCAGTCACTCCTTTTAGCCAATCATTAACATCTGCTCTGGAGCCATTTTCCACACATGGTACGAGACATTCCCTGCACTGTCGCACCTCTTCCCAATCTATGGATCCCGTCACTCACACCCCACAGGTATGAGTAGACCCTTCATCCTCGTGCAGCGCCATCTGCAGGAGCCTGAAATTACTACAGCCTTAAACACACAAGATGAGCTTATATACTGTATATATCTACAAATGTTACAATACATGTGGTATGCAATATACAGTCCATGTGTGTCTGTATGGTATGTTACCATATTACTTTATATACACACACACACATATATATATATATACAGGGGTTGGAAAATGAAACTGAAACACCTGGTTTTAGACCACAGTCATTTATTAGTATGGTGTAGGGCCTCTTTTTGCGGCCAGTACAGCGTCAGTTCATCTTGGGAATGACATATACTGCGTCCTGCACAGTGGTCAGAGGGAGTTTAAGCCATTCTTCTTGCAGGATAGTGGCCAGGTCACTACGTGATGCTGGTGGAGGTTCGTCCTTCTTGGTGGTATGCTGACATTACCCTGGATACCGTGGCTCTTGATACATCACAAAGACTTGCTGTCTTGGTCACAGATGCGCCAGCAAGACGAGCACCAACAGTTTGTCCTCTTTTGAACTCTGGTATGTCTCCCATAATGCTGTGTGCATTGCAGTATTTTGAGCAGAACTGTGCTCTTACCTGCTAACTGAACCTTCACACTCTGCTCTTACTGGTGCAATGTGCAGTTAATGAAGATTGGCCACCAGGCTGGTCCAATTTAGCCATGAGACCTCCCACACTAAAATGACAGGTGTTTCAGTTTCATTGTCCAACCCCTGTACATATATATATATATATATATGAGACCGTATTTTGAAGTTTGAAAGCATAAAAGGGAAATACGAGGGTACACAGCCTGAAATGTGGATTAATGTAATTTTGTTTTATTCCTAATAATATTGCCCATTTTTTTTATTTATCCATTCATAGTGAAATCTTCACAGCACAAAAAAGGGCAGCTGGTGTTTTCAACACCTGTAGAAAAACAGAAATATGAAAAAAGAAACGAAAAATGAAAACTATATGGTATTTTGATATGATAGTGAATATATGCTTGTGTCCGAGAGAGATAGAGAGATAGAGAGGTAGAGAGAGAGAGAGAGGTAGAGAGAGAGATGTCAGTCAGCCGTGACTGTGTGTAAATTGTGTTATTATATACCCAAAACATCAGGTGTGTCGCACTGCTGGGTCTGAACGTGAGGTGAAATTTCCCATCAGACCAAGACAACTCTCTGGTCACACACTCCCTGCGGAGCAAGCTGGAGTGTGTGACATAACACACACACACACAAAAACCTCATTGTCTGGCACTCAGCCAAACACACCTCCACTCTCTCTCTCTCACTCGCTCGCTCCCTGTTGCCAACAAGCCCACTCGCACACAATGAAAGGGGTTTGAAGGTTGGCTGACCCAAGCCATCAATGATTAATGACCCAAGCCAAGCCTGAAGCTCAACCACTACGGAGGCTACTGGGGGTCAAAGCGAGCCGCTCCAAGCCCGGCAAACATCAACAATATTAATACCGCCCAGCGCCTGCTCCTCGGATTAATATCAGAGATATTACCTCAGCGAGGAACCACCCCCAAAAACACAAACAGTGTTACCCCCGCAGTGCCCTGAGGGAGGGTCCTAAAACATTAATGCCACTGAAAACAAACCCCTCCACACTCAAGCCCCGCACAATAGCCACAATACAGCACGACTGAGGCTCGGAGGGACAGGGGAAGCGTCTCTAGCATGTAGCACGGGAGCTAAAGACCGCACAAATTCTTTTCTCAGTTCTCATGTAACGTTTTCCCGCCGTCTTGTCTGGCGTTAGCATGTAGCGCTAAATGTCAAACCGTTCAATGGTGAACCATGAAGCTAAATAGGAGTGGAGCTGGTTAGCATTAGCTTATGCTAGTAATAGCTTTGGCCACTACAAAAACTATATTTATGTGTATATACACTCATCAAAAGAATAGCTGCACCCAGAAGGAGGTGTGGGTGTGTGGTGGTGTTGGGAAGGAAGATAAAGGTGACCAGGATCAATAACTGATGATACATTTAGACTGATATGATCAATATTTATTGAGCTACACATAAAGAATATATAAATATAAATTATATAAATTATATATATATATATATATATATATATATATATATATATATAATAAAATTACATAAAACAACAGCTATCTATGACATTGTTGTCGATACCCACACCCACACAGCCGCTGTCGTCTTTTCTCAGAAGATTTCATGTTGACTTCTTCTGGCATTTTGAGCTTATGAAGGTACCACAGTAAAACCAGGAAGTGTTGGAGCATGTCACATGACACATCTGAAGTAAT
>JAMWET010001014.1:225000-227500 GCA_024036415.1 Prochilodus magdalenae
AAACATATCATGTAGAAACAGTACTGGAGTTTATATTTTGTGTTTGTATTTTGCTGACCAGCCTGAATAACATTTTATTGATGTGTGGATCACATGGTAAGAAGTTACAGAACAGAAACTGGAAGAACCACTTCCATTCTCTGATCAGACCCAAACTGAGCCGTTCTCTGTGAAGGCAGTCTTTACCTAATTCCAAGATACTTTTGAGCAAATGCTGTATGATTTCAACAACAAACATGAACAGCTGCTTCAGTAAGCAATAATCCCCCTCCTGAAATCCCACCTAAGAAGTGTTTCATAGAACATCATCCTTCTGTTCTCTTCGGAAAAGACTTTGTTTAATGAACTACAGAAAAGTAGACTCAGGAATCCATTAGTCTTCTGAAAACTGGTAATGTGGAGCTCAGCAAAAGTTCATTCATTCATGTTCTGTTCAAAACAGCCATTTGGTTTAGGAGATACTCCTGAGGAGAGTAGATATAAGGTCAGCCATTAGCATAAACGTAAGTGAGTAAACAGGAATTTCTCTGAAACTGGAAACTCAAAACTGACAACAAGCTGCAAAGGACAGGTTCTTCTGATAGCCACCTGGAAGACCTGGAAGACCCACCAACTCTGTAGTCATCTTTAAAACAAAGAGTAGGACATCGAGCTCCACTCCTGCTTCAGATATGAGAACATCCACAGGTGTTCTTCCTCTGTGAGAAGACAAATCAACACTAAGGAGGTCTAAAAAGAACGTATAGAGAAAAGAACTGAGAAAAGAAAACACACATCAAACAAAGAAGCTGCTGGTGTTTTCAGAACATTGGACTGACCAGCCCAGAGTCCAGACAGTTCCAATGAAACAGGCCAATGCAATGAGATTTCACAAAATTGCTAGTGGATTCCAGTCTGTGTGTGATCATGGTGATCAGGACTAAATCAGTATAGTCTATAGTGCTGTAGTCATGTTCTGGTAGTCTAGTGGGCTAGTGCATTCCAGTCTGTGGGTTATCATGGTGATCAGGGCTGGATCAGTACAGTCTATAGTGGTGTAGTCATGTTCTGGTAGTCCTTTGGGCTAGTGGAGTCCAGTGTGTGTGGGCTGGGGTGATTAGGACTAGATCAGTACAGTCTATAAGGTTGTGGTCTTGTTGTGGTAGTCCAGTGGGCTGGTGTATTCCAGTCTGTGGGTGATCATGGTGATCAGGCCTGGATCAGTACAGTCTATAGTGTTGTGGTCATGTTCTGGTAGTCCAGTGGGCTGGTGGAATCCAGTGTGTATGGGCTGGCGTGATCAGGGATAGATCAATACAGCCTATCAGTACATGTCTTGTGGGCAGTCATGTCTGGTAGTCCAGTGGCTGTGGGGCTAGTGGATTCAAGGCTAGTCTACAGCCTATAGGTGATTATGTGTATTCCAGTCTGTGGGTGATCATGGTGATCAGGCCTGGATCAGTACAGTCTATAGTGTTGTGGTCATGTTCTGGTAGGCCTCTGGACTAGTGGAGACCAGTGTGTATGGGCCGGGGTTATCAGGACTAGATCAGTACAGTCTATAGTGGTGTAGTCATGTTCTGGTAGTCCAGTGGGCTAGTGGATTCCAGTCTGTGGGTGATCATGGTGATCAGGGCTGGATCAGTACAGTCTATAGTGTTGTGGTCATGTTCTGGTAGTCCAGTGGGCTAGTGTATTCCAGTCTGTGGGTGATCATGGTGATCAGGGCTGGATCAGTACAGTCTATAGGTAGTGGGTAGTCATAGGTTGACTGGTTGGTGATGGGCCGGGGTTATCAGGGACTAGATCAGTACATCAGTGGGCTGTCCAGTGGATAGTGGAGCCCAGTGTGTATGGGCTGGGGTGATCAGGACTAGATCAGGAACAGTGTATCGTGTTGAAGTCTTGTTCTGGTAGTCCAGTGGGCTGGTGGAGCCCAGTGTGTATGGGCTGGGGTGATCAGGACTAAATCAGGAACAGTGTATCATGTTGAAGTCTTGTTCTGGTAGTCCTGTGGGCTAGCGGATTCCAGTCTGTGGGTGATCATGGTGATCAGGGCTGGAACAGGAACAGTCTATGGTGCTGTAGTCATGTTAAGGTAGGTGCTGCCTGTGTGACCAGTTGAACAGCTCTAGGGTAAAACCTGCTCCTGAACCCGGTGGTTCTGGCACCTGTGGGTCCCTTAGTACGCTGAATGTGAAGCCTTTGAGTAGAAAGATCAGAATAAAGCAGAACTGAGTAATAAGGCCTATAATGTGAATTTAACCGCCATTTCCAAACACTGACAGGCACCAAGCACCAAAACATCACAGAGGCCTACACATGGGCGAGTGTCTGGGGGTATAATGGCCGCTGTTTGGCCATAAGGCCTCAGCAGGGTAGCGGGGCCGCGTGAGCTTTTTGATGCGAGCTCGGAAACAACTTTCATTTTCAGTGTTAATCAGCTCCAATCTCTTCCACCCAGGAAGAGTCTCTAATTAGCAGAGCAGCGCTGCTCCCTTCCAGTTGACCATAACCTGTG
>JAMWET010001014.1:232500-240000 GCA_024036415.1 Prochilodus magdalenae
CACCGTCCAAGCACTGCGCTATCATCCAGAGATCAGGAGCTCGTTCCATGGTCAGTCTACCGTGTCTAATGTTCTCCTCCAAGCGTGTTGAGCTGTCATGTGGTCGTTTCTGTATATATACTGACCCTTCAGTGACCTCACAGCAACAAGTGGCTGGGTTTGAGTCTCGGGTGGGACGTCCCGGGGACATCCAGGATTCCTGTTCTCCCTGTTTGAGTCTCCTCCCACAGTCCAAAGACGTGCAGTCAGGTGAATTGGATATACCTATTTGCCACCCTAGGTGTGAGCATGTCAACATGGCCTGTGATGGACTGGTGGCCTGTCCTGGTTGTTTCCTGCCTACTGCCCAGTGAGCACTGGGATATCTATCTATCTATCTATCTATCTATCTATCTATCTATCTATCTATCTATCTATCTATCTATCTATCTATCTATCTATCTATCTATCTATCTATCTATCTATCTATCTATCTATCAATCAATCAATCAATCAATCAATCACTGGCAGACGACTGCACCACATACATGCACACGGACCGTTACCCCGACTGTCCTTAACACCACGTCACCGTCACCAAAGACTGCAGTGGTGTCGTACCAGACTGTCATGGAGTGACTCAGGATGGCTGCCGGTCATCTTCAGTGACGAGTCCAGCTTTAGTCTTAGGCCTGGACATTCAGTGAGCTGCAATGCCCTCCATGAGTCGTTGTGTTCGTGCCAGCAGTATCAGCAGTTGTGGCAGTCTAGCAATATTGTGAAAGAAGGATAGATAGAAAGAAACAAAGAGAAGGAGAGGGAAAGAGAGAGACATATAGATCTGGATGCTTATAGATGTATTTACCACTCTGAGGTGTTCTCGTTACTCTCAGGTATTAAAGTGATGTACGGTCAGCAGATCACGCCGCAGTTCTCAGTCTCCCTCCTCGCATCACTAGCATCAGCGCTGCCCCGTTATTTTCTGGATTTGAGTGGATTTAAACAGATTGGTGATTAAAATGAGGCAGGCTGTCTGACCTGAGCGCTTTCTGAGAAAACAGCCACTTTGGCTTCTCGGCCGTGTTCTCTGGAACAGTTACAGAGATTGAACAGAATAGGGCTTTTTCCAGAGAGGGACAAGATTAGATTCATAAATCTGCATATATCACAAACGGTAGATCTGTTCAAGCCTTAGAAGCTCCATCAAAGCTCCAGCATTTCTGGATGGCAATACTCATTCGCTTTAAATTAGGATATGATGTCTCAACATATTCAACTATGCTCTTAAACAGTTGGCCAAATATGTCATATAATCACAGTTATTGTGCAAAGATTTGACATTATATCTTGGAATAATGCCATTCTCCAAAATTGTAAATTAATATTTTAAAATAAGGATTTATTCTCCAAAATAGTAACCTACTATCTGAAAATAACAAATTATGTCACAAAATTGTGACTTAATATCTTGGAATAATCACTTAATCTCCACAACTGTAACATAATATGTTTAAAAAGTGACTCATTGTCCAAATTGTGATATCTCAAAATGATAAATTATGTCCCAAAATGGACTTACTATCTAGATAAACTCATTATTCTGCGAAATTGTGGCCTATTGTCTTGAAAAAAAAAACGTATTTTCCAAAATGTTGAATTAATATCTCAAAATAATGACTAATGTCCTCAGATAATATATCTAACATAATATATAATGTATATATAATATATATAACATAATATCTTAATACATAAAAATAATGAAATAACAAACAAGCAAACAAATAAATAAATAAATAATAATTTCTCATTGAGATTTTGACTTATTTTCATGAAAATGTGAGACACTACCTCAAAATAATGTCATCAGATTTAAAGTGATTAATTCTAATACAGAAAGTTTATTACAAATGTTCCGACATTGTATAACAATATTTGGATATACAGTATTTTTGTAAAACCAAAATGTCATTGATAAAATAGAATTGATAAAATTGACTGCCATTCAAAAGTTTGGGTATTGGGTACTAATACTAATACTACTACTACTACAGCTACTACTACTACTACTACTACTACTACTACTACTACTACTAATAATAATAATAATAATAATAATAATAATAATAAATTAATTAATTAATAATAAATAAAAAAGTGTTATTCAGTAATAACTTATTCAGTGTAGATTGACATATTATCAACTAGACACTGAAGCCTAACTGTGTTGACAGGTTAAGTGTCTGGGGGGTAAATTAAAGTTGGGACTTTTTAAATATGTAATAATGTGGCATATTAACCTGCTATAACTCTATAACTATATAAATTAGAATTAGTGGTTAAATGATTAAGATTTGGTTCTAGGTTTCCCGATAAGAGGCCCTGTATATGGGAGCTCCTTTATAATCTCATTCTCAGTGCCGTACAGATTATCATGAAATCATTTACAGCTCCGTTGATCATCCAGAACCTCTTCATTCTCACAGCTTCATACAAACTATCTGAAATGAGTTTCGGGATAGAGTCATCTGATACAGGCGTCTTCAGAGAAATCGCTTTAATATGGATGAAATCACTGACCCCACACGTTTGGAGCGGTAGTGTGTATCTGTGGACACAGTGAATCAATAGTTTGAGAAAATAAGACGTGCGGCTGCCAGAAACTGAAAAACAGTTCTACCTGGCGGGAACCGGGCTTCTCAAAACACGTGGGGCGAGCCGTACGGCTCTTTGTGTAAATGGCACAGTTCAACTAACAATGAACCTAAGAGAAAGCGAGGCAGCAGACTTCAAACCGTACTCTCCATCTATCTCTCTCGCTCTCTCTCTCTCTCCAAAAACACGAACCCATCCACTCACGCACAAACAAAACACTTGCTTCCCTATGAAAGCCAAACAAGCTCATTTGTGAAGTTAAAAAGCGTGCTATTTCTCAGAAGCTACAGAGCGAGATTCCTTGGAGAGCGTTTTTCTCTGGCCTTAACAATACCCTAGGAGATTGGAGAACATGGGCTTTTTCTTTTCTCTGTCTTTTTTCTTTTTTTTTTCATCTGGGTAATTATTTTAACATCCCGAGCATGATGTAGCCCGAGATAACGACATCCTTATCTCGCTCTAATGATCGCGGCCGCTCCCGTACGCGCAGCTTAATCTATCGGATCTTACCTTTAAAAAATGACATTGCCGGATGATAAAGTCAAATTCAAAAGGCTGCCGGTACCTGATTAGTTCAAAGCACGTCACCATTTCGCTCGGCCTTTTTCTTTAATACCTTTTTTTCCGAATAAAGAAAAAGGCTGCATAGAATAAAAGACCAAAAAAAAACAGACTCCGTTTGTCTTTGGATTTTTAAGCTAAAGGCGGCTCATACCCTCGCCGCCAAAGTAATACAGGAATTGAGGTGCTGTTGGGAAGGCAGAAGGTGACCAGGATCAATAACTGATGATAAATTTAGACTGATATGATCAATATTTATTGAGCTACACATACAGAAGTCTGTCTCTCAGTATGGCGTCGGGCCGCCGTGTTCGCTAACCCAACACGCCAGACGTCTCGGTATGGAGCTGTAGAGGTTCCTAATGGTGTCCTGTGATAATCCATCCCATGCAGCTTGAACATCCTCACACAGTTTCTGCAGATGGTGCGGTAGGGGTGGAGGTGGAGGGGCACTAGGCCTTCTGGATGTGTGACAACAAACCGTTCATCTTGGTGCTGACCACGGTGCCTCCACACACGGATTCGTTGGGCGTCTCCACCAAGACTAAAGCGGGACTCGTCACTGAAGATGACCCGCTGCCATTCTGAGTCACTCCATGGCAGTCTGGTACGACACCACTGCAGTCTTTGGTGACGGTGACGTGGTGTTAAGGACAGTCGTGGTAACGGTCTGTGTGCATGTAGTCCTGCGTGGTGCAGCCGTCTGCCAATGGTGCTGCACTAACAGGATGACTCATGGAGGACACCACTGCTCATTGAGAGTCTGTAGTCGTGGTTGTTGGGTCAGTCAGGTACAGAGATAAGGCCCGTCCTTGCTTACGTCACATGTGCAGCCGAGCATGAAACCTGAATCATTGCCATGTCTCATGATGTCAAACCTACCCACCAAGTGTCACTCCCATCAGTTAATTTCCTCTGGGTGCAGCTATTTGTGCACCTATTCCTCGTACGACGGATGTAGAATAAGGCACCTTTTTCTCATGATTAATGTCGTTTTTTTATTTCACTTCTTTTTTTCCTCTGAAAAAGAAATAAAAAAGTTTCTCTTCATAGAGACGGAGAACAATGAATCTTTCATCCGCCCCTCCACCACATCCAGCCCCTCCCATACTGTATCTAGGCTACATTTACCTTGCAAATAGGTTGGCAGCTTTCATTCCCACTTTTATTCCCCTCCTTCAGCCTTTCATTTGCCGAGGCTTCAAATGCTGCAGCGGTGCTTCAGGCGGCGCCTTTGTGTGCACCGGGTTGCTGTGGTTTGCCTCTCTTCTCGCAAGCAGCTTTTGGCCTCCTTCTCAAAGTGAGGCGCCATATGGAGCGCTGGAAAAGTTCTGGGAGAAGAAAGGAAGAATAAAACGGGGGGATCGGGGGGAGGGTATGTAGGGGCGGAAAACAAGAAGGTAATTGCTGAGCTGTTTGCGCATTAATTTACCTTTCCAATGACAATACGGTGACCCAGCCTAAACCCTCCCGTAGCCCATTTGCCTGTGTTGTGCAGAAATAAAGTAGCTCCTGCATAAATTGTTGTCAAGGAGATGGATGTCCTCGATGCGTCCGGTAAGGAGGGAAGGGAGGGAGGTAGCGAACGAGCAAGAGAGGGATGGATAGAGGGAGGGAGAGAGAGCGAACAGGAGATGGCTGAAGAGAAAGAGGGAGACTGCTGTTGGTGAAGTTTGACAAAGATTGCCGCTGAGTAGTAGCGTCTTGCTAGTAGGACGTTAGCCGTGCTCGGGGAGTTAATTGTTTGCCAGACAACTTTTGTGCACCGCTAGCGTTTTCCATGCATCCAGCACCAGGTGGGGTGTGCATATCTGTGTAGTAGGTTGTGTGTGGGAGTAAACGCAACACATGCAAGAAATCGCAATTATGGGGGTCCAAGCACTGAGAGCCCAAGTACTGGCCTATTTACCTCAGGCCTCAGGCACGAGGTAAGATGGATGGGGTTGAGGGTGCGGAAATGTTATTGGCTGTTGGAAGTTTAAGCCTTCTTTATAGTCCTTCATAGCCTAGCAACTGTTACTAGGCCTGGATTAAGATTGAAAATCTATCCAATATTCTGTACAATGTTTGTAAATGTACCCAGTTTTTTCTAAGGTATGAGTGAAAGGAGTGAACTGTTACTTATTTCTGAAACTGCTATTTTTTAGCATCTCTAGTTAGCATCAACATAGTGAGTTAGCAGCTAGCCAGTGCTGGGTAGAACAATGGTCTATGTAGCGTATATGGAACTATGAAGGATGATGTAGTCCATGTACAACTAAAGGCCCAATAGAACTACAGTTCATGTTGAACTATAGGTCTGATAGAACAATAGTCCCATTAGATCTGTAGTCCATATAGAACTAGGACCAATATAAGTACAGTTCATGTTAAACTATAGGCACCATATAACTTTAGTCCATTAAAACTGTAGTCTATGTAACTGTGGTCCTATTAGAACTATACTATACAACTTCCATGTAGAACTACAGATCCAAAAGAACTATAGTCTATGTAGAACTACAGACTCAATAGAACTATCGTCCATGTAGAACTTCAGACTCAATAGAACTTTAGTCCATGTAGAACTACAGACCCAATAGAACTATAGTCCATGTAGCACTACAGACCCAATAGAACTATAATCCATGTAGAACTACAGATCATAAAGAACTATAGTCCATGTAGAACTAAATATCCAATAGAACTATAGTCCATGTAGAACTACAGATCCAAAAGAACTATAGTCCATGTAGAACCACAGACCCAATAGAACTATAGTCCATGTTGAGCTATAGACCCAATAGAACTACAGTTCCATTAAAACTACAGATCCAATAGAACTATAGTCCATGTAGAACTACATACCCAATAGAACTATAGTCCATGTAGAACTACATACCCAATAGAACTATAGTCCATGTAGAACTACATACCCAATAGAACTATAGTCCATGTTGAACTCTAGACCCAATACAACTTTAGTCCGTTAGAACTGTAGTCTATGTAGAACTATGGTCCCATTAGAACTGAATTTAATTGTAGAACTACAGACCCATTAGAACTATAGTCCATGTAGAACTGCAGACCCAATAGAACTACAGTCCATGTAGAACTACAGACCCAATAGAACTACAGTCCATGTAGAACTACAGACCCAATAGAACTACAGTCCATGTAGAACTACAGATCCAGTAGAACTACAGTCCATGTAGAATATAATGCACAATTTCTTATAAAGGAGCATCAGTAATTCTGGAGGTCTACAAGTCTAATTTTTAACCACATATTTTCTTTTCTGGCTTTTGGACACAACTTGAGTTTGATTTGAAATTGGGCTCATGTGAAGACTAACCGGAGCCCACTAAAAGGTGCACTGTTGTAACAGCTTAATTCACCACATGTGTAAGAACGATGGCAGGAAGTGGAACTAAACTCATCTAAATCTCAGAAATACAGCTTTCCCAGATCTCTGAAAGTTCACAACGCCTCAGACCCCACGCAGCCCAAGCCTTCTTTACTCTTCCATGGCCGATAAGTCTGCGCTACCTTTTGTTGTGAAGTCTTTAATATTCTCACAGTCCCTTGCTCGCCCCTCCAGCCGTCCAAAGAGCTAGCGGCTGCGGATTTCAGCTATTTGTCACGGCAGCTCTCCACCAGACATGACTGATGCCCCGGCCGCGAGTGATGATCTGAAGCTCCAGCGATTCTTTATTAAAACGCTTTCTGGGTCCACATTTACATTTTAAAATTGCTACTTACAGCAAATTCTCTACATGGAAACAACGGACTGGCTGGGGGGAAGAGGATTGATCATTCAGACAATGTAGTTGGGAATTGATGAGGGACGTGTAGAGAAGATGGCAAAGGAAAGATGGTGGGGGCTTTTGTCGTCGTCGGTGTTCACAGTTGACGGAAGGAGAAGAGAAGGGTCAGGAGAAGATCCACACGGTTTCCTTCTCTTTCCAGTTATTAGAGTTCTATGGAAAAGTCAAGACAGAATTTCGTTTACTCAAGGATTCAAATAGACTTTATTGTCATTCGCATCACATGTGGTACATGGGGTGGAACGAAATTGTAGTACCCAAGGACCCAGTTACACCCAGACAGCAGTACTTAAATAAATAAAATATACATAAATATATAAAAAAATATAGAGAAAGAGCAGCAGGAGATTGAAAAAGTAGCAGCAAAGTGTATTTACAGTGACTGAGTGTCCACAAAGTGTCGGTGCAGTGGTTATGACTCAAGTTTTAGCCAAAGGTTATTCATTATGTAAGAGATATTTCTCTAATGTGGGTCTGAAACTGGAATAAAGGAATTGGG
>JAMWET010001014.1:245000-315000 GCA_024036415.1 Prochilodus magdalenae
GATGAGCTTGAGTCCCGAGAAGTCAGCATTTATATGGCTTCCATGCTCTTGCATTCGTGGATGCAGAGACAAGCAGCGTCATAGGCCCTGGTCGGTTTAAGTATTCCCGTGCCCATGTGCTGATATCCATCACAGAAGAATGCTGGTTTACAATGCCGTGCCATCTGAGGGTTTGAAGGTCACAGGCATTCATGTGCTTTTCAGCCCTGCCCTTTATGCGTGGAGATATCTCCAGATTCCCCGAATGTCCGGATGATGTTATGTACTCTAGAGGGTGAAACACCTAAAATTCTTGGAAGTCCCTGATGGCAGAACGGTATTTTTAAACGGTTGGGTTTTTTGCGGATGCATTGTCGGCGAGCCTCGACCCGGCCTCGCTCATAAAGGACTCAGCCTTTCCTAGACACTCTTTTCTATCCCCCGGCACGATGGCATCACTTGATTCAAAATTATTTAAAAAAATTTCCCAATATTAGAAGTCTGAAATTGGCCCTGTCCAAATTACACTCATCATCAAAAGAATAGTTGCACAAATAGTTGTGCCCAGAAGGAAACAACCGATGGTATTGAAACTTGAGATATGCAAATGGTTCCAGTTTAACAATCGTTCGTGCATGTGACACCACATCAACATCACCAGACTGCGGTGGTGTCGTGCCAGATTGTCATGGAGTGACTCAGAATGGCAGCGGGTCATCTTCAGTGACGAGTCCCGCTTTGGGGGGCTCGTATAGACGCATCACGCGTCCAGAAGGCCTGTTGTCATTCCATCTGCCCCTACCGCAGCATCTGCAGGAACTGTGTGAGGATGTTCAAGCTGCATGGGATGGATTATCACAGGACTCCATTAGGAACCTCTACAGCTCCATACCGAGACGTCTGGCGTGTTGGGTTAGCAAACACGGCGGCCCGACGCCATACTGAGAGACAGACTTCTGTATGTGTAGCTCAATAAATATTGATCGTATCAGTCTAAATGGATCATCATTCATTGATCCTGGTCACCTTTATCTTCTTTTCCAACACCACCGCACTCCCACACCTCCTTCTGTGTGCAGCTGTTCTTTTGAAGATGAGTGTAGATGTTAACATAATAAACAATAAGGCTGATGAGATAAAACATTTTTAAGAATCTAGGTTTTGTACTGTTTTCTTTCAAATACAGATTAAAGTAAATTACATTTTATATACGGTTCCAACTGGGTTTGCAAATGGTGCCCTAACCAAACAACTCCTTCACTCTGGTGTAAAAGCTTTTTAGGAGATCTTCACACACTCACAGCAAGCAAACACGCTGGATTCTGTGAGTGTCATTTTTCCCACCTTAAACAGCTGAAGGCATCCATCTGTACACACTGAGGTGGGAGGTTGTTTTAGACACATTGTGCACATTCAAGTTCCACACTGGAACATAAACCATGGAATAGTTCCACAAATTATACTTTAAAGGCTTTTGGAAGCCCCCACCCCCTCAAAAAATTAGTCTCCTTCTTGTATTTAAAGTGGTAGTAACTTCAGGCTTCGGCAGATGGCGCTGCATGAGGATGATGGGGCTGTAAAGCCCTCCAGGGTGTGAGTGACGGGATCGATAGACTGAAAAGAGGTGGTACAGTGCAGGGAATGTCTCGTTCCATGTGTGGAAAATGGCTCCAGAGCAGATGTTAATGATTGGCTAAAAGGAGGGACTGCATGTGGGCGTGGCCAAAGACCATAGTGTGAGGAAGTAGCTGAATCTGCAGGTGTATGGAAGCGTACGGTCATACGGGTCTACCAGCAGTGGATAAAATCCCAGTCTACAGGGAATTCTCCTCGGAACTGTGGTACACACAATTAGTTAAACTACGAGAAACCAGGAAACAAATCGAGAGGTGAACTTATGTCTGAAGTGCATTTCGGGAAACGTTGAGACAGGCAGGCCATTGTAGCACACACATGACCATGGTACCCTGGCACTGACCTATTGAAATAACCTTAGACTTCCTGGTAAAAGACGTCATCCTGATAGCAGCAAATGTTCCTTAATAATATTTATTCAATATACACATCTATATCAATGATATTTTCACACATGAGCAAGTCACCTATGCCATGTGCACTGATGCTCTCCAAATCATGACGAATGCTGGCATTTAATTATTTCGCTAAAGAAATTCTGGATGGGCTCTTTCAGTTTTGGGACTTAAGATCCATTTCCGATGCTGAAACATGGAATCCTCTGACCACATGACTATGTGACTATGCTGAGCTACACCAATAAGAGTCCCTGGGCAAGACTCCTAACACTACACTGGCCTACCTGTACTACAGTTAACCTTGTATGTCACTCTGGATAAGAGTGTCAGCTAAATGCCATAAATGTAAGATGGAGTCGTTATAGTGGTTGGTGTAGCTCAGCGGATATCACCATTACCTGCCAAATAGCAACCACCACACGTGGGAGACTGGGGTTTGAATCCTGGGCTGACTGACTAGGCTGTGCTGTAAGTTGCTCTGAATAAGAGCGTCAGCTAAATACCATAAATGTAAAATTTCATCTGTCTTCTGGACCATCTGAGATGAACTCGTGCCCAGAGAACTCGGCGGTGCTTATGCATGTATGGGTGTCCTTGCATAACAGAGGTTGCAAGGTTAGGGAGGTGGATTGCGTTAAGTGCCAACAGTCAATGTTCCGAAGTTAGACCATGTGGCTATATTTAATGGACGCATGGTGTTTCTTAGGGTTTCTCATACAGTGCGATATGAGGGCTCGAAGGTCACACAGATGGAACAGTGGTTTCCGGCCTTGAGCTGCACAAACTGAGATTTCTCCAGATTCCCGGAATCTTTTCACTGTATTATTTACTGTAGCTGTGACAGACCTTATTCCCTTGCAGGCTTGCATTGCATTGAAACAGGCTCTTTTGAAGGAACTACACTGCACTACAGGAAGTGTAGGAGGCGATCTAGACCTGTGAACCAGAACGTAGTTGTGGTTGGGGTACAAATGGGACTTTGAGTAAGGGGAGAGGCACAGGGAGATGAAACCTCAAAATCCATAACGATGAGCTGACTGACTGAAGCACCTTCTAAACCCCCTCGTGATTTGACTGAAAGAGAAGAAATCTCTCCTCAGACAGGTGACTAAACACCGTGCCAAAGAAATTACATCTCTTTAAATCAGATCTCTCCCCTGCACACTCTATTTTCAGTCATTATCGATTTCTTTTTTCCTGTATGAAGCTCCGTTCCAGGAGACCTCTTTCCATTTCCAATTTATTCCGATGTAACTTTCACTGTAACTTTCACTGAGCCTCACAAAAAGGCGACTACAAAAACTTCAGGCCTTTGCAGGTTTCTTCCCCTTGGGGTAACGGCAGCCACCTCGCCACTGTAGCAGGACTGGATGCTAAAGTCAGCATTAGGCTTCTGCTTTCACAGGTTTCCACCTTCAATGGCAAACACATACTGTGTCTAATTTAAATATTTCTTACTGGGGTCACCCAAGGAAGGATGTGTTCGGTATAACAGTCACAACTAGTGATTAGTTCTATTCAAGTCTATTCAATCCCAGTCAGTTTGGTTCAGTGAAAAACTGGACCAGATTCAGAAAGCAACCCCACCCATTAGTTTGAATTATGGAAAGAGTGCTTGTCTTGGCCCTAAGAAAGTCATTCTGAGTTTTGCTAGAGTTTTAGCACCTGGGATAGATACAAGAAGAAAGAACATACATGACAAATATGGCCGCCTACAAGTAAAAAGGACTGTCCACCTTTAGCAATGCTGCTTCATTAGCTCATATACATTGTAGTTCAATTCATTTAGATTTTTTTTCTACAGTTAATTAATTAAAAATGATTTTGTATGTCTTTATAAGTGATGAATTTTAGATAAATACATATTTAATACAAAATTAATAAAATTCATACATATATTACAATTCTGTTCAAATTTACATGTGAAGCCAAATTATTGTATCCAGACTTCCTAAACATAGCAACTTATGCCATATGGAAATAAGCCAACGTGACCAAAAATGAGTCACCTGTGACTGAAACAGACCTAGCAGTGTATAATACCTCCACCAGCACCAATAACAGCCGTGGTTGGATCCATCATGGACTGGACACGTTTCTGGATGTAGGCCACGTCAATGTTCAGACACTCTTCCATCAAAGAATTGTGCAGTTGGGCCAGCTATGGTGGATGCCTTCCCTGGCACCATTCCAAAGAGAATTCCCTATAGAAGACTGGGATTTTAGCCACTGCTGGTAGACCCGTATGACCGTATGCCTCCGTACACACCTCCACACATGGATTCGTTGGTCATCTCCACTAAGACACAAGCAGGACTCATCACTGAACATGACCTGTTGCCATTCTGAGTCACTCTATGACTCTCCTGGAGTGGACATCACTGTTCACTAATAGCAGTGGTCATGGCTGTTGGGTCAGTTATACAGCGATTAAGCCTGTCCATGCCAAACGTTAAACTTTTGCCTACCTCACAATGTCAAACCTACCCACCAAGGTGTTGAGAATGCACCACAAAGATTTCCCACCTAGATGCTGTGTCTCAGTCAGAATCAATCATTTAGTCTATCACTCCAAACAAGTAAAACCAGCAATCATACATCACAGTGATTGAGAAGGTTGTTGATAACACTGATAGCAGATAAACTACCACTTGAAAGTCAGTCCACGTTCATGTCTTGTAGTCTAATATGTTTGTTGTGTGCCAGGGTTTAACATGGAGAGTAGAGAAACTTAGTTGGCTAAGGAGATGCTATGGAGCACTCTCGCCTCAGGCAACCCTCATATTTCACTATGAGAGTATGCTGCATCTTCAGAAGCATTGCAATACATGGCTATCACACCAAACCAAGAAATCATTGCACTGTCTGGAATGTAGTTCCTACTGGGAAACTTATTCGCTGCTGTACTGTAGTAATTACAGTTAAGCAAAAGGAAGGCTGTCAGTAAAACAAGCAGCCAGCCTCACATAAACATGGCTTCACTCATATAGTCTGTCTTTCAAGTATGTCTGGCTAGTGAGCTTCTGGAGCATCCCTGATGAAATGTCTAGGCAAAACTTTGATTCTCAGACTTCTTCAACTATTAGAAGTTGCTCTTGTTGCAGGTTAAATGTAATTTCAAGGTTCTATCAACCAATCAGAGGTGGGTAATGCTTTGTGACACACACATGGGGACACAATTGGTGAAAATGTGATGAAATAAAATAAATTTTGGTGCTAGATTGTTAAACCCAACCCAAAATCCTTTAAGGTCCAAAATCAATATTCAATATCAACAAATGTGTATTTCTTTCTTGTTGCTGGGTAGTAAGTCTGATGATTTGGTAAGTGGTGATTTGGTCCAGAACATATGCAATATGCTCAGTGCTTCGTAGACTCCAAGCTTCTGGAACTGTGAGAACTCTCTCAAAGTTTATAGAACTGTCTGGAACTTTCTAGAACATTGGGGAAAAGTTTAGAACTTTGGGACTGTCCATTAGTACACATAGCAGTATAAGTACAGGTGTGTTCAAACAGCCATTTCAATTGATGCTCCAGCTGAGTGAGAGGATAATGGATACAGAGCTACAGAACCCAAGATCCAAATTAGTTGTCAACTATTTTAATATTCGTTTAATTAATGACACCACTTCCTCCATTTAAAAAAAAAAACACGAGTGGAAAATTTGGTATAGACAGCCAGCAGAATGAACTGAGCTTCATACAAACTGAACAGAGGGCAATACCTCCACCAGCACCAATAACAGCTGTGACTGGATTTATCATGGACTGGACAAGTTTCTGGATGTAGCCACAACAATGTTCAGACTCCTACATCAAAGAATTGGTCAGTTGGTCCAGATTTGGTGGATGCCTTCCCTGGCACCATTCCGAGGAGAATTCCCTGTAGACTGGGATTTTATCCACTGCTGGTAGACCCGTATGTACGTACGCTACTTCCTTCACACTATGGTATTTGGCCACGCCCACATGCAGTCCCTCCTTTTAGCCAATCATTAACATCTGCTCTGGAGCCATTTTCCACACATGGAACAAGACATCCCTGCACCGTAGCACCTCTTCCCAATCTATGAATCTGGTCACTCACACCCCGCAGGTATTTATAGCCATAGCATCCCAGTGCAGCGCCCTCTGCAGGAGCCTGAACTTACTACTACCTTAAAAACACAAGGTGACTCATTTGTTCGGCGAGTAGATGCTGTGATAGAGGATGATGACCCACCATTAAAACCCTTCTTCATTAGAGTCACTTGAGCGAGCACAAAACTATGGCACCTGGTATAACCGAGAACGCTTTATATCATAACCCACTTCACTGTCCTGCCTAAGCATTCCCCAGAAATAGCTTCGCTTTAACCATACGCATAACTCTGACTCTGAAACCTGAATTGAATTCTTTTTCAACTGCGCCGCAATCAAAACCAAGCTGCACACCGATAAATCTTTAATCACAGGTGTTCAGGTATGAATCTAAAGCTGGCGAAGCCTCACTTTCCCCTTAACTTTGTCCGTGTCTTTATTAACGCGAGGTGTCAAGGGCTGGAATTTAATTAATTACAGTAATTATGTATTTTTGACAACTCACTATTGAGTCACTCTCAGCTGTTTTAACATTTTTCAAATACCACTCAGAGCTTTGGACACACCACATTAATTATGCTAATTAACCATTTTGAC
The DNA here is from genome assembly GCA_024036415.1 of Prochilodus magdalenae. Classification (NCBI taxonomy): domain Eukaryota; kingdom Metazoa; phylum Chordata; class Actinopteri; order Characiformes; family Prochilodontidae; genus Prochilodus; species Prochilodus magdalenae. The sequence goes on from JAMWET010001014.1 coordinate 251,690, forward strand.
AGTTAATTTAAGATAATTAATAAAAATACTAATATTAGACAGCTCACAGTCGGAACGGTGGTGCAGAACTTGTGGGCTGTCCATACAAAAAGGAAGCTGGAATAAAATGATTTTACTGCAGGCTTTTTGGTTTGGGGTTTACCTGTCCAGTGCTCATGCTCAGTCTATATTAGGAGCCATATTGCCTTTTCATATTATGGTATATGTGTTTCTATATGTTTACCAAAACAAAGAAACCTTGAAAGACACTAAAGTACACTAACACACTGAACACTATGTTGTGGTTTAATTGATATCAGGATTAATACCAATATCAAAAACGAGTCATCTGATCCATTTACATGTGAAGTAATTACTGTTCCTTCAGCTTCTTGAGGGAATGAACAAGGTAGGGTGTAAGTCAAGATTGTACAGCACCAGTCAAAAGTTTAGAGACAGCTACTCATAGCGAGTTCTCCTTATCTTAAAGCTTTACCGTAGAACAAAAGTGAAAACATTAAACTATAAAACAACACTCATGGAATTATACAGTCCACCTTAAACCCCTCCAGAATGGACCTTTAAAAGAGGAGGAACCAGCTTTCTTAAACTGCAGTGGAGCTGGTAGAACAAGGTTTATTACTAAGCAGGTTTGGAGCGATTCTATTGGACGTTCCATCATGAATATTCACTAACCTGAAGGGGAATAAAAATGGAATCTTTTTTTTGCTCAACAAAATATAAACTAACCATCAAAAGAATAGCTGCACTGGAGGTGTGGGATTGAGGTGCTGTTGGGAAGGAGGAAAAAGGTGACCAGGATCAATAACTGATGATGAATTTAGACTGATATGATCAATATTTATTGAGCTACACATACAGAAGTCTGTCTCTCAGTATGGCGTCGGGCCGCCATGTTGGCTAAGGAAACATGCCAGATGCTTCGGCATAGAGTTATAGAGGTATCCATAATCCATCCCACAGTTCCTGCAGATGGTGCGGTAGGGGTGGAGGTGGAGGGACACCAGGACTGTAATGTGCGACAACAAACCATATTGGTGCTGACCACAGTGCCTCCACTCAAGGATTCGTTGGTCATCTCCACCGAGACTAAAGTGGGACCGGCAGCCATTCTGAATCACTCCATGAAAGTCTGGCACAACAGCATTGTAGTCTTTGGCGACATTGGTGTGGTGTTAAGGACAGTTGTTGTAATGATATGTGTTCATGTAGTCCAGCATGCTACAGCCGTCTGCCAGCCACTGCTCGCTAACCGTCTACAATTGTGTCTGTTGGGTTAGTCATGTACAGCGATAAGGCCCATCCTTGCTTATGTCACGTGCAGAGCCGAGTGTGAAACTTGAATCATTTGCAATCCATACGTGGATTTTCCATAAATACTAACTCATTGTGAAATTAATGATGATGGGATGTGGGCAACATGAGTATCAGGATATAATTAAGCTAAGCTACTGGGTTAGACTGGTTTGAGTGATCAGGATTGACAGAGCGCTCTATGAATAAACCTACAAAAAAGTCCTACAAAACCTGAACTCTGCTCTACGGCATAGACAAAGACATACCACTATATTGAATGTGTAGCCAGAAGAAACCTTTATGAGCAAGGATTGGCAATGGCTCACCACGTTTACACACATTAGCAAAACAATCCAGCAGTGAGAATAAACCGCCTCAGGAAATTTCATAAAACCCACTTATCCAGTTTTTACCAAGATTCTGCCATTCACCAACGTTTTCTTATTTGTCCCTGGGCAAGAAAAGAATCTATGCACACTCGATTCTTGGGTTCAAGAACATGTCATGAGTCTGAAGTACAGTTCTTTGCTTTCTTAAGACCAAACTTAAGAAAAAGCCGTAGTAAAGATTGGTGAATGAGGCCCAATGTTCCTCAGCCAGGGATTGGAACGATTGGAGGTATTTCAGCCACTACAGTTCAGGGATTCCAACCACAACTAAACGGCACTGACCTTCAACTCCCAAGACGCCCTAGGATTGAAAACTGGCATGTTCTCTGTGGAGTGAATCACGTTACGGGCTCAGAAAAACCCTCCCCAGTAAACTCTGTTTGTCACTGGGCGAACAAATGGGAGGTAAGACTGTACTACAAACAGCGGACTCAAAGTATCAACTGTGCCCGGACGCACTGCTGGCTTCTCTGGGCATGCACAAGCTCATCTAAAATGGACTGATGCCCAGTGGAAGTGCACACTGTCATCTGACGAGTCAACCCTTCAGACTGTTTATGGAAATAATGAACGTGAAAAATTCAAAAGCCAGCATCTGTCATGGTTGGGGAGGTGGGGGGTGGGCGGTTAGTTGGTACCCTGCACATCTTTGGAGCAACATATGCTGCCTTCCAGTCGCATGTCTTGTCCCATTGCGTATTTCAACATGACAAAACCCAGAAACATTCCGTCTGGGCAACAACAGCATGACTGCGTATTCAACGAAGGCAGGTGCTACAGTGACGTGTCACAGTCCAGAACTGTCTTACTGAGTCCAAATTATGGCAACAAGGGTCCCATTGGGGCGGCATGGCTAAGAAAAACATGTCATCGTCAAATGAATAGGTGCACATATAACTGGACCCAGAAGGAATCACCTGACAGGAATGGAACTTGGTGGGTAGGTTTGACATTGTGAGACAAGCAAATGATTCAAGTTTCATACTCAGCCTTGCATGTGGTGGAAAACGGACGAGCCCTTTTGATGTACCTGACAGACCCAACAGCCACGGCTGTGGACATTCAGTGAGCAGTGGTGCTCTCCATGAGTCGTCCTGTTAGTGCCAGCACCATTGGCAGACGGCTGCACCACGCAGGGCTACATGCACACAGACCGTTACCACGACTGTCCTTAACACCACGTCACCGTCACCAAAGACTGCAGTGGTGTCGTACCAGACTGTCATGGAGTGACTCAGAATGGCAGCGGGTCATCTTCAGTGACGAGTCCCGCTTTAGTCTTGGTGGAGACGATCAACAAATCTGTGTGTGGAGGCACCGTGGTCAGCACCGAGATGAACGGTTTGTTGTCACACGTCCAGAAGACCTGGTGTCCCTCCACCTCCACCCCTACCGCACCATCTGCAGGAACTGTGTGAGGATATTTAAGCTGCATAGGATGGATTATCACAGGACACCATTAGGAACCTCTACAGCTCCATACCGAGACGTCTGATGTGTTGGGTTAGCAAACACAGCGGCCCGACGCCATACTGAGAGACAGACTTCTGTATGTGTAGCTCAATAAATATTGATGATATCAGTCTAAACTTATCACCAGTTATTGATCCTGGTTACATTTATCTTCCTTCCCAACACCACCGCACTCCCACACCTCCTTCTGGGTGCAGCCGTTCTTGTGATGAGCGTAAATGCTCCCCATACAGTTTTCTTTTAAAACCCAAGTACTCTTTACAGACTCATGAGCATACTGTGTAATAAGTGGCCTATAGAGCTAAGTAAATATAGATTCTAGGGTGCTTTGTAGTATGAGTAACCCTGACTTCCTGTTCTGAGTACCGTGGTCTGAAACCACGTCCGCTTTGGGGCAGGAGTGGATTGCTCATATATGAATATTTAAAACAGGCCTTCGGTTTCCCTCGCCCCGCTGTAGGCTTCAAGAAGTGTCTGTGCCTGGATGCGACTTAGCACTGGGTAAGCTAATGACTGATGGAGCCTCTCGCATCTCTCTCCAGCGGCAGATGGCTCGTTTAGCAAGTGAGGTACGTACATTCTTCCCCGCCCACGTGCTCCTGACGGCGCATTAGCGATGCATCCGTCACTGTCCCCGCCCCCAAACGCCCATTTTACCCCTCTTCCCCCTCGTCCGAACATATGCTAGGTGTTGCTGTAATCCCAGCAAGCACAAAACCAGCCATAAATCATACAGACTCACATCCATACGGACACGGTGACAGAAGTTGGCCCATTTAGTAATAGGGCGATTTTATAAGACGTAAGAGAATAATAAATTGGCGAGCCTAGCCGAACACCTGCAAGCTGTTATTAGCAGTGGAGGACAGGATGCATAGTTTGTCCTTTCATTCAGTCCTTTATTCTACAACTCAGTGTCTTTCTTTTCTCGCTATCTCTTTTAGTGATAGCTCTGCAATAAATACCACATGGTATTGATCAGCTAAGACAGGTTTGGTGGTTTGGTGAAGTTTGCTTCTTCAGGTTTAACACTGTAGCTATGAAGCTAACATCGCTAGCGGGTAAAGCCTACGGTCCTACCATTTAGTGCCATGCTAACTCTATACCATCACCCAGGACCAGCTATAAACACCAGTCTGAAATGCATCCCCAGTCATGCAATTAGGTTTGTATGAAGAGCTTTGTGCACATCAGTGTTAGCCCGTCAGCGAGTTTGTTGCCAGACAGAAATGTCATGTATGGTCTGTTAGAAGCATTTAGACCATGTAGGGACAGATTTAATAATTCAGGGTTAATTACCTACAGTCCACTGACACTATGTGTTGGTGAAGGCCTCCAACAGATTCGCAATTATGTACCAAGAACGTGCATGTAAATGAACACAGGTGCAACTTCACAACTAGCATCTGGCTAGCCCAATACAACCACCCCCTCTCCTATTCGGAAAGTCAATTTTCAGCATTTTCCAGGAATTTGATTAGCTGATTAGCGCAAAATCATGACACCTAGTGAAGCAATACTTGGAGCACTCTACAGGATAACAAGCCCAAATCAGAGGCTGATTGGCTCCTCCCAACAATCTTAAATAATTTGGATCTTTTCAAATTGTCCTTTGGTGGGAACACCTACCTATGAATACCCCGCCTATCTTTATTCCTCCAAACTACCCTTAGCCCTGACTGGGTGTCTTAATTATTAAACATGCTCAATATTAATAACTCAGCATCCTGTAGTGTGGAGTTGAAATTGAAACAGATTCTCTGGAATGAAATGTGCTTATACATCATGCTTGTTAAACCATCATCCACTGAGAGCTGAATGGAACAGAACTTGTCACTGTGTAGGGAAGATGTTGTAACCATGGCATCAAAACATCTAAGAGCACCAATAGCAACCTTCTGGATGTAGCCACATCAGTGTTCAGACACGCTAGCATCAAAGCATTGTGGAGTTGGTCCAGATTTGGTGGATGCCTTCCCTGGCACAACTCTGAGGAGAATTCCCTGTAGACTGGGATTTTAGCCACTGCTGGTAGACCCGTATGACCGTACGCTTCCATACACCTGCAGATTCAGCTACTTCCTTCACACTATGGTCTTTGGCCACGCCCACATGCAGTCACTTTTTTTAGCCAATCATTAACATCTGCTCTGGAGCCATTTTCCACACATGGAACGAGACATCCCTGCACTGTAGCACCTCTTCCCAATCTATGGATCCCATCACTCACACCCCACAGGTATTTATAACCCCATACCCTCATGCAGTAGCGCCATCTGCAGGAGCCTGAGGTTACTACCACCATAAACACGCACGCTGGCAAATCTTTCTGTACGTTGAGCCTATAAACTCATGTTATGCTGCAGGAAAATCCTTGGGGTAGCAGTCGGCAAGAATTTCCCACCAGGTTTTTGAGAACTGTTGGTTAGAACGCTTGTTGGGACTCGTGTGCAGTATCTGAAGGTGTGTGGTGTTTCATTCAGGGGGGTTTGGGTAGTTTTCAGGGACTTTGATGACATTCAACAATCAAGAACATAGAAATCGATGCCAAATGTCATACAGTGTGGGGTCTCTCCAGCAGGCATAGATTGACAAGTTGATCTTTGATGGGATATCCAAATATTATGTCACAGGAAGTCTTTATTTTGAGAAAGTAAGACATCATTTTGACGTGACAAATCAGAACAAAAAAAAAAAAACACAAAAAAAAACCAAAAACAAAAAAAAAAAAAAACAAAAAAACAAAAAAAAAAAAAAAAAAAAAACCACCAAAAAAAAAAAAAAAAAAAACCAAAAAAAAAAAAACAAAAAAAAAAAAAAAGGAGCTGGATAAAAGAACCATTTTTGACTTGAGCATTTGAACACATTTTGCTTCGGATGGATGAGCCGAGCTTGAATTCCGTGTGCTACTAATAAAGCCCATGTTCAGATCAACTGAACACATCCTGGTTGTTCAGCAGCTGTATGGTTTTGAGCTCGTGCTGAGCGTAACATCTTAGCTACGTGCTAAGACATATGTTAATGCCAGATGGAACGGGGCCACGCTCGCCTCAAACCGCATTGCGTTGCTGGGGAAGCTCAAACAGACCTTCTTATTTGGTTTTCCTTTACGTGCAAGCTTCATTAGCCTCGCAGCTCCCATGCACAACTAAAGAAACAAACACGTCTTGGCTGATTGACCTCATTTGGGGAACGGAGAAATAAACACAGACTTCTGCTTTAAGTCACTGTGCCTAATCAGGTCATAAGCAGACTCCTCACGCCGCTCCCCTTCCTCACAGATGTTACTGAGGATTGCTGATGTGTCTCCGTCTTTCAGCCTTGAAACTGATGGTGAAACTGATGCAGGACCTCATAGGGGGTTACTTTCCAATATTGAAAATGTTAATGAGTTGATTCTTTGTTTTTCGGAAGCTTCCCCACAACACGTATTGGCATCTCAGCAGGATTGTTCCACACGAGCTACCTCATTCATTTTTAGCATAGTTACCGGCAGCAGAGATTCAAATACAGGAGAACAAATTGGACACATTAATGCAATTAATTTGACTAAAAATGTCCTATATATGTATAAGCTCCATAGACAATAACCCGCTCCTTCTGTGACGTTCTGGGGCGTGTTTAATTATATGGAAATGGGTTTTTGGTTGAGGTGACAGTATATTTGAACCACAGTTCCTACACTGAGCTGCTGGACCACCAGGCTTTGCCTTTCGCTCATTGTCTTACTGAGGAGCATCACATTCCCATCCCTGTATTCCACTATTACAGTTCACATGTTCAGGGCTGCAGATGTGACTGAGTGGTGAGATGAACTTTCACACATCTGGACTTGCCTGCACAATCCCCAGATTTGAGCCCTCTTGAATAAATGCCAGAGAAGGCAGCCACCAAATCTGGACCAACTGGACCAAATTCTATGAGGTACATTTCAGTCACCGGTGACTAATTGTGATCTGCTGTACAGTGGTATTGTGCAAACAGTATTTTACTATACATGCACTTTTGTTGCGGTTTTCTTGTTGAGTATGTAATTAACTATTATTTAGATAGAGAAAATAAATTATTGCCATTGTATTATTATGATTATTATTTTTTAATTTTTTTATTTATTTTTTTATTTTTTTTAGTTGAAGTTCTAGTTGAAGTACAGAACTTCACTGCAGTAAAAAACATTTATGTAAACATTACAATTTATTAAACTTTAGGAATCATAAATTCTACCAGTTCATGTAACTGGAAAAATGTGAAGTGATTGTAAAGCTTAAACTTGCCAAGATGTTATACTGTGGTTGGTATAGTATCCCACTGGGGTGTTAGAGATAGGTATAGGGTATAGGTGTAGTATTACAGGTGCCTGCCAGGACGTTGATAGGTTGTTGGAACCATATTCCAGGTTGTTGCCTATGGCTTGTTGGTTAGGTGTTCCAGGTGGTTGCTGGTTGCAGTGATATCCCACATAGGTTTATAGGTTTTAGGTGATAGGTTTTTGCTAATAGCCACAAGAAGGAGTAGCAAAAGAAGAAGAAATAGAAGAAGATGGAGAAGAAGATAAAGAACATCTGTTAAATCAGTTTCATTCTGAGCTGTATGTCATACAGTCCTGCTGCTCTTCTCTTATATGATTGAGTTATATGACTGTAACTCGTATGAAAATCATAAAGGAGTCATTCTCCTTGTTTAAGGACGTACAGATTCAGTGTCTGAGCTGAGAGCCTTGAGTGACTGCTTGACCAGTTAATAATGTCAAAAATGTGGGACTTTCAGAGAATGACCCAATGAATAATTACCCTCTCACGCAATTAACGCCTGAAGGTCAACTGAACACGGGCTATGACTATATCATCATCATCATCATTCATTCATTCTTTATGAATCTTTTATGATAATATGACAAATGACGGCTCCAGCACGGTATATTTGCTAGAAGCAAATATTATTCCACTTTGACATGATTACAAAACGTGTGTATGTATATGAGACAATCTGATCATTATTCACCTTTAAGTACATGTTATAAAAATATATTAGCAGTCATTTGCTACATTTGCATACAAGTCAATATTATATATACACATATATATATATATATATATATATATATATATATATATATATATATATTCATATACACACATCAGTCTTTAACCTATTAATCATCACATTAAACCACCTTAGTGTATTGTGTGGGTTGTGGATCTTTCCCAGCTCTACAGTGACACTGACATGGTGGTGGTGTGTTAGTGTTACACGCTTAAGAATATTCAAGCTGCATGGGATGGATTATCACAGGACACCATCAGGAACCTCTACAGCTCCATGCTGAGACATCTGGCCTCTTGCATCATACTGAGAGACAGACTTCTGTATGTGTAGCTCAATATATATTGACCATATTAGTTTATATTTACTCATAATTTATTGTTTCGGTAACCTGGTAATGTGTCGTTTATTCATTCCTCAGTTTCCCTATAGACTCCCATTCATTTTTAGCAACACTTTAGCAACTGGCTAGCTACAAACGTAAGCTGCTTAATCACTCTACACAGTCACTTCTTTACTTTTCCTTATTTTCCTTAATCTTGCCTCCAAAAATGAATAACATGTACCTAATGGCTCCATGGGTATTCCAGGTGGTTTCTGGTTCCTATCAACCATATCCCACATGGCTGATAGGTTATTGCTAATAGCCACAAGAACAAAGAAGAAGAAAAAGAAGAGGAAGGAAAAGAAGAAGAGATGGAGGAGAAAAAGAAGAAGAAATAGAAGACGATGGAGAAGAAGAAGAAGATGGAGAAGAAGAAGATGGAGAAGAAGAAAAAGAAGCAATAGAAGAAGATGCAGAAGAAGAAGAAGATGGAGAAGAAGAAGAAGAAGAAGAAGAAGAAGAAGAAGAAGAAAAGAAGATGGAGAAGATGGAGAAGAAGATGGAGAAGAAGAAGAAGAAGATGGAGAAGAACAAGAAGGAGAAGAAGAAGAAGAAGAAGAAGAAGAAGAAGATGGAGAAGAAGAAGAAGATAGAGAAGAAGAAGAAGATGGAGAAGTAGAAGAAGAAGACGAAGAAGAAGAAGAAGAAGAAGAAGAAGAAGAAGAAGAAGAAGAAGAAGAGGACCTACACCTTAGCAACTGGCTAGCTACAAGCGTAAGCTGCTTAATCACTCTACACAGTCACTTCTTTACTTTTCCTTATTTTCCTTAATTTTGCCTCCAAAAATGAATAACATGGACTTTATGGCTCCTTGGCTGGACATGGAGGCGATGAATGGTGGTCATTTGCTCGGTACTGTATGTGGTTGAACATGTTTACACAGTTCGGGTTGTTTAAAGCCTCCTTTGTAAAGGGCAGTCATACATTTCCCTGGTGAGATTCACTGGAGGCTGCTGGAATGCTTATGTCTTCACAGCGGTACCTGTATTTTAAAAAGCTCTGGAGACACAGCTTTCCTAGGGGGAGCGGTTCAGGGGGAGTACAGAAATGTATCTTGAGTATGGAAATGCATTAGCTTCGCTCTGCTAATGGCTCCGGGTTATTGTTTAGTGAGCTACGCTGTGCCATTTGTTTATCACACCAGGTAATGGTGAATGTCATAGAGAAACATTAAAAATCATGATGGCCTGTACTTCCGTCTTTTTAATGCCTGTGAAAAATGGACCTCCTTTACGCTCCACTGCACAGCGGAATTATATTACGACAATTAAAGCTCGCTCTGGTGTTAAAGCAGCGCTTTGGAGTGCAGGGGTTCAGCCTGTGGCTGGGACTGGGGTTTAAACACAGAGCTATTTGCTGGGTCCCGGGGCAGTCTCTGGGTGTTCCCAGCTGTACCCTGTAGCTGTAGGTTCACCCCTTAACATCCCAGGCTTAGTACATAAGAAGGCTTATTATTCAGTAACTATATCAGAATATCAGAATTAAATTGTTTATACAAGTATGGCAAGTATACTGTATATATACACACATATATATATATATATATATATATATATATATATATATATATATATATATATATATATATATATATATATATATATGTATATATATATATATATATATATATTATTGATTTTTACTTTTATCACTTATTTGATTGCATGAGCTGCTCTTTACACTGTCTGGAAATTTTATGAAGAATGGACCAACAGAAATGTCTCAAAACAGTTTGGAAAGACATCTGGTTCCATTGACTTCTATTCAAATTAAATGAGGTTTTTGGCCTCTCCTGTAAAGTTGTCATTTTGCAAATATCTGTTTTTCTTTGTACAGCGTCGATATATATATATTTTATATATATATTTTTGTTTATAAGTTTGTTTATATATACCTCTATAAAGGTTTGACATCATGAGACATGCCAATGATTCAGGTTTCACTCTCTGCCACACATGTGATGTAAGCAGGGACAGGCCTCATCACTATAACTGTCTGACCCAACAGCCATGATTGCGGACATTCATCGAGCAGTGATGCCTCCATGAGCCATCTTGTTAGTGCCTGCTCCATTGGCAGATGGCTGCATCATGCAGGACTACATGCACGCACGCCATATAACAACCGTCCTTAACACCACGTCACCGTCACCAAAGACTGCAAAGCTGTCGTGTCAGATTGTCCTGAAGTGACTCAGAATGGCAGCCTCTACAACTCCATGCTGAGACGTCCGGTGTGTTGCGTTAGCTCTGAAGTAGGCAACATGCGGGTGGAGTTCGGCGACACAACAAAATAGACTGACGTGTAAGCAAAGTATTAACAAAGCGATGTGGCTAACAACAGGAATTGAGCCTTAGGCAGGGTGGTAAACCCTTTATCTCAGTCTCTGTGAAATGGCACTCTCCTATTTTCCTCTGCCATATCTTATTTTCAAACAAAAAACTGGATGACTTCATTAACAGGCTGCTAGCGGAGCTTGATTCATAGATGCTCTATAATTCAAGCCAATCGTTGTAGGTTTTGTTTTGGGCTCCCAAGTGGTACAACCATCTAAGCATTGGCCTACTGTCAGTAGATCGTGGACTCGGTCTATGGCCATCTGTGCTTGGGAAATCAAGAGAGGCAAAAGGGTCTTTGGCAGTCGGACGGTTCTAACCTGCACTCAGTATGGTCACTTCTCTTTTGTCTTGGTGTACTGGGACAAGCTGCCGGTATTGTCATCAATTCAGTACTCTCTCAAAATCTGAGGTCCACTTCCCTGCAACGTCATTCAAGCACTAACTTATCCTCCTAAGACCCTGCGTCCTCATATGAGGACATTACATTTCTGCTACTCTGCACCATGATACTTCATTTTTTAATTGTGTCTAATAGATGTTCTAAGCTGCTTCTCCTGTTAGTTCTGTCTTTCTCTTCTCATCTGGGTTCGACCTGAGAAGGTTGGGTTCCGCCCTTGAGCTTGGTTCCTCTTGAGGTTTCTCCCTTACTCAAGAGAGTTTTCCCTGCCACTGTTGCCTCTGGCTTGCTCAATGGGGACTTGGACCTGGTTCCACCACCCCCCACCACCCTCAAAGGTCTGTACATTAACTTTGTGTTTTCCTTTCCCTTTATAACAAACTGTTTTTCTGTGAAGCGGCTTTGAGACAACGTTGGTTGTAATTTTTAGATTTTAAAAATTACAAAATTACAACGTTGGTTGTAATTTTTTAAATTTAGAATTTTTTAAAACTTAACCTTAGCCAAAACAACTTCCTCTACGAAGACAAAGTTTAGTTATTATACTTGTTAGGTCCTACTAGCCACAAATAGAAATCAAAAATGCACACCAAGCTAAGGTGCGGGTCTCAGGAGGATATTTAGATGACTTTGAGTTGCTGATTACAACAACATTTTAGGGAAACACTGTTCAGTCTTGCAGGCGCATGCACTGAACCGACACCAATGCTGACCAGAGCTGGAACTAAGGGAAGCGAACCCGCCCCCCAAAAAAGACGTACAACATCTCTGTGCCAGAGTGCACAGACAGTAATGCTAATAGCATGTAATACCATCAACGTCAGACACTCTTACGTCAAAGAACTGCATAGTGGGTCCAGATTTGGTGGATGCCCTTCCTGACACAGTTCCAAGGAGAATTCCCTGTAGACTGGGATTGTATCCACTGCTGGTAGACCCGTATGACCGTACACTTCCATACACCTGCAGATTCAGCTACTTCCTTCACACTATGGTCTTTGGCCACGCCCACATGCAGTCCCTCCTTTTAGCCAATCATTAACATCTGCTCTGGAGCCATTTTCCACACATGGAACGAGACATTCCCTGCACTGTAGCACCTCTTCTCAATCTATGGATCCCATCACTCACACCTCACTGGTAATTATAGCCCCATCATGCTTGTAGAAGATCTGAAGTTACTACCACCTTAAACGCACAAGGAGACTCACCTTCTGTCAGTTAAGTTATCGGCTATAGCATGTATATGTGTATATAATATATGGCTCATATCTTTCTTATGCATTTACAATGTATTTATGATTTGCTGATACCAGCCAATACACACACCAACAGTAGCAGAGAACCAGCACTTCTTGATTTCCACTTCAAGCACCATGCATGGGTAGTGCACTCCACGTCCCAGCCCTCACCCCTCAGGCTCGGAAGCATGGTGTGATGGGGTAAGACCTAGCCTGAGGGAGCATGAACACTGGTCATGACTGACCTGGGGAAGGACGATCCATGGGTGTACCGCACACGGAGATCCTTTAACCAGTAAAATGTTCTTCATACATGCAGACCTCATGAGAATCCAAATAGGACCTCATTGAAAGCCTTGCTTAGGCTCCCCATGGATCCAGTCCAACGCCTTTATGTCTAAGACTGTACTTGATTGCTGCGGTTTAAATGGGACCGGTTGCAGGACTATTTCATCAGAACTTTGAAGAGAGAGCTCAATGCCCATGCATGGCGTGAGGCTGATAACGGCCCTCACCCTATCCTGGTGAGGTCTTCTTGGAAACGCAGCCGGAAGCCGGTGGAAAACTTTATTTGAGGCTGAATACTGGCACGCGATCGATGGCACACACGTACTGTAAGGGAACGTTGAACTTTGAATCATTCGGATCGAGAAGGGTTTCGCTTCCTGCCTCGATCCGGCCCAGACTGCACACTAGACCCAACACAGACTGTAGCTATACAGGGAAAGAGAACATGGGAAAACTCGGGATGGAATAAAGAACGGATTTCTGCTTCTCGTATCGGCTCTGATGAGGAGTGAAAAGTTCCAGACCCTGGCGCACACTTGGAACGTACGTGTGAACTGGGCCTGTACAACGCGTCACGTTTCCTTCCACTGTTGTTACACGAATCGCTGCTTTTGCATCAGGACAGAAGCAGGCGTGCAGCCACGACACGGACAATCCATCAAAACCCAGAGCATAAGATCCTGCGTCGGCCCGCCGCGAGCGCGGTTAATGCAGCGTCTGGCTTTTGCTGTGAGAGCTGCTCGTTAGGGAGATCAAAGGTTAATTGATGATGAAGTGCTTGTGCTGGTTTCTGGTAAACACGGGTGATCTTTGTTCTCAGGGTGCTCTACCACACAACCTTCCTGGAATAAAAATAAACAGAATAGAGAGAGAGGGAGAGAGGGAGAGAGAGGTTGTACTTATTTCACAGGGACTTGGTTCGTGGGTGTTCTGTTGGTGCTGCCATGATAGAAATGACCGGAACTGCTGGAATCACACCTGGTTTAAGGAACTCAAACTCTCACAATGAGAATTTAAAATCTTATTTGCTCAATAAAGTCCATATTAAACACTTCCCAATAGATCATTCTCTGTGCATTAAGTTTTTCTCGTCATGACCTCTATTCATGGGTAATATGCATTAATAACTGCGTTATTACACTCTTATGACATTGTTATATACTTTTTTGAGCATATATTATCAAAATTGTCATATTAAAATAACCGTTTACATCTGCATGTATGATATTGGCATGTACATGTTATTAGTACTAGTAATTTCTAGGTAGTGTCAAGTTTAAAGCTGCCTATTTCTTAAGACCTATGAGAGTTTGGGAGTAATGAAAGTTTAATAATCCCTAATATTTTAGGTTTTGCTCGATATTCTGAAATACAGAATACAGCCTTGAAGTATTGTATGAAATAAATACTGGCCTTTCTGTTATGTATTTAAGCTGTCTGGTAACTTAATACTAATAAACAGGTATTTAATTTGTAAACAAAATAGCTGTAATTCTGTAATAAAAAAATCTGTAATAAAACCTATTATTATTGAAAAGCTTTACTATCTAATTAATATTAGTTTCAAATATGGAACACAAATTAAACACTTCTCAATAGATCATTCTCTCTGCATTAAGTTTTTCTCGTCATGACCTCTATTCATGGGTAATATGCATTAATAACTGTGTTATTACACTCTTATGACATTGTTATACTTTTTTTTAAGCCTATATTATAAAAATGACATCTGCATGTATGCTATTGAAAGGTGCATGTTATTAGTACTAGTAATTTCTAGGTAGTGTCAGGTTAATAGCTGCCTATTAAGGAATTATGAGAGTTTAATAATCACTAATACTTTAGGGTTTGTTCTATACTCTAAAGTGCAGAATACAGCCATTAAGTATTATATGGAATATAAAATATATTTACCAAAATATACTAAAATATAAATACTGATATAAAAACAGACATTTCTGTGTAGGTATTTAAGCTGTCTGGTAAGTTAATGCTAATTATTTAAGTATTAATATAATTATTTAAAGTATTTAATTTGTGAACAAAATAGCTAATTCTGTAATAGAACTTATTATTATTGAAAAGCTTAACTATCTAATTCATAGTTTCAAATATGGAACACAAATAAAACTTCTCAATAGATTATTCTCTGTGCATTAAGCCTTATTCGTTAGGACCTCTATTCATATATAATATGCATGAATAATTGGATTATTGCATTGTTACGACATTGTTAGGCACATTATTAAGTATATTTAATCAAAATATATAGTATATATAGTATTAAGATAATCATTTCCATCTGTATGTATGTTATTGGCACAAACATATTATTACAATAGTATCTGCTGCCTATAGATTCTAGGTAATGTTTATAGATTTGTAGATGCTTATTTCTGAAGAACTAAGAAGTGTTAATAATCACTAATACGTTAAGTTTTGTTCTATATTCAAAAGTAGTATAAGTGCAAAATACAGCCTTGATGTCTTGTATGAAATAAATACTGACATAGTTTTTAAGGGAATTTTAATCCGTCTGGCAATTTTTTCCATTTTAAATTTTTTTTATTTCATACCGGCAAATTCTGTGGTAGAACTTTTGAGTTTTCTAATTAATGATGAACTAAAACACTACTTTAGAATATGGAACACATCTTACGACTCATAAAAATTTGTGTTACGGCCAATGTGACAATGTCCCAGTTCACATTTATAACATCAAAGTAAATTTAGATCATTTGCATAACAAAGGCCTAACACAATGTTTAATGAGCTTTAATACTATTGAAACCATTCAATTCACTGTGCAGGATGAACAGTCAGGAGCATTCACACATCTGGACTGGCCCCCAAATTCCCCAGGTTTGAACCCTCTTGGAAACCTTTGGGGCTACCTGGAACAAACAGTAAAACACCAGGGAAGGCATCCACCAAATCTGGCCCAGCTGACCAATTCCTTGGTGGAGCAAGAGCGTTTGAACCCTGATGTGAGCCTCCATCCAGAAACTTGTCCAGTCCATGTCAAATCCAGTCTCAGCTATTATTGGTTCTTGTTGAGGTATTACACACTAGTAGAGACTCGTCGCTGTCCCATAAAGGTATCTCCAAAATCACAAATTTACAGGAGAGACCAAAAACCTCATTTGATTTAAATGGAAGTCAATGGAACCAGACGTATTTCCAAGCAGCTTTGGGCCATTTCTGTTGGTCCATTCTTCATTAAATTTCCACCCTGTGTAAAGAGCATCTCATGGGATCAAATAAGACATAACAGTAAAAATCAACAAAAATTCAGATACATGTTTTTTTTTTTTGGACAATGACGATATATAATTAAATATTTGGAATTTGTCCAATATGTCTTCCTTAAAATGAAGCGTTCCCGGTAGCCAATCTTTTTTATTGTCATTTTTGCTTTATAACATCAGTTTAAATTGTAAAAGATTTCAGTTTTGCATGAATTATCTGCTGAAATGTCAAAGGGATTTGCACTGAAAGGCCTCCATGCTATTTTTACGTCCACTTTATCGCTGACATTTGAAATCCTACTGTTTGATCCACCGGAATCGAGATGTTCTATATATGTCTGACATGCTACAGCTAATCCAAATAGATGTCTCCAGAGGAAAGAAAAAAAAGACGGTTAATTTTAAATCAGCGTTAGCAGAAAGGCGTAAAGGTTGCTTTGTGTTCTATTTAGGTCACTGGCTTCGGTAACCGTCCTCCCAGAAGTTTGCGCGTCCACTTTGGTTTGACTTTATGAGGAGGACGTTCTTCACCTTCACTTTGTCTTGATGAGGTCTGGGCTTTAACTTTAGCTTGATGAAGTCCTCAGCTATGACTTTGTTGGGGTGTCAAGAACGGCTGTGCACTCGAGCAGCAAACCAGGGGAGAGCTTTTTTCTCCATCAGGTTTCTGTTTTTTTTTTTCTTTCTTCTTTTTTTGACCCTTCAGCAGAGTCAGAGGAGAAGTGGAGAGGTAGAACAAAGAGGCATGTGCAGGTGTGTGTGTTAGTCAGATGTAAAAGATCGAAGAGGAGTCGATGATTTGATGCAAGCTGAATTCCCTCCATCTCTCTCTGTCTCTCAGAGTCTGTGGTATGAGAGGGAATTCCACTGATTGATCCTTTCTGCCAAATCTAGTGTTTGAGTCATTTAGAGTGGGTTTGGTGTGAAATGGTTGGCTGGAGAGATTTAGATATTCATTACAGTGGTGGTGATGGGAACCAGGGGTTACCACGTGTAGAACACACATATGGGCATTCAATTCACACCCACCAGTAAACATGTGCATTTAATTATTAAATTATATATTGTTAAAGTGTAAAATTGACATATATGTATACATATATATATATATATATATATATATATATACATTTTCACAGGTGTGAATGTGAGTGAAAAGCTCACAAAGTCCCTAACAGTACTTAAATACAAACATATACATTAGACATACATATATACAATACTAAGCACTAAAATCTCTATTTATACTAATTTACTGTTATGAATAAAATTTATGAATAAAAACTATGATGTATGCAGATGTACACATTACCATATAACACTATGGTAAGGCTGAGGCTATATATGCACATATATATATATATATATATATATATATATATATATATATATATATATATATATATATATATATATATATATATATGCATGCTATATGGTATGTGTGTGTGTTAATGGTATATTACATAATATACTACAGTATTATAATCTCACCACTGTTGATGTTAATACACCGAATTTGACTGTAAACAGAACATATATTCAGAGTTATTGTAAACATTTATTTCACAGACGTTTTGTCTGTTTGTTTTTATGGTTGTTACTAATGTTATTATAGTTAATTATTATGGATAATAATTTCCATCAAAAGCCACCATTTATAGAACATAAAATTACTGTCATTTTACAGGTTGTACCAGATTTACCAGTGTAACTGTAAAGCTGATGATTAAATAAATCTGGAATTAAAAACTCAGTATTTGCAGACTATTTTGCCACATATTGCCACAATCTCTACCAATAATGTGCTTTATTAATATGTAATAAATTTAGTCCCTCTAAAAACTAAAATAGTCACCCTGAAAAGTCTGACTAAGACAGAGATATTGGATCAGTAATTTGTCAAATGTCATGAAATATCATTATGTGGTAATATCACACAGTAATGTAGTGCATTATTATTATTATTATTTATTTATTTATTTTTATTAACCTAGCCAAAGTCTAGATCTGAAACCAACTACAACCTAGCCAAAGGCCAGAACTGAAACTAGCTACAACCTAACCAAAGGTCAGATCTGAAACCAGCTACAATTTGACCAAAGGCCAGGACTGAAACCAGCTACAACCTAACCAAAGGTCAGATCTGAAACTAGCTACAACCTAACCAAAGGCTAGATCTAAAACCAGCTACAACCTAGCCAAAGGTCAGATCTGAAACCAGCTACAACCTAGCCAAAGGTCAGATCTGAAACCAGCTACAACATAGCCAAAGGTCAGATCTAAAACCAGCTACAACCTAGCCAAAGGTCAGATCTAAAACCAGCTACAACCTAGCCAAAGGTCAGATCTAAAACCAGCTACAACCTAGCCAAAGGTCAGATCTGAAACCAGCTACAACATAGCCAAAGGCCAGATCTAAATCGAGCTACAACCTAGCCAAAGGTCAGATCCGAAACCAGCTACAACCTAGCCAAAGGTCAGATCTGAAACCAGCTACAACCTAGCCAAAGGTCAGATCTGAAACCAGCTACAACATAGGCAAAGGCCAGATCTAAATCGAGCTACAACCTAGCCAAAGGTCAGATCCGAAACCAGCTACAACCTAGCCAAAGGTCAGATCTGAAACTAGCTACAACCTAACCAAAGGCTAGATCTGAAACCAGCTACAACCTAGCCAAAGGTCAGATCTGAAACCAGCTACAACCTAGCCAAAGGTCAGATCTGAAACTAGCTACAACCTAACCAAAGGCTAGATCTGAAACCAGCTACAACCTAGCCAAAGGTCAGATCTGAAACCAGCTACAACCTAGCCAAAGGTCAGATCTGAAACCAGCTACAACATAGCCAAAGGTCAGATCTAAAACCAGCTACAACCTAGCCAAAGGTCAGATCTAAAACCAGCTACAACCTAGCCAAAGGTCAGATCTGAAACCAGCTACAACATAGGCAAAGGTCAGATCTAAAACCAGCTACAACCTAGCCAAAGGTCAGATCTAAAACCAGCTACAACCTAGCCAAAGGTCAGATCTGAAACCAGCTACAACATAGCCAAAGGTCAGATCTGAAACCAGCTACAACATAGCCAAAGGTCAGATCCGAAACCAGCTACAACCTAGCCAAAGACCAGATCTAAATCGAGCTACAACCTAGCCAAAGGCCAGAACTGAAATCAGCTACAACCTAGCCAAAGGCCAGAACTGAAATCAGCTACAACCTAGCCAACAGTCAGATCTGAAACCAGCTACAATCTAACCGGTGCTGCGGTAATAGCATCCAGCATGTCAGCAGAATGCAAATGCCTTGACAATTACGTAAAGCCTTTCACAGTTGATGTGCCGTGCCTGGGCATACGACATTAGCGGCCAATGCAAACTCACACACTCTGCAAACATACAAGC
This sequence comes from Prochilodus magdalenae, assembly GCA_024036415.1. NCBI lineage: Eukaryota > Metazoa > Chordata > Actinopteri > Characiformes > Prochilodontidae > Prochilodus > Prochilodus magdalenae. The sequence continues at coordinate 271,190 of JAMWET010001014.1, forward strand.
AGTGCAAGTGCCTCTCTGCTTCTGCTGCGTGGGACTGTGAAATAAGGGCTGTGATTCTGAGCCAGAATGGCAGGTGTCTAGGGGGTGGCACACACACACACACACATGGTCACACACAACCATGTCCCTGCTGGCTGTTGTTATGGGTGGTAGGAGCTCAGGTAATGGTGCAGTATTGCTGATGTAATTTGCTGTAACAGATGCCAAACAGAGGCACTATACAGCGACACTCTCTCGCCATTATTGTTGTGACTGTGCAGCCATTTTGATTCTCAGGTGTGTTTTAAAGCTGGCGGCTATGAAGAGAGACATCCACTCACACGCACACAAACACACACACCTGCACCCACTGAGGAAGGGCACTACGTACACTTGCTGCATGCCGGTGGATTTGATGAGTGTAGGTGAGCTCAGCCGCTGCATCAGCTATTTAGTAGTCAGTATAGTGGAGGAACACGAAATGGCCCAGCAGGGCTTTGCTTTCATGTGTTTAGCAAGTCAACTGAGGACAGAGTTTCACTTGATTTGCTGAAACAAAAACAGCCTGTGCAGAGCAAGAACTTGCTGAAGTTCAGCTTCATTGATTCAGGTTAAAAGGTCAATGACCTTCACAATCTAGACCAGGTACAACCTAACCAAAGGCCATATTTGAAAAAATAACCTGCAGCCTAGCCAAAGGCCAGATCTGAACTAGCTACAATCTAGCCAAAGGTCAGAACTGAAACCATCTACAACCTAGCCAAAGGCCAAATATGAAAACAACTACATCCTGGCCAAAGGCCAGATCTATATCCAGCTACACCCTAAACACAAGTCAGATCTGAAACCAGCTACAATGTAGCCAAAGACCAGATCTGAGACTAGCTACAATCTAGCCAACGATCAAATCTGAAACCAGCTACAACCTAGCCAAAGGCCAGATCTGTAAACCACCTGCAGCCTAGACAAAGGCCAGCTCTATATCTAGCTACACCCTAAACACAAGTCAGATCTGAAACCAGCTACAACCTAACCAATGGCCAGATCTGTAAACCACCTGCAGCCTAGCCAACGGCCAGATCTGAAACCAACTACAACCTAGCCAAAGGCCAAGTATTAAACCAACTACATCCTGTCCAAAGGCCAGATCTATATCTAGCTACACCCTAAACCCAAGTCAGATCCGAAACCAGTTACAACCTAGCCAAAGGCCAAATATGAAACTAGCTTCAGCCTAGCCAAAAGCCAAAACTGAAACCAGCTACCACATAGCCAAAGGCCAACATGAAACCAACTACATCCTGGCCAAAGGCCAGATCTATATCCAGCTACACCCTAACCACAGGTCAGAATTGAAACCATCTACAACCTAGCCAAAGGCCAGATCTCAAAACCAGTTACAACGTAGCCAAAGGCCAGACACGAAAACCAGCTGCAGCCTAGACAAAGGCCAAATATGAAATCAACTACATCCTGGCCAACAGCCAGAACTAAAACCAGCTACAACCTGGCCAAGACCCAAAACTGAAACCAACTACATCCTGGCCAAAGGCCAGATCTGTATCCAGCTACACCCTAACCACAGGCCAGATCTGAAACCAGCTACAACTTAACCAAAGGCCAAATATGAAACTAGCTTTAGCCTTGCCAAACCTTATTCCCTATTGTTTGGAGTATGGATTTGATTGGTTGCCTCGGCTGCTTCTTTAAGCGTGGCCCAATCTAACAGTGGATTTCCTGTCTCATTACTTTTCCTGCGAGGCATCACCACTGCAACTAACACGGCATGCCTATCCTGCTCCAGGTCAGGGAGCTTTATCCTGCTCATGGGCCCTGGGGCTAGAGGTGTTTGTGGGCCCAGTGGGTCTAGTTACACACAGCCTCCAAAAACTCCAAACCTTGGTTTTTAATGAAAGGACACACACTGTCAGCGACTTCCTGCACTGCCGGTCATTATCTTCCCATTACTGCACAAACCCAAACAAAGCAGAAGTCAGCTTCTTATCCACCAGGGCCTTTTCCAAATTTAACTGTAACTGCTGCACCATTTAAGGTGGAATGGACACCTTGGCTAAGACCATGGCAAGAGCCATGAAGTTTGAAATATGGAATGAACTTGATATGAACTTGTGTGAGCTGCAGAAAGAAACTTAGGCCTATTAGGCCTATGAGAAAGTGGTAAGGCCAACTTGGTAGACACGATTTCCAAACAGATCAAATTAGACAAGAAACAACACAACAAACACTCAAAACCCAAACCTCAGGTTTTATAGTGAAGCCAAGGTAAAACAACGAGTCTCCTTGGGTGTTTAAGGTGGTAGGAACATCAGGCTCCTGCAGATGGCGCTGCTGCATGAGGATGGTGAGGCTATAAATACCTTGGGGTGTGAGTGACGGGATCCATAGATTGGGAAGAGGTACAGTGCAGGGAATGTCTCGTTCCATGTGTGGAAAAGGACCCCAGAGCAGATGTTAATGATTGGCTAAAAGGAGGGACTGCATGTGGGCGTGGCCAAAGACCATAGTGTGAAGGAAGTAGCTGAATCTGCTGGTGTATGGAAGCGTACGGTCATACGGGTCTACCAGCAGTGGCTAAAATCCCAGTCTACAGGGAATTCTCTTAGGAACTGTGCCAGGAAAGGCTTCCACCAAATCTAGCCTTTGGCTAGTTTGCAGCTGGATTTAGATCTGGGCTTTGGCCTGGTTGTATCGGGTCTAGATTGTGAAGGTCATTGACTTTATAAGCTGAATCAATTAAGCTGAACTTCATCAAACTGCACAGCACTTTGATGTACGAGTGTCTGAACATTGATGTGGCCTACATCCAGAAATCCAGTCACAGCTGTTATTGCTGCTTATGGAGGTATTAGACGCTATTTCAGCCACATATGACTCATTTTTGGCCAACAATATGTGAGTTCTTTAATATTTAAAAGCCTCACTTTACGGTTTTACTTGTACAGTTTCCTGAGCTTTCCTTTGTGACATGTTTACACCCAGACTCCGCTTCCCTGGCCTGTAGCCTTGGCATCTATCACCCTGCAGGGCGTCCTCAATCAGGTTGTGTAATTCGCGTTCCCGCTCTGTATCTGGACTCCATGGCGGTTCCTGGCCGCTCAGAGTGCGGAGACGGCTCTGACTCTGTAGGAGGAGGTGTTGGCCGGCAGGCATCTGCCATTGACTCACATGCTGGGATTTTTAACGTTGCCCTCACGGATCTACAGCCAGTGATCTATCACGCTTTAACACACACACACATGCAGTTCAGAGCAGCCTGCCATGCTGGCTCATCCGAGGTTGTTGACAGAGATGTTCTGACGATTCCATGCGGGAAGAGAAATGTCACATATTCAAAAAATCAGGGTGGTTTTCTGTAAGTAAGGGAGTCTGTGATGGTGGGGCTTCCGTTCAAATATGGGTTTTAATGCAAAGCCTTCAGCTGGCTACACTGGAAGGCCCCTCTGGGAGGACTATCGATTAATCAACCAGCAGCAAACTAACAAAAGCAGCCGCTTGTTGGAGCTCCAGTCCCCACTGGGATTCTCCACTGTAACACACGCATCCACCAGCCACAGCAAGATGTGCTATATATAGTAATATGTGACACATAGGTATGTAACTTTATGCTGTAGAATTAGTGTCTCCAACTAATTGGGGACTTTGGACCACCAACACAACATGCCTTGGCATGTCCTGGAGTTCTAGAGGTGCCTAATGGTGTCCTGCGATAACCCATCCCATGCAGCTTGAATATACTTACACAGTTACTGCAGAAGGTGCGGTAGGGGTGGAGGTGGAGGTGGTGACGCATGATAACAAGCCAGTCATCTTGGTGCTGACCACAGCAGGACAAAAGCGGGACTCACTTAAGATGACCCGCTGACATTCTGAGTCACACCATGTCGTATGTATATACAGTCACTTATTAGTAACTCCAGAATAAGAACTTCATTAGTCACCACACCCCTCCCACCATTGGCCTGTTGGAGGAATTGCTTAGTATTAGTTTGGGGACACTGACTTTGGTATTGCTTGGCATCAGACTGAGAGGAAATGAGTGGTATCGCCCACCCCGAGAACATCCTGGGCGGTTGATGGCAGCTGCAGGCTGAGCTGGCAGCGTGGTAATGAAGTCCTGTGGGAAAGCCCGGCGGGTCCCGCCCCACCAGCATGTGACCTGCTGTTTGTGATGCCAGCTGATCCCTGCACGCAGCACATATACACACTGATGCAACAAATCGCAAGTGTTAAACTCACACACACACACACATCCTTTTAAGCACACACTGGCAGCAGGTTTGGACACTCGTGCGGATGTTTGTCCTGAAATCTGTGAAGAGGTGCGGCGCAAACACACACACACACACACACACACATCTCCCCACGCTCGGCAGAGAGCTGAGCGCGAGGGAACACTGAGGTGCTAGGTGGGCGATAATGTGTGCATGAATGAGAGTGAAGGGAGGAGTGACAGAATGAAGTCGAGTAGGGATAAGCCAGTGTCCGAGTTTGTACCCGTTATTTTCCGCTATGGTAAAGTTTGGAATCAATTATCGTACGCACGGTGGAACAAACAAACCCATGTCCCTTTTAATAAATTTCAATTTTCAAATTTCAATATAGAAGCCTTCGCATGCCTATCCCACAGGTCAGTGCAGCATTCCTTAGCTTCCACGGAATATGAGCACAAAAGATCCACCATGACACCTGCCATAGTGCCTCACCTGGACTCATGAGGTTGATAACTGGAACCCAAAGGGCTGGTTACCTGTGGCCCATTCCAATGAGTCACAGTACAAGTTGTTTGGGCTGATGGTAGGGTTAGCTACTGGCACAGACCCCATGAAACCATGGACCTCAGTTGGCAACTAGGCTCTGTGCAGGCTGGTGGTGGTTCCATACTGGTGTGGGTTGTGTTCTCATGCCATCAGTTGGGTCCACTGGTCCACCTGAACCCATCACTGACCAGGTCCATTTGTAGCCCTTCATGGATATTCCAGTTGGATGATGCAGCATGCTAGAATTTTGATGCAGGAGGCCCCACATGCATATCCCAGAGTTCAGTGCAGCGTTCTTTATCATCCATGGTATATGAGAGCAAAAGACCCACCAGTGTGCCTCTGTTAACACCACCACCACACCAGACATGGGGCCTGACCTGGGCTCATTAGATTGATAACTAGACCCTAGAGCGCTGGTAACTTGGTCTGATGAGTCACAGTACAAGTTGTTTGGGCTGATGGTAGGGTTAGCTACTGGCACAGACCCCATGAAACCATGGACCTCAGTTGGCAACTAGGCACTGTGCAGGCTGGTGGTGGTTCCATACTGGTGTGGGTTGTGTTTCCAGAGCATGGGTTGGGTCCACTGGTCCACCTGAACACATCATTGACCAGGGCCATTTGCAGCCCTTCATGGATATTCCAGTTGGATGATGCAGCATGCTAGAATTTTGATACAGGAGGCCCCACATGCATATCCCAGAGTTCAGTGCAGCGTTCTTTATCATCCAGACCCCATGAAACCATGGACCTCAGTTGTCGACTAGGCACTGTGCAGGCTGGTGGTGGTTCCATACTGGTGTGGGTTGTGTTTCCAGAGCATGGGTTAGGTCCACTGGTCCACCTAAAACATCAGTGATCAGTACCTGCTATGTTTTACTGCTTGGTGACTAGCCATCATGGACGTCATGTTTCCTGCACAGTGGTGGGATATTGAGCAGGTGAATGCGTTATGCCATTGGGCCCAAGTTGTCCAGAATTGATTAGAGGAGATTTCTGGGCGGCCTGTACATTCGGCCAAATCAGACATTCCACTATTCATGTCACCTTGGCATGAGCATGCTAGCCAATGTATAACCTGTAACACAAGGTAACACCTCAAGGCTTATACAGGTGTGGGTGTTCCCAAGCTGCTCCCTGAGGTAACACCACTTCATAATCAGTTTACATACTGCTATCCTGGTATGTCAGTGTAACGTCAGGTGCCCTTAGACTAACCTGTAGTAGGCATGTATTTTAGGCATCAGGTAATGGGCATCATGCAGGATTCCATCATCTCCTTTTCAGCTTCTGATCGGAGTATATATAGGACTAGCAATCATCGTATACATTCGCCTGTTTGCTTTTGTATTATTCAATCACTGATTCCAACGTTGATACTAGACACTGCAGCGTGTGTGAGAGAGAGTGTGTATTGGCATGCTCTCTGGCCTGTTCCCTAACTTGCTCTCTCTTACATCATGATGTTAAAGCAGTGGTCGGCAGCAGGTCTTGAGGGTGATTACAGCATGGCTGAGAGCGAACCTGTTGACTAATTAGAGCTGTGAAAGGTTACAGATGGATCAGGCAAAATGGCAGGCAATTAAAAAACTCCCTGCCAGAGCAGGACTAGAGTGAACTCTCCCGTCCAACTTTCCACACTTTAACTCTCCGTTGCCTAAGCCTTCATTTCACCTGGTCAGCTCACTCGGCCCAGACTCATGTCTACCCGGACTGGCCATTAGGTGTGGAGACATGTGGCTAGTAATGACTGGCCTCACTCTGACTTGCAGTAAAAAGTCTGGACTTTCTGGAGTGAGTGGATGTTTTTACATGAACTCAAAGACACCACGGGTGTAGAGCCACCCAACACTGGGTCATGGAGGAGTGCAAACCGTGTCTAGAAGCCTAGAGGTTGCGTTACACCAGTGGTTTAACACTGGAGCCTAGGAATGCTAGGCTAACCAAGATAATGATGTCTCACTAAGGCCTCAGTTGACCTAAGCTCATTGCGCCAGGGCTTCATTGAGTATCTTTACCCCGGCATGCACGGGCACAAGCTTGGTCTGAAGCCAGGTGCGCTGTGCTTCTTAACCCGCTCCAGAGTGTCAGGAGACGTTTAGCCGTTTAGTTCTAACACAAAGCAGCAGGAACTCTCCGACACTGGCTTGCATGTTTGCGGTTCAGTCACTGGGTGTTAGTTTCACGAGCGCTGACAGGTTGGACAGCGCGCTATCATGCCATCTGCGTCCGAGGAGCCCACGTTGCTGTGTTCCTGCCATGGATTCGCAGCAGCCGCAGCATTCGGCTTCCCAGCGACGGCCAGGACGCAGCTGCTCGCAGCCGTTCGGCTCTGTAATTACCGGCAGGTCGGTGTGTGAGAACGCCGTAATCGCGTCTGTCTCTGTGTTTTCGTGCATGATTGAGTTACTGGCATTTGAGAGCAAAACGTGCTGTTTCCCCCTCACCACACCCCTCCTCCTCCCCAACACATGACAAATGTGCAGTAGCCTGCTGCTCCAAATAACAAATCACACGCTCAAGTCACTCCTAACCCTTGATATATGAAACCGGAATTACCGTGGTGCCCTGTAATTCTGTGGTTTAAGTGTTTGTGTGGGTACAGGACCAATTTATTTTTTCCCTTTGTTATAAAAATAGCCCGGAGTACCGCTGCATGGTGAACCCTGGTGCTAGATCCCGGAACCGTGGCTATATGGATTATATAATAGAAAACTCAACATTCCAGAAAGTCCATGATTTAATCAGCCATGTTTGTGATGTCACAAGCATGAATAAGCTTATATATCACCACTCACCTCGGCTTACCAACACTGACGTGATGCGCAGTGTTGTTCTTGCAGACAAGTAGTGCACAGTAATCAAGTAAATGTACTGTAAGTAGTGTGTTGGTGTACAGTAACTCAGTAAGTGTAATGTGTTAGTGTGCTGTAAGTAGTGTGTTGGTGTACAGTAACTCAGTAAGTGTAATGTGTTAGTGTGCTGTAAGTAGTGTGTCGGTGTACAGTAACTCAGTAAGTGTAATGTGTTAGTGTACTGTAAGTAGCGTGTCGGTGTACAGTAACTCAGTAAGTGTAATGTGTTAGTGTACTGTAAGTAGTGTGTTGGTGTACAGTAACTCAGTAAGTGTAATGTGTTAGTGTGCTGTAAGTAGCGTGTCGGTGTACAGTAACTCAGTAAGTGTAATGTGTTAGTGTGCTGTAAGTAGTGTGTTGGTGTCCAGTACCTCAGTAAGTGTAATGTGTTAGTGTACTGTAAGTAGTGTGCTGGTGTACAGTAACTCAGTAAGTGTAATGTGTTAGTGTACTGTAAGTAGCGTGTCGGTGTACAGTAACTCAGTAAGTGTAATGTGTTAGTGTACTGTAAGTAGTGTGTCGGTGTACAGTAGCTCAGTAAGTGTAATGTGTTAGTGTGCTGTAAGTAGCGTGTCGGTGTACAGTAACTCAGTAAGTGTAATGTGTTAGTGTACTGTAAGTAGCGTGTTGGTGTACAGTAACTCAGTAAGTGTAATGTGTTAGTGTGCTGTAAATAGTGTGTTGGTGTACAGGAGCTCAGTAAGTGTAATGTGTTAGTGTGCTGTAAGTAGCGTGTTGGTGTACAGTAACTCAGTAAGTGTAATGTGTTAGTGTGCTGTAAGTAGTGTGTTGGTGTACAGTAACTCAGTAAGTGTAATGCGTTAGTGTACTGTAAGTAGCGTGTCGGTGTACAGTAACTCAGTAAGTGTAATGTGTTAGTGTACTGTAAGTAGCGTGTTGGTGTACAGTAACTCAGTAAGTGTAATGTGTTAGTGTGCTGTAAGTAGTGTGTTGGTGTACAGGAGCTCAGTAAGTGTAATGTGTTAGTGTGCTGTAAGTAGCGTGTTGGTGTACAGTAACTCAGTAAGTGTAATGTGTTAGTGTGCTGTAAGTAGTGTGTTGGTGTACAGTAACTCAGTAAGTGTAATGTGTTATTGTGCTGTAAGTAGTGTGTCGGTGTACAGTAACTCAGTAAGTGTAATGTGTTAGTGTACTGTAAGTAGTGTGTTGGTGTACAGTAACTCAGTAAGTGTAATGTGTTAGTGTAATGTGTTAGTGTACTGTAAGTAGCGTGTTGGTGTACAGTAACTCAGTAAGTGTAATGTGTTAGTGTACTGTATGTAGTGTGTTGGTGTACAGTAACTCAGTAAGTGTAATGTGTTAGTGTGCTGTAAGTAGTGTGTTGGTGTACAGTAACTCAGTAAGTGGAATGCGTTAGTGTACTGTAAGTAGTGTGTTGGTGTACAGTAACTCAGTAAGTGTAATGTGTTAGTGTGCTGTAAGTAGTGTGTTGGTGTACAGTAACTCAGTAAGTGTAATGTGTTAGTGTGCTGTAAGTAGTGTGTTGGTGTACAGTAACTCAGTAAGTGTAATGTGTTAGTGTGCTGTAATACTGTGGTAGTACTGTTTTTTTTTTTTTAGGTCTTTTCAAAACACATCTTATGTACATGTAATAACTCCAGAGTGAAAGAGAAACAGATACAAACTGACTTCAAAACCAGCCTAGAACTCACATCAACAACGTCCAGAGAGCACACTTGCCCGTAAAGCCAGGAGCTGGTGGTTTGTTGGGTTTTCCCCGATCCCAGGCTCTACATCAGTAATTAGCCACTGCGGCTTCTTCGGGCCGTGTCGGGGTTGGTTTGTGCCCGGGGCGATGTGTTCTCTGACTGACGGTGGGACCGGAGAGCGGCCCGCTGTATCACAGCCATCAGTGGTGGGGTGAAACCCCCAACAGATCCTGGGCTGCTGCAAGTGTAGCTGGAAAATTCTAGGAGGTGTTTATTATTCAGCAGCGGTTGAAGGCGCCAAGACCAGGCCGCGTTACTCACACAGGTAATGATGCGTGCTGTTTGCCCATGACACCCCACCTGCCTCCTGTGATAAGGAGGAGAGAATGCCACAGAGCCACAGCAAGAGAGAGAGCGAGGTGAGGATGGATGGGTAGCCTCGTTTCCGATGAGTCCGATATCTATCAGCACACCCTCACGAGAAGTCTGAGATGGAGAAGAAGACAGACACGAACACTGAGTAGGTGTGAATGAATGAGAATCAGAAAGGATGGGGGGATTTGTCAGAAAGACCAAAGACAACAAAGGAGAAGTAAGGGCATGAAGACGTTCCGACGAGTCGAGGAAAGACGGTTCTAGCTTGCCGTTTCCCATGAAGGCTGTTTTCCACAAGCGGAAGAGCAGCAGTGTTCCAACTTGCCCTTCCATGGAATACCGATTCCCAAAACTTCCGAAGAAGATTCTGACTGATAAGGACATGCTGAATTTCTCAGTAATAGCTCACTGAAGCAAACAGACGCTGTGTGGAAAATGCAGAATTCCAAACATTTCATACATGACATATTAGCATTTGCAATTTTGTTTGTGAAGTGTTTATCATTTGGTGGCATCGAAAGCAAGTCCGAAGCAGAACTCCAAGAACAGTTGATTCCTCAGGGGTTCTTTAGTAAAGCCAGTGGTTCTGTTTAGAAGCATGAGTTCTATGGTGAAATAGCTACCAATGGTTCTAGATAGAACCGTTTTCTAAACATTTCTAAGAAGCTTATTTTATTGTTACAAGCTTGACCGCGTAATGATAAGAACAAGACAAGAACCCTGTTCAGTGCAGTATAGAACCCTTCGCCTGCCTAAGTGGTGTGTCCTGTAGTAAAATGGGTACACATATGGTTCTATATTTACCTTTTGGAATCCAAAAAGAGTTCTTAAATTTTAACAGTTGAAGAAACATTTTTCAGTGATATATAGAACTGCGTCAGCGGTGCGTCATATGGTGAAATGGCTGCGTATGGTTCTCTATAGAACGTTTTATTAGATAGTTCCATATAGCACCAAAAAGGATCCTTGTGCTGTTACAAGGCTGTAAAGATCAAAGAACTTTTTCAGTTCTATAGAACCATATATATCAGGCTTTCCATCAAGTTAATGAACCACTTAGATGTGAAGGTAAGTATCTAGAACCCATGGTTGTAAATAGAACCATTGGCTTAAGAAATAACACTCGAAGAGCCATCTCTTTTAAAGAGGGTGTAGAATGGAAGTCATAGAATATGAGGTGGAGAATTTACAGGTATGTAATTACGTTGTAACTAATATTTCAGTAATCATTTATTAATGTGTAATTACATTAAAATGGATGGGAGAATGTTGACAATGACCTCTAAAGGTTAGCATCCTCAGTGTTACCCATGCTTAAGTCAAAAAACAAGACACTGGAGCTAACCTAAGAGTGTCCTGCTGTTGTTATGACATTTGTAGTGCTACATAGATCCATTTTCAAAAAGGTTCTCTATAGAGCAGTTTGAGGCTTTTCAAGGCTAGGCCTTATCACTGTACCTGACTGACCCAACAGCCACGACTGTGGACGTCCAGCGAGCACCAGTGTCCTTCATGAGTCATCCTGTTGCACCATTGGCAGACGGCTGCACCACGCAGGACTACATGTACACAGACCGTTACCACGACTGTCCTTAACACCACGTCACCGTCCCCAAAGACTGCAGTGGTGTCGTACCAGACTGTCATGGAGTGACTCAGAATGGCAGCTGGTCATCTTCAGTGACGAGTCCCGCTTTAGTCTTGGTGGAGATGACCAACAAATCCGTGTGTGGAGGCACCGTGGTCAGCACCGAGATGAACGGTTTGTTGTCACATGTCCAGAAGACCTGGCGTCCCTCCACCTCCACCCCTACCGCACCATCTGCAGGAACTGTGTGAGGATGTTCAAGCTGCACGGGATGGATTATCACAGGACTCCATTAGGAACCTCTACAGCTCCATACCGAGACGTCTGGCGTGTTGGGTTAGCAAACACGGCGGCCCGACACCACACTGAGAGACAGACTTCTGTATGTGTAGCTCAATAAATATTGATCATATCAGTCTAAATTTATCATCAGTTATTGATCCTGGTCACCTTTATCTTCCTTTCCAACAGCACCGCAATCCCACACCTCCTTCTGGGTGCAGCTGTTACTTTAATAGTGAGTGTAGTGAACTCAGTGCTTTTCCCTTGAAGAGCCATTATTTTTTTATAATGTGTAATAGACAGATTATAAGCAGAGTTTCTTTAATCCGCATTAATATACTCAGAGCTGATTAGTTCCCCGGTTCTTTTGATCATGAAATGATTCTGATAAGAGCTCATACATCATGAAAACTGGCTCTGACACTCAGCGGAGAAAGACAGAAGCAGCCAAGGTGTGGAAGAGAGAAAAAAGGGGATGATAAACAGGGGAAGGTGTTGGGGAGATTAATGGATGATCTCTTCAGTGCGGTTCCGGCTCCAGGCTGTCAGAACCTCCATCCGCAGTGTGTGTGGGGGGAGGAGGGGGTCCTGTCTCTCTGCAGGCCCAGGAGAGAGGGGGCAGACTGCAGGCCTGCCAGGCCCCCCGCTCACACCCTCCATCATCCACACCCACATACACCTCCAACCAGGATACCGCAGGAAACCACTTAAAGAGGAGGGGAGGGAGGAGGAAGAGCGAGAAAGGAAAGAAGGGGGTCTGTACAGAAGAAGAGGGGGAGAGAGAAGATAGATAAAGAGGGGAAGACATGAAAAGCAAGATGAGGGGAGAGTAGAGATGGAGATGAAGACAGGAGAGAAGGGAGGAGGAGAGAGTGAACACAAAGACAGGGGGAAGAGATGAGGTCTGTGTAGATGAAGAGGAAGAGAGGAGGGGATGAGGGAGGAGAAGATGAAAGGAGAACCAAGTGGAGAGGAAAGAGAGGAAGGAGAGTTGTAAACTAGAAAAGTGCATTTCTCGAAGGAAGCCCAGCTTGCTCAGTGAGGAACAAGGGATGAGTAAACGAGTGTGAGTCAGTATGGCTGTGGATTAGTACTTGGGGACCCCTTGTTGGCTCTCGGTCGAACAAAATCGTTACTGCTTGGTTTGGGTCGAAAATGACTGGTACTCTATGGGACGAACGAGGGATGAATAATCAACAGATAGAGGAGTGTGGGTCAGCATGGCTGTGGGTTAGTGCTTGGGGACCTCCCCTTAGTGAGTATGCGAAGTCTGGTGGCTCTCGGGCGAAGGAAACAGCTGCGTTTAGGTGGGTCCAAAAATGACTGGGACTCTATAGGAGGAACGAGGGAAGAATCAACGACAGATAGAGGAGTGCGGGTCAGTATGGCTGTGGATTAGTGCCTGGGGACCTGTCCTTAGTGTGTATGTGAAGTTTCGTGCCTCTAGGCCGAATGAAACAGCCGGCTTTAGATGGGTCCAAAAATGACTGGGACTCTATGGGAGGACCGAGGGATGTGAGAGGAGGAGAGAAAGGAGACAGAGACAAGAGCATTCTGCAAAAAGAACTAAGATGATAAAATGATGAAATGACGAATGGAGACAAGAGGAGGAGAGGAGAGAAGAAAGCAGGAGAGAGTGGAGAGATAGAATTAAGGAGAAGGCTGAAAGGAGGAAAATCAAAAGAAGACATGGTAGGAGAAATGCAGCATACAGGAAGAGAAAAAGGAGAAAAGTGGAATAAAGGAGGAGAAAGAGGAGGAGAAAGTGGGAAGTATTTCCAAAGAGGAAGGATCTGTATCGTGTGGTCAGGATGGCTGACCTGAACGCTGGATCTGACCTCCCCAGCCTGGACAGTGTGTAGGCCAGTCGACTGAAGAAGACGAGACCCAGTATCGGCAGAGACACAGCACATCCTGGACACGGCCGGTTTGACTGGTTACAGAGACATCCGTACAAGCAGACTGAGAAACAACGTCCTCCGTAGAGCTGTAGCCTCCACAGCACCTCACTGACTGACCGGCCACTGGACAAAATCTCTTCCCTTTGGACATTATACATACCATCACTAGCAGCAGTTACCGTTTACACTGTGTGAGAACTGAATGATGAATGGGCCACCAGAAATGGTCCAAAAGTGCTTGGGAAGATGTCTGGTTCCATTGACTTTAAAACTGAACGAGGTTTTTCATCTCTCCTGTAAAGTTACCATTTTGTGCTTCACCATACGTTATACATCATTATCTATAGTGTAGTTCTCCCTCTATATATGGTCAGCTGTACATTCATATTTTGTACATCCATGTTCAGTTACTTTACACTTTCATAACGTATTTATATATATTCATATTGTGACAGTTACTGTTTCACTCAATCACACACTGAGTGCACTGTGTACACATCTGGAATATCTATATCGTTTATTATTGCTGTTCTTATTGTGTATTGTTTCTTCTTGGAGAGCGCCGCACTACATTCCGTCATCTATTTTATTCTATTCTGGATTAAAACGGAAAAGAAAATTTAGGAGACATTGTGGAAACTGAGGAGGAGGAGGAGGCGGAGGAGAAAAGATAGGAGAAAAGTAGAAATAAGGAAAAGAAAAAGAAGAAGAGATGATTGAAAAATAAGGGCATAAGGAAGGATAAGACAGTAGATTAAGGTAAATAAAGGAAGAGAAAGAGAGGATTTGAGGATAGGAGAAAAATTGAATAAAGGAGGAAAAGGAGATGAGGAAATAACATGGCAAAAGTGGAATAAAGTAGGGGAAAAGGAAGAAAACATGAGAAAAGTGGAGTAACGGAGGTGAAAAATGAGAAGAAATAAAAGGAGAAAAGTGGAGTAACGGAGGTGAAAAATGAGAAGAAATAAAAGGAGAAAAGTGGAGTAACGGAGGTGAAAATGGAAAAAAACAAAAGGAGAAAAGTGGAATAACGGAGGTGAAAAAATAGAAGAAATAAAAGGAGTAAAGTGGAATAACGGAGGTGAAAATGGGAATAAACAAAAGGAGAAAAGTGAAATAACGGAGGTGAAAAATGAGAAGAAACAAAAGGAGAAAAGTGGAATAACGGAGGTGAAAAATTTGAAGAAATAAAAGGAGAAAAGTGGAATAACGGAGGTGAAAAATGAGAAGAAATAAAAGGAGAAAAGTGGAATAACGGAGGTGAAAATGGGAAAAAAACAAAAGAAGAAAAGTGGAATAACGGAGGTGAAAAATGGAAAGGAAAAAGGAGGGGGTAAAAAAGGAGAAAAATGAGAAGAAAAAATACAGGAGGTGAAAAGGGAGAGAAAAGAAGGAGTAAGGTCAAGAGTAGGAGAAAAAGGAGATGCAGGAAAGCACAGCATCCTAAAGTAGAGAGCTGCAGAGGAGAGGAGAAGGGAGGTGAAGATAAAAGGAGCAGAGGGAGAGGACTAAGAATAGAGGCAGCGCTGCTATTGACCTCCTGCTCCTCTGTGTTCACTGTTTCATTAGTCAGACATGAGGAAGCTAGGAGTCTTAATTCCGCTGCTCCTCTATGATTAAAATAGCAGCTTGTTGTGTAAACATGCTTTCAATAGTCGAACACTTCCTAATGCTCTAATAAATCATCGCCATGGCAGCTGCTTACATCCGCAAACCGGACCTTTAAACGGAAAGAGATGAATGTGTGACATTCCCATGTGCCCACAGAGTGTACATAAACATGCACAGTCAACAACAAACAACAAACAACAACAACAACAACAACAACAACAACAAACAACAGCAACCTATCTCATCATGTGCCTGATTAGAAATCAGAAATGCTCCAGAGGAACATATATATAGAGATCCCGATATAGCCTCTTTACCACCAGGGTCAAATCAATGTGCGGCTTATAAAAGATTAACAGGCGCTAATACTCCGATGGTCTAAGCTCTCCAGAGTCACCTTGAGCATAATTAGATAACATGTTGGAAAACACGCTGCATTAATGGAGCACATACACTATTTATGTCCAGAAGCGTCCGGGCAGCCCCTCTAAGTGGGTGAATTCATCTGCTTTAAGGTGCAACCAGGAAGGCTGCAGGGGTTCTAGCCTGTATAACCTCCACTGGTAAGCCTAGAACACTTAAATGGGGTGTTCCCCAACCCTGGACCTGGAGGAACCCTGCCCTGCAGGTTTTAGTGGATAAAGGTAGGAGACCAGTAGAATGAAGGAAGAGAAAGCAGAAAGGAAAACATAGGAGAAAGGTGGAGTAAATGAGGAAAACAAGAAAAGAAAAGAGAGGTGGGGTAAAGGAGGAGAAACAGGAGAGGAATAGATGGGGCAAGGGGAATAAAGAGGAGAACATATAGGAGAAAGGTAGAATAAAGGAGGAAAATGAGAAAACGAAAAGAAAAGACAGGTGGAGTAAAGGAGGAGAAAGAGGACAAGAAAAGATGGGAAAATTGGAATTAATGAGGAGAACAAGGAAAAGACCAAATAGGACAAAGGTGGAATAAAAGAGGGAAAGAGAAAGGAAAACATAGGAGAAAGGTGGAGTAAATGAAGAAAAACGAGAAAAGAAAAGAGAGGTTGGGTAAAGGAGCAGAAAGAGGGGAAGAAAAGATGGGACAAGGAGATTTAAAGAGGACAACAAATAGGAGGACAGTAGAGTAAGTAAGAAGAGAGGGGCTGAGAAATGTAGAATTAAGGAGGGAAAAGAAAAAAACAGGTGGAGTAAAGGAGGAGAAGAAAAAATGGGGAATTGGAATAAATGAGGAGAATGAGCAAGAGACCAAATACAAGAAAGGTGGAATAAAGGAGAGAGTGGTTCTAGCTTGTATAAACTCCATGGACAAAGCTAGAACACCTGATTGGGGTGCTCTAGAGCAGTGTTCCCCAACCCTGGTCCTGGAGGAACCCTGCGTTAACACCCCCACTGCACCTCTGAGAGGGCTGCGTGATGAGCTGATGAACCAGGTGTGTTGGGAGCATGAGGGAGAGCACTGAAACGTGCAGGGCAGGGCAGGGCAGGGCAAGACTGGGCAAGGATGGGCAGGGCAGGGCAGGGCAGGGCAGGGCAGGGCAAGTCAAGGCAGGAATGGGCATGGCAAGGCAAGGCAAGGCAAGGCAAGGCAGGGATGGGCAAGGCAAGGCAAGGCAAGACTTTTAAGATCATCCTGAACTCAGGATGCAATCAAATCCTCTCAGCAGTGTTCCAACATGCACTGGAAGCGGTTGCTGCAACCAATGCCTTTCAAGTCAGTAGAAATGCAGGTTAAGCAGGTGTACGCATGTGTTATTGGAGGTCTGGTTCAACTGACTTCCATTAAGGGAAGACCCTACCGGTGAATAGGGTAAAAAACATCAACCACTAGAGATAGCCATGTGTTTAAATATGCAAATTAAGCATTACCTAATTATATACATACATTTCCAGAAGAGATAACTGAAGAGTGGATAAGGTCAGGTTCAAAATTATTGTTTTGTTTTGCTATATTAAAATTAGAGTTCTTACAGAGCATATAACTCATCATTAAAAGACCAGCTGCACCCAGAAGGAGGTGTGGGAGTGCAGGTCTGTTGGGAAGGAAGATAAAGGTGACCAGGATCAATAACTGATGATAAATTTAGACTGATATGATCAATATTTATTGAGCTACACATACAGAAGTCTGTCTCTCAGTATGGCGTCGGGCCGCCGTGTTTGCTAACCCAACACGCCAGACGTCTCGGTATGGAGCTGTAGAGGTTCCTAATGGTGTCCTGTGATAATGCATCCCATGCAGCTTGAACATCCTCACACAGTTCCTGCAGATGGTGCGGTAGGGGTGGAGGTGGAGTGACACCAGGCCTTCTGGACGTGTGACAACAAACCGTTCACCTTGGTGCTGACCACGGTGCCTCCACACACGGATTCGTTGGGCGTCTCCACCAAGACTAAAGCGGGACTCGTCACTGAAGATGACCCGCTGCCATTCTAAGTCACTCCATGACAGTCTGGTACGACACCACTGCAGTCTTCGGTGACGTGGCATGGCATCAAGGACAGTAGTCATAATGGTCTGTCTGCATGTAGTCCTGTGTTGGGCATTAACAGGATGACTCATGGAGGACACCACTGCTCGCTGAATGTCTGTTATGGTGACTGTTGGGTCAGTCAGGTACAACGATAAGGCCCATCCTTAGTTGCATGCCTCAGGATGTCAAACATACTCACCAAGTTTCATTCCAGTCAGCTGATTCCTTCTAGGTGCAGCTATTTGTGATATGTAGTCAATGCCCTCTGTAAAACCACTAGATTTCACCATTTCCATAGCAACAACCATAAAGAATATCTCTAATATTTTTTTTGCATGTGGTCTGATGGAAGGCATGATATGGAATCAAAAATGGAAGATCTAGTATAGTGCCCCGACCTACTGCATGGTTCATTGTGCGTACGTTTGCCTGTATTTCCTGAACATCTCCATCAGGTGTGTTCGCAGAGTGACACGCCGGAAAGACGGTTGGCAGAATTCCAGACGACTAACGTTTCAGGCACCAACTGGCGTTAACAATGGCTACAGCGTCGCACCTCTAATCTCACACTGAGGGAGTAGAGGAGATAGCGCCAGCAGGGCGGCGGTGCTGATTGAAATCTCTCCACAAACCACTGCAAGCTGTTATTGCTTTGTCCCGCTGCAGCCTCCCTCTTCTTTTCACGTCCTGTTGTTCCGTTGAAGGTTTCATTCAGCTGAAGCTTTGGGTCCATATGGTCAGACATTGGGGTTCAAAGTCTCGAGATTAAAATATCCCCAAAGTCATAACGCAAAGAGAAAACTGGTATATACACTCATCATCAAAAGAATAGCTGCACAAACAGCTGGACGCTGAAGGAAGCAACCAACAGGAATAAAACTTGGTGGGTAGGTTGGACATCACGAGACATGCTAATGATTCAAGTTTCACACTCGACAGTGCATGTGACGTAAGCAAAGACAGGTCTTATCGTTCTATCTGACCCATCAGCCATCATTGCAGACATTCAGCGAGAAGTGGTGCCTCCATGAGTCATCCTGTTAGTGCCAGCAGACGGCTACACCATGCAGAACTACAGTCATCCTGTTAGTGCCAGCAGACAGCTACACCATGCAGAACTACAGTCATCCTGTTAGTGCCAGCAGACAGCTACACCATGCAGAACTACAGTCATCCTGTTAGTGCCAGCAGACGGCTACACCATGCAGAACTACATGCACGCAGACCGTTACGACAACCACGTCAACGTCACTGAAAACTTCATGTGGGTGTCGCGCCAGACTGTCATGGAGTGACTCAGAATGGCAGTGGGTCATCTTCAGAGCCGAGTCCCGCTTTTGACTTTGGTGGAGACGCCCAACGAATATTTGGTCGTGCTAGTGCTAGCTAAGTGGGCTCATATGCTCAACACACCAGAGAACAGTTTATATTCTGTGGTTATGTCACTCCAACACTCCCTACTCACTCATTCACTCACTCACTCACTCCCTACTCACTCACTCCCTACTCACTCACTCACTCTCTCAGATTTCAGCCTTTATCTTCCCAACCTGTGTTGTGATGTGCTGAGCTGTGTTAGCCTGCTGGCTAAGCTAACATGAGTCTCTGGCAACCACACCAATAACAGTATATAGAGGAACGAGATCAGCTTAGCTAACAGCTCCACTCACATAGACATAAACATCAGTGAGACAGAATCAATCAGTTTCTATAGATGTGCAGTTGTAGCATGTGTATGGTAGCATGCTACCTGCCACTATGCTAGCTCTGCAGAGCAAGTCGGACAGACGTAGCCGTGGAAAACACTTTAAAGGGTGTTTTTTAGGGTGTTGCTATGTTGTTGCTATGGTATCCCAGGTGATTGGTAGGGTGTTCATATGCAGTCGCCAAGATATAAGATATTTCAGGTATTTCATGGTTTCTAGGGTGTTGTTATTTTGTTGCTCTGATGTTACCAGCTTGTAGATAGGGCATTGCTGGGCAGTTGCTAGGGTTTGCTAAGTGGTTACTATGGTATTACAGATGATAGGGTACTGCTAGGTAGCATTTTTTTTTCAGGTGGTTGCTGTGGCTTTATAGGGAGCTGTTAGGTGGATGTTATGGTATCTCAGATGACTGCTGGAGTGTTGCTTTGTTGTGTTGTTGCTCTGGTATCCCAGGTGGTTGCTACATTTTTGTTATGTGTTCATTATGGTGTCCCACATGGTTAAAAGGTTTTGCATACCATTTTTTCCAACAGGGGAAAAAAGTTATGAAAGTAATTTAACAATAATTGTATGGAAACCGCACGTCCGATCAAAAAGCTGAATATAATGTAATCAGTCCTGAGCAGACGGATCATTCTGGAATTGGAGAAGTGTCCATATCTTCAAAACCACGAGACAAGTAAGCTCAGACAGAGAAGACGATAGTATTTAAAAATTATGTGGTGATGGTGGTAAAAGTTAAAGGCATGAAAAGGTGCAAAAAGTTTGGGAATGTTTCTCGGTCTTCACATTTAGGATCTGGTCATGCAAAGACTCAGAGTTCTTCACACTGTCAGTGTGAGGACTGACTCAGTAGTACAGACACTCACTTAGCACATAGGTAGCAACTTATGCCGCTAATTACTGCCTGACGAACACCGGCATGCGAAATTCACACATGGATCCTTATAAAAAATGTCACTTCAAGTGCAGAAAAACAACCAAGTTACAGATCCCGGTCAAACATCTTCAAAACTCACTTCCAACCGGCCCTGGAGTTCCTGAAAGCCACTGACTGAAAAGAACAGAAATGTGTACCGACTTGCTTCAACGTGATATATGCAGGAACTGATTGTTTTTGTTTATCATTATGGCTCTTTGTGTAAGGTATGAATAATCGGGGGGAAATCACCAGCAAAATGTGAGAATGCCTATCAGAGTTTCCTTGAGGGCTAAATGAGGAGCTCCTGTAGGGGTGACTTAATAAGAACCCGCGACAGTGATGGATGGCCACTCCACAAGGATAGACACACCAATTGTTCTTGCAATAATGGTTTCTCCTGAAGTGGATTAATCCGACCAGTGGACCTTTTTTTTTGCATGTTAGTGCATATATACGGTCATCATCAAAAGAACAGCTGCAGCCAGAAGAAATCACCTGACAGGTGTAAAACTTGGTGGGTATGTTTGGCATAAGCATATGACATAAGCAGGCATGGGTCTTATCACTGTACCTGACTGACCCAACAGCCACGTTTGTGGACATCCAGTGAGCAGTGGTGTCCTCCATGTGTCATCCTGTTAGTGCAGCACCATTGGCAGACGGCTGCACCACGCAGGACTACATGCACACAGACCGTTACCACGACTGTCCTTAACACCACGTCACCGTCACCAAAGACTGCAGTGGTGTCGTACCAGACTGTCATGGAGTGACTCAGAATGGCAGCGGGTCATCTTCAGTGACGAGTCCCGCTTTAGTCTTGGTGGAGACGCCCAACGAATCCGTGTGTGGAGGCACCGTGGTCAGCACCAAGATGGACGATTAGTTCTCACACGTCCTGGTGTCACTCCACCTCCACCCCTACCGCACCATCTGCAGGAACTGTGTGAGGATATTCAAGCTGCATGGGATGGATTATCACAGGACACCATTAGGAACCTCTACAGCTCCATACCGAGACGTCTGGCGTGTTGGGTTAGCAAACACGGCGGCCCGACGCCATACTGAGAGACAGACTTCTGTATGTGTAGCTCAATAAATATTGATCATATCAGTCTACACTTATCATCAGTTATTGATCCTGGTCACCTTTATCTTCCTTCCCAACAGCACCGCAATCCCACACCTCCTTCTGGGTGCAGCTGTTCTTTTGATGATAAATGTACATATCTTCATAAACCATACATCATTTACATTAGACCATGCTCATTTCAAAGGGTCTAGGCATCTCAAGTTACATTAAAGTGAAGTACATTTAAGAAACTATAACAGTAGCTACTCTTCGGGAACCCTGCTATGGTTTAGCACCATTACAGTGCACCGACGCAAATACCGAAACATTTCCACATTCCCCCGACAGCACGTCTCCCCCGCAAGATCCGGTTTTGATAGAGATATCAAACAATATTACTGGATCAGTTCTCATTCCTTGGTGTATGATCACAAAACACTGGCGCTTTAGTGGGAGCATCAACCAGATTAACGGCAGAGCTGAGGGGAATTTGATGTCCGAAGGGGTTTTGGGCCCGAAACCAGCATATCTGTTTCATCTGACTTCAGAGCGGAAGTATTAGCGCTGTGTCTCAGAGACATGCTTTCAGCCTCGGAAGCTTGTGTTCCTCGTCTGCTCTCGCTGATATGTGGTTCGAGTTGCAGGGACTTAAAAAGCATGTGCATAAATCTCTTGCTCTGAGTCCTGGATGGGTGTTTGCTAAAAAAGCGAAGGGGGCCTCAAATTGATCCCTGAGGAACGCCATTGAGGATCTTCATCTACTCGGAGCCGTCTCTCGCTAATTGTTCAAACTGATACACATCTGACGGGTAGTCCCTGCTGCAGGGGGGACTCTGGGGGCTCACACATACACACAGCATGGCAGTCCGTGGCTCCCCTCTCCATCTTATCTGTGTTTGTTCTCATTTCGATCGCTATCTCAGCCATAGTGACCGTCACTGTTATCTACAGGGGGAAGGACTCTGCTGTCCTTCTGCTGATTGGTTCAGCTTAGCTCTAGCACCCCCAGCACAGTGCAATCAATGTGAGGCTGTGCCTCTTGCTGCATGCGGTATTCCGGCTTCTCAGGAGCTGAAAACACCAGGCTTGGTCAGTTGTGAAATCAAGGAAGTCTTGTTTTATGTATTTTGATCTTGTCTCACTGTGCAGCAGCCTGAGCAATCCTGTTTGTATGTGTGACGTCCGAATGGAAATGGAAACAGGCCCCATTTTTCCAAACTTAGAAGGAGCTCTTAGGGAAGACAGAATGAAACCCATTACCACCTCAGACGAGGCTACGTGATCCCGGGAGCGCTCAGGGACTGGCTGTTCAAAGGTGCGAATGGCGACGCGTCGTTTAAATCTTTCATTGGGTCCTGCGAAGTAAATGCACGACGCTGTTTTTCTTTTTCCCCTCCGCGTGAAATATGGTCCCGCCTGATCCATGGCTTGCTTCGGTAATAAATTGTTTCCCCCATTGAGATTTCCGCATGAAAGGGACATGAGCATATGTCAATAGGGAGTGTCTGTTACAAGTTTTAATGTGTTGCACAAATCACTGCAGCTAATGACCACGACGGGGCTGGCAGGGCTCGCGGACCGCTGCGGCCGATAAAATTGATCCGGCGTCTCTGGAGAACATTCTGGTCTCTTTACCTGCTAATACGCAGATCAGCGCAGTGCTACCGTGGAGGAGCAGGAGTCCCTGCTCCGATAATAACGAAAGGAAATGGCATGATGGGCGTAATGGTCCTGAGTAAGCGCGTCGATAGCGAGTTAGACTAGGAGTGGGCTTCCTGAAGGCCTTGCATGCTCCGAGTAGGAGGGGCTTTGGGCTCATTGCGTGTCTGGATTGCAAGCTACTTAGGAGTACATTCACCAAATGGCAGTAGGGGCTAATCCTCCCACCTCTTTCTCTCCACTGATGACTGTTTGTTTGTGGCTACGCATCACCATGACAAGCAGAACAAGGACCAGATGGCTCACTCCGTGAGTGTGTGAGTGTGTGTGTGTGTGGGTAAGTGTGTGTGTGTGTGTTTGTTTTACGATCTCCAACAAATGGTGCAAAGGTTACCCAGAACTGCCCGCTGAGTCCCCAGTGCAGAAGGTACCTGAAAGCCGACCCCCGTGAAGTATTTTAACACGGTTAGCTGTTTAACACTCTCCTGAACATTCGGGAACATCTGGCGTCTTCATCTCTAGCATCTTCTCTTTTTCTTCCGGCATCCAGCAACAATTGCTGCTAACCCAAACAGGATCTTTGTGCACGGTAAGTGTCCTTGAGTGACCACAAGGGTGCCAGGAGATTTGTTTCGAGATGCTGCCATGCAGTGTGCGAGGACAAGTCCACCTGCGAGGGCAAATCAAACGGCTCGCCTTAATCTTCTCCCCTTACCACTGGAGACAGACCTCGGCCTTTCTGTCCCAGCTTTTCCAAACACACCCCGTCTTTTGTACCCCTCCTGAATGTCCACGGGATCGGGTTGCGCAGGCCTCAACATACTTGGCAGCTAACAAATGACTCAGTTTACTGCCATTCCTCTTAGCGGTATTGCTTACATTTATCTCTCGCTCTTCAGAGGCTTTTCTGCTGGAACCAAGGTCAGGAGAGGGCACCGGCTAGGCTAGTTCCCTTTAGCCTACGCTAAAGTTTTATTTCAGCCCTGTTCCAAAAGTTGGGCCTCCATCCTTTTTTTTTCCCTTTTGACTCACTTTCCACTTTCTTCTGGACTTCTTGGCAAGTGGCACTTCCAACTGCTGCAGCATATGGTGGCTGGGGTCCTGAGAGTGAGGTGTAGCTGTCTGTGCATGTGCCAGACTCTAATTACTCACTCATTAGTACCCAGGTGGCACTTGCGCACGACACGCACCACACACTCACACACAAAGGTTACAGCCACCGCTCCTACGATCCAGCGGCAGCAACAGCCCACTCAAGACAAACAAATAAAAAAGGCAGCAGGAGGTTAATTACCTTCAACACGTCTCTGTTTCGGCTGCTAATAAGCAGGTAAAGATCCCATTCGGATCTTTGAACTCATCTTTATTGAGATGTTAAGTGTTTTAATGTAATCGCTCATTTCTCGAGCACTCGCGAGGCCCCTTGATCGCGAGAGCGCGAGGCATGCAAGGTTGACCTGAACGCGAGGCAGGAATCTTCTCACATGGAACATTCTTGGTTGAATAGGACACTTTGAAATGTGGCATCCCTCACAAATGTTCAGCTCTTCAGAGACCAAGTGATGTAGCTCAAAGGGAAGACGGAGAGAGAGAGAGCGTGTGAGAGTGTGAGCAAAATAGGAAACATGTGTCTTTATTTTCTACCAAACTAAAAACTGGAAGGTCGCGCTGACCTTGCAAGACCACAGAAATGCCATGTGGGTCCAAGAGAAAGCGAGCATGTGAATGTGCCACCTGCCTGTGATTTCTGAGTTTATATCTGCGTTGAGAAGGTATTTGGAATGCTCCACCTCACCCCCACCAACACCCCATTGGTTTTCTCCGTTGCTGCATGATCAGGCATCAAACACATAGTTCAGTCTACTATGCCATTTCTCAAAGGTGCAACATCTTTATGTAGTATATCAACCAAATGGCTTGAATGCCAACCTGCTGTTGAATGTAGACCTAGCTTATGTTGATGTTCACCACCAGAGTGTTAATGAGTATCCCAGGCCTTGACTACTAACAAGGGCCACTTATACTGGAAATAGAAGTTTGGATACAGAGTCACTGGGCCACCGGTGACTCTGAGCACACACTGACATGGACTTGGACAACGTCTTATTGTTGACTGAACCATGAATGCTCTGTATCCAGGAATTCCTATGGAATTAATTCATCCAGTGTTTAAAAAATTCAGTGTGGAAACCGGCCATATGCAGTTTCTACACTGTACCCATTAGGACCCTTTGATATGGTCCTAGAATGAAACAAGCCATTTCCCTTTATTTGCTGAGCTCCTCGTGAATAATCTGATGAGCTCTGCTCTGATTGGCTGGTTGGCAGCGAGATGGCATCCTCTATGATCAGGTAGATATTAAATGTGAAATAGACTAAATAAAATGAGCCGCTGTGTAAATAAGCTCCACCCTCTTACTATTTAGCTATCTCTGCTAGTTAGCTTGCTAGTCGCTAACGTTAGCAATACTAGCCACTCGATTTCCATCTGGACATCAACAGACAGTAGATTAATGTTGTTGCTCACTGTGGAACTCTCAGATGAAGATGATCTGCTTCAACCGGCAAACAAGGATACAGTCACACAGCATGGCTGCTACTTACAGGCTGCTGTTGGGGTTGTGATGCTAATAAAGGTGGAGCTGCTCTTCTCTTCAGGCTCTTCAGGGCCAGACGCTGAACAGAGCTGCTCCATATTGTCCAACAATTTGGGAAATGTCCGGACTGAAGGTGCAGACTGCAGGATTACAGTTGACTTGGATTTGGTTAAAGATGTGGGAGCTGAAGTTCCTGTTCTCCAGCTTGTTCTATGAGTTTTCCCTTCCGCTGTCACATCCTGCCCTGTCCTGCTCAGCTTTGTCTGTCGTCTCTGGTTTC
The DNA here is from genome assembly GCA_024036415.1 of Prochilodus magdalenae. Taxonomy (NCBI): domain Eukaryota; kingdom Metazoa; phylum Chordata; class Actinopteri; order Characiformes; family Prochilodontidae; genus Prochilodus; species Prochilodus magdalenae. Next base: position 296,921 of record JAMWET010001014.1, read on the forward strand.
TGTTTCTGTCTTGTCATGTCCATGTGCTCTTTGTTGTTCTGTTCCATGTGCTTCTGTTTGTTTTTGCTTTTTGGCTCCTACTTCTCAATCCCCTCACCTGTCCTTGGTTTGTAGCCCCGCCCCTTCCCAGGTGTTCCTCGTTAGTCTTTGTTCACTTATACTCCCTGTAGTGCCCTGTGTTCAGGCTTGGTGTTTTGTCTTCTTCCCGGGCTTTTGTCTCCCTGCTGGTCGTTTGTCTCCGTGTTGGTCGTTCGTCTCCCGGTCCGTTGCTTTAGCCTATGTCGGTTGGTTTTTGGTATCTTGTGTTTTGGTCATCGTGGTGTCTTGTTTCCTGTTTACCAGTGCGTTTGACTTTAGTTTCATCTTGTTTGTTTTGTCATTAAAACTTGCACTTGCATTCCGTCTCCTCGTCGTGTCCATTGTAACATCCACCTTAAATGGTGCTGTAGTAACATTCCTGATGACTGTACAAGTTGCAGTATTTAAGGTGGAACAGAAGCTGGCAAATAGGAAGCAACTTTAGCCTGGTTTAAAGCTGAACATCGACCATGCACCACTGACTGTTGGGTTCCTTGGGAAGGGACATCTACTTCCCAGCCTGGAATGCTAGATTTCACCACACAGTCCACTGTTTTGGTTCTGTAGCCACGTTGGGGTTGTATGTAAATGTTGGGCGTGTAGATATTAATGAGTCTGTTCCATAAGAGTTTTGTCCAGGATTTGGATTTGAAGGTTCAGTGTTTGAGGTTCACAGTATGTCAGGTCTACGCACCAAACTGTCCCTATTCAACTATAGATGAAGCGGAGGTCAAGGTCTTGACTTGGACCCAATAGAGATTCTGTAAGGGCTTCAAACAAGCTGTTTATTATTAAAACCCTACTTCAATTTCTCTACAACTAGATGAAAGTGAATTTCGAATTACAGGAAATGATAAAACATAAAACAAGCTAATCATTTTTAGCTTTCTTTTTCACCTACATGTTGCATTTTTCTGCTCCTCTATAAATTAACTAATTTTATTGGTGTGCTTTAAGTTTAATGAAGTTCTTGTCTGATTCTGTGTTCATTTCAAAATCTAGAAGCACCGACCGTGGTAAATATGCAGTAATATAGAAAATCTGAAAGGAGGGCAAATTACCCAGTGCTCTATTATTTCTGTTTCTTCTTCTGTTGGTGAAAGCACTTTGCTGCTATTGCCTTAGTGGAGACTAATTATAAAATTAAGTAAAACCATTTAGTCATTTACTTGATTGCATTAAGAGAATCTGTACCATTCAACAGCTCCTTAGATTTCTAGATTCACATCCTTGTACTGTACGATTGAATTTAATCAGGAAGCAAACAAAAGACAAATTATGAGATTAAATGTAATGCAATTAAGGTCATAACATAAACAGCATTAAAAGGATGGGAAAGTTTTAATGCTAAAACGTCACACTTGTTTTAATACAGCTCTTTCTTGGGCTTCACTGCGGTTGCTGGTATCTTAACCTCCCTTTATTGACAAGGCTGGCGTTATAAACGGGCCTTAAGGGGAGGTATACAGCAGGTCCTTGACTTGTATTTGTTTTAATATGACCTCAAACACAAGCAGATTTTCGCTATTACTACCTCCATCGGAGTATTATTTTAAAAGTATTTCTTCATTAACCTCATATTCACCACTGTGACTAGATCAGCATAATTAAATACTCAGTTGATGTCAATTTGAACTATTTCAAAATGTAGTTTTGCCCAGCACAGAATTGGTCCCCCATTGTGAGTCTTGTTCCTGCCATAGTTTCTTCCTCCACCTTGAGGGAGTTTTTTCTCGAGGCCATTGCTTTCGGCTTGCTCAGCGGGGGCTTCTTTCTTTTCTCTCCTTACTGAATCAGCATTACTGAATTTCTGTAAAGCTGCTTTGAGACAATATCAGTTGTAAAAAGCAGTAAATAAATAAATTTGATTCTGATTTGATTTTAACAAGCCCTTTAGGGTTTGGGTCAAGGGGTCGCAGTATATAGTAAGTGACCTTTGTTCTGATTGACTGTCTAAAAAGAGTGCTTCAGTTAAATCAAAGCACCTTGGGGTGAAACGCTGGGCCAGACACCTGTACGCTAACTACGCTAACGGGTGATAGACCATATTCAGCTGGAATGATGGCTAGGCTAAATAAACTTATGGATATTGTTACTCTTGGTCCCAGAATTGCCATTGTGCCAGTGAATTGGAGAATAACACTCACACAATTATCTAATCAGCCAATCATGTAGCAGCAGTGAAATTAACAAATATGTAGTCTCTGTCTCTCTCACTGGAATGACATTTCTCCGGAGTGATCACATCAGAAAGAGTGGCTGGAGGCACCTCAGCCTCAGCTCCACCATGGGTCTCCTGCCCTGTTTCTGCAGTTCATCACCCGGCATGACTACAACCTTACACTGACCAGCGTCTGGCTCTGATCATGAACTCTTTCTATAGGTCGGCTCCATCTTGTAGTTACACCCTCCTGGACTAATCAGACTGGATCTAATCAGACTGGATCTAATAGATGTTCCTCTATGTTAATTCTGTCTGTCTCTCTCTTCTCATCCGGGTTCAACCTGAGGAGGTTGGGTTCTGCCCTCGAGCCTGGTTCCTCTCGAGGTTTCTTTCTTACTCAAGGGAGTTTTTCCTCGCCACTGTTGCCTCTGGCTTGCTCAAGGAGGGCTTGGACTCGGTTTCCCCCCGCCAAACCCCACCACCACCCTCGAATGTCTGTACATTAACTTTATGGGGTTTTTTTCTTTTCTTTTCTATAACAAATTGATTATCTGTGAAGCTGCTTTGGGACAACGTTGGTTGTAAAAAGCGCTATACAAATAAACATTGATTGATTGATTGATTGATTGATTGATTGATGTAGATACAGGCCGACAGCTTCAGGTAATGTTCACATCGACCGTCCGAATGGGGATAAATAGGCCAAGAGTGGTTCAAGCTAACAGAAAGTCTATGGTAACTTTATGATAGTTGTGTATAGCATCCTCAGAATCCACAACACATCACATCCAACCCTGAGGAGGATGGTTTACAATCCATTGACCCAGTCTCACCACTCTAGCCTGGTTTTTTCATACCAATCAATCACCACACCACATATCTGTGTATTGTTGCTAGGCATGGGCATCCCTACATGGCCACGATTTACTTCTCCTTCTTTACTTACTTCTTCTTCTTTACTTCTTCTAATAGCTACATCCAGCATGTTAATGCATTACGTTCAGCCTTCCCAAACTGGTTTCTGGCCATGACAGTTCAGAGTGCTCAAGATCAGGAACCCAATAGAACACTATTGGGATGTAGTGGAACATAGAGATTAGAGTCTTAACATAGAGGTTCAGGAATTGTGTCACGCAATCATCATTCAGTCACCATGGACAGAATCTCAAAGGAGTGTTTCCAACATCTTGGGGAATCCTTGCCATGAAGAATAGAGGCTGCTTGAGAGCGAAGGGATGCCCAGCCCAGTAGTGGCGCAGTGTTCCCAAGAAGTAATTCACACCTCTCCACAAAGATGGCTGTGTGGAGATAAAACAGTCAGCGGTACTGAAGCTTTCCGGATATTAGCCTGTAGTGCTAATGCAAAACACAACCAGCTTCGATTTCTTGGTTGATTGGCCAGAGCTGGGTTGAACAGGCAGATTTGCAGACCATGGCTATAGCTGTTGTGGTGCCTGAATTAAGCAGATTAGCATTATTAGCCTTACACTGTGGTATGTAGCTGATTAGGAACGTCCATTCCCAGACTGATGTGACTGGAAGTAGCTTTGATGTGCGGTCCTCACTCAGGCTCGGGTTTGAGTTGGGTGTCGGTGGTGGGTCGAGAGGCTGGCTGTCTGTGTGGGCAGTAAGGGACTGTGTTTGTGTGATGCAGGCTGGAACAGGCTGGTGGGAGGTGGGACTGATCTTCCAGTGGAGTGGGAGTCTTTCCCCGGGCCTTAGTTCAATACTTCACTTCCAGCCGCAGAACAAGCCATTTGCTACAGTCTGTCTTTTCCCCCCACTGATCCACTCGATTCCTTCACTACAGCTCCCTCCTCACTACTAAGGTCTCTCTCTCCATCTGTATTTGCTTTCTCTTTTCTTCTCCATCTCTCCTCTAGCCCTCATCTCTTTCTCTGCTCCTCTGTCCATCCCTACTTTGTCATTTCTTCTCTCCTCTTTTACTCCCATGCCTTCTCCTCCTCTCTCTTTCCTCTGGCTTTCGTCCCTGTTTAACTAACCCCCCCGCCCCCCACCCCCAGGCCAACTAAAAGGTCATCTCCTGTGTAATGTTGTGTTAAAATGGGGGGGGGGGGGTCATCTTAACTACTACCCCCCATCCCCCAGGGGGGTTCTGGAGAACATCACTGAAGGTCATTAGGTGTGTGTTTGGTGTTGGTTGAGAGGGGGTGCTCTCCTTTCACACAGATGCAGCTGATAAGACACACTACTAAATGCTGAAGGACACGTATGTGTGAAAGGTCTACATATGGATGTAAATGGGAAAAGATGAGTGTAAATTGGTGTGTCATGCCAGACTGTCATGGAGTGACTCAAAATCTCAGTAGGGCATCTTTAGGGACAGATGAACAGTTTGTTATCACATGTCCAGAAGGCCTGGTGTCAGTCCACCTCCACCCCTACCGCACCATCTGCAGGAACTGTGTGAGGATGTTCAAGCTGCATGGGATGGATTATCTCAGGACACCATTAGGAACCTCTACAGCTCCATACCGAGACGTCTGGCATGTTACGCTACTGAGAGACAGACTTCTGTATGTGTAGCTCAATGAGTATGGTCCATATCAGTCTAAATTTATCATCAGTTATTGTTCCTGGTCACCTTTATCTTCCTTCCCAACAGACCTGCAATCCCATATTTTTGGCTGCAGCTATTCCTTTGATGATGAGTGTAATTTTGGGCAAAAGTTGATTTTAGAGATTTTTAATATTTCTTGTATTACAGCTCTACTTGTTCAATTCAGTCCAATTCAATTCAATGTTGTACAGTATAAGGAAAGACAGTCAGGCTCCTTCTCCAGTGCAGTATAAGAATATATGTGTATATATAAATAGCGTAGTGCAAAGACAAATAGATAAAAAACAATGTGCGTAAAAAAAATATTAATAGCTATGGTTGTAAAAAGTATAGATATATAAAGTCTACAGTTCAGGTAGTAGAAGCAGCTTAATGTTCAGGTAGCAGCTCAGTTGTGAATGAATTGTTTTGGTGCTTGGGTTTACCAGAGTCTTAGGTTTATATAAATAGTAAAACATGAGTAAATAATTATATAGTTATATAATAAGTAATTTGTTCTTAGGCGCTATTTTCCAAAGCCGCTTCAATTTCAGTGATTGTAAATATCTTACTCATCATTTCACATCTGTTTCCGAGTCGCCTGGAGAAAGAATCAAAGGTTTTTAACCTGATCAGTGAGTCCTTAGAGATTTCCTCCATGTCCATTGGTTTCTCAGATCCATCAGCTACACACAACACCTGGCAGATGACATGCATCTCCTCATGGGCTTACTCCAGATGTGATCTTGCAATAGCATGGAATGAAATGGGGCGACTCTGCACTGTATTATCACTAAGGTCATAACAGAAACGTTTAGAAACATCAAATTTGTGACCCCAGAGGGTCGAGTTGAGGCCCTTTTATTCAGAGCCACTGAGTGACAAATCTGACACTGTGAGGTGTTAAAGGTGTTGGTAGACACTTAATTGAAGCCTACGAGTCTGACGCCACATGTGGCATAATGGCCATTTCTGGGTTTTAATGCTCCCTCAGATCAACAACGATGGAACCTTGTTTCACAATCACTTGCTTCTTTAATGAGGCAGCAGTGAAGGTTAAAAAGGGTCCCAGTTCTTTCGACTCCAGTCCACATATTAAGACGTCCAGGTCCAAGCCTCTGCTACACAGGTCCTCGTCTTTTCAGGTTGCTGCAGTTCTGTGTTCCTTGTTGTCTGAATAGACTGAGTAGTCAAAAAAGGAAAGGAAGTTTTCATTTGACCACTTTCCTGATTAAATAAAAAATCTGGAAATGTCTGCAGTTGATACGGTGCATTTTTAAACCCATGACGGAACATTTTTGACCCAGTTCCAGATTTTTTCTTGATAAGCTTTGGGTTTTAGAGCCTGTCTCTTGGTAAGAACCCACAACTTTGTGTTTCAGTTTTCAGGTTTGTTGGTCAGACAGGGCTGATGAAGACATCTAGCTAGTGAATTAGTATTAATAACAACCTACATAAGCATTTATGACAACTTACATTAGCATTTATAACAGCCTAGATAAGCCTTTATAACAACCTACATAAGCATTTATAAAGGCTTATTCCAACAATTGTCATGAATCATATGGATTCACCCCAAAATAGGCCGGCCCTCTAGAAGTCGACGATTTGAATCATCAGTCAGGGACCCTTCAAGTCGACTGAGACCCTTCAAGTCGACTGACAACAATGACCTTTTTTCCCCCCCTAAAACAGACTGGCTTACTAAAATGCACAAGAACTTTAAGAATGTAAAAAGACATGTTAATAATTATTAAAGCGGAATAATAAATATATATTCAAGTTTTAGCCGGGCTGTGATGCATCCTTGCTAAAAAAAATTAATCAATGTGACAACGCACGCTGGTGGTTCATCGCTAAGGAAGCCGTGAAGCTGAGAATGTCTCAGAGAAAGCCTGGAGGAGGTTTTGAAGAAGAGAGTCCAAACAAATAAAACCAAATTCTGCTCGTCATTTAGTCAGACATCCAACACTGCTCCAAACAACGGAGCTGACTTCCGTTTAGACATAACGGCTGTTTGCTGTGAAGGGGAAACGGACCAAAGAAGTTTTATTATAACTCCATTATTTTACAGCCTAAATTACAGATATGTTTATTTATTCATCTCCAGCTGAGATTATCTTTATTTAAAGATAAGTACAGTCACTTAACACGCCTGCTGATAAACGAGAAATAATGATTTCAGCGTGGGTAATATAATAAACCATCTACCATTTTTCTCTTCATCTATAATAATTTAAATATGGACTAATCTGGTTTTATTTAGCAGCTCGTTATTTATGAGAGATGAAAGACGAAGGGTCCTCCTACTGAAGAAGCTGTTAGAAGTGAGATTAATAAGGCTATAAGATATAAGCGCTAATGTTTAGCATAAATACGAGCTGCTGCCCGACGCTGTATCCTGTAATTAAATCAGGCTCCAGTTCAGACTGATCATCATAAGCCCCGCCTCTTTTAGTTCAGAAATATGTTCCTGTGACTCTGCTGACTTTCTAAATGAGGAGGACGTCAGATCTGAACCGTATGCAGACTGATTTACTGATTACTAGATAATGTACAGCCCTACCCCAAAAGGTGACTGAGTATGACTTTAGCCGTTCTAAAAGTCTGCGGATGTTTATGGCAGTTTTTACGAAAGGTTTCTGCATCTGTCACGTAGCTTCATCGATGCCTCCTTTCGACAAAGCGGTAGTAGTATTAAGAAACACTGAACATTTGTGGATCAGGATGAGTCTCAGTATGAATAATGACCACTCTGTAAATGTGTTCAGAGGCGTCAGCATCCCTCTGCACGTTTAGCTAATCCACTGTATGAAACAGGAGAAATGTCACATCTACAAAATGTCAGATCTGTTCCCAGTCTCAGCGCTGACTCGCACGCGAAATCACCAAAGTCCCGTCGGAACCCAAAAGAAAAGAACAGGAACCAAAACAAAACTGTTCTCAGATTATCAGTGAGGAGCGGCTTCTATCGGGGCCGATAATGCCGCAGCGTGAGACGCCGCCGCTGTCACCGCGCTCGGTGTGCGTTGGGTTTTCTCAGTAGGGCCGCTCTCAGTAACAGGTCTGATAGCGAGCAGCCAAAGAAGAAAGGAGAAAGAGAGAGAGAGAGAGCGGAAGAAAAAGAGAGAGAGGCCTAAATGTCAGGAAATCTACAGGATACACAAAGTCCTTCAGACTTTCTCTCTTTCAGGGGTTCACAGAACTCTCTCTCTCTCTTTCTCTCTCTCTTTCTTCTCCTCCGACTCTCACGCCCTTTCCCTTCCCTTACTGTTATTCAGTAAGGAGTGCTGGTATGGCTAGCATCAGAGGCAGTTTGTATATTACACAGCTAATATGGTCACCAGACAAAAAAAAACAGTTACCTTGTGTGTTTAAGGTGGGAGTTCTAGTACCTGGCTCCTGCAGATGGCGCTGTACGAGGATAAGGAGGCTATACATACCTGCGGTTTGTGAGTGACGGGATCCATAGATTGGGAAGAGGTGCTACAGTGCAGGGAATGTCTCGTTCCATGTGTGGAAAATGGCTCCAAAGCAGATGTTAATGATTGGCTAAAAGAAGTGACTGCATGTGGGCGTGGCCAAAGACCATAGTGTGAAGGAAGTAGCTGAATCTGTAGGTGTATGGAAGCGTACGGTCATACGGGTCTACCAGCAGTGGATACAATCCCAGTCTACAGGGAATTCTCCTCGGAAGTGTGCCAGGGAAGGCATCTACCAAATCTGGCCCAACTGACCAATTCTTTGATGGAGCAAAAACTCCATCCAGAAACTGGTCCAGTCCATGCCAAATGCAATCACAGCTGTTACTGGTGGTCGTGGAGGTAATACACACTATCAGGTTGTTTTCAGTCACAGGGAACTCAAGCTTTTGTCCATGGAGCTTAATTTGGACTTCATAGGCAAAACCGGAACACCATAACAGGTCCCCTTTGAAGTTCTCTTTAATTGGAAAGGTGTTCTTTTTATCAAAAGCTGTTTTTTGCATTAGTGATGATGACCAAACTAATTTTTATCTGAACTCTGTTCTGCTTATGTTGCATTCTGTTCAGAGGTTGTATATTCTCAGTGGTCCGTTAATGTTCAATAGATTTTCAGTGTAGTCTCAGACTTTCAGACCTCAGTGTAGCATTAGGGTCAGATTAAATTAATCAGGCATCCACCAAATCTGGCCCAACTGTGCAACTTTGACAGAGGAGTGTCTGAATATTGATGTAGTCTACATCCAGAAACTTTTCCAGCCCATGCCAAATCCAATCACAGCTGTTATTGGTGTTGGTGGAGGTGTTACACACTATTAGGTTTGTTTCAGTCACAGTGGTGGTGATAGGAACCAGACGTCCACCTTAAACAGCTCATAGGATACGTGTAGGTTAACTGGTGGTGGACATGGTGACCTCTGCGGACTGGCCACTTGTTCGAACAGTGTCTGAGCTCATGGTGAGTATAGACTCTTACCTTCCTGTACTAGCTGGAATATTATCCAACGGAGCACTGAGCATGGTTGAAAGTCGCTCTTTATAAGAGCGTCCGCTAAATGCCTTAATGTAAATGGTTTGACATGGTGACCTCTGGTTCCCATCTCCACCACCGCTGTAAAGAACATCGGAGCATTCATCAACCATTTCCTGCCAAACCCACTTAGACTGACTCTGCTTACATCTCATATGAATTACTCAGAAATTCTGAAGCACTGCTGGATTCCCCTTTAATGTTCACGGGCTACAGTGTGAACATCTGAGCTGCTTCGGTAGGTGCCGCTTACTGTTGTTTCCTGGTTAATATCCCCCAGGCGGGATTCTGTGCCCGAGCATGACCATGCTGGAGTCTTAAGGAGTATATTTCCCTCTTGGAAGTATCGAGCTGCAGAATCCAAATAAGCTGCTTAATGGGGATGGACTTTGTTTACACTTCCATCGAGTCCCTCCCATCTGTATTATACTGCAGTGAAATGTGTCCAGAATGATGAGCAGAGCTCTAGATGACCCTGAAGTTTATAATATGAGTTCAGGAATTATAAATGGGTCATAATTTATTACAATGAAGTTATTATAAAATTGTCATAGGTATACTGGGAGGGCAGGAATCAAAACTCGGGCTCATGTATACACATATGGCTGCTGTACCTGACTGACCCAACAGCCACAATCATGGACATCCAGCGATCAGTGGTGTCCTCCATGAGTCATCCTGTTAGCAGAACCATTGGCAGACGGCTGCCCCACGCAGGACTACATGCACACAGACCGTTACCACGACTGTCCTTAACACCACGTCACCGTCACCAAAGACTGCAGTGGTGTCGTACCAGACTGTCATGGAGAGACTCAGAATGGCAGCGGGTCATCTTCAGTGATGAGTCCCGCTTTAGTCTTGGTGGAGACGCCCAACGAATCCGTGTGTGGAGGCACCGTGGTCAGCACCAAGATGAACGGTTTGCTGTCACACGTCCAGAAGGCCTGGTGTCCCTCCACCTCCACCCCTACCGCACCATCTGCAGGAACTGTGTGAGGATGTTCAAGCTGCATGGGATGGATTATCCCAGGACACCATTAGGAACCTCTACAGCTCCATACCGAGACGTCTGGCGTGTTGGGTTAGCAAACACGGCGGCCCGACGCCATACTGAGAGACAGACTTCTGTATGTGTAGCTCAATAAATATTGATCATATCAGTCTAAATTTATCATCAGTTATTGATCCTGGTCACCTTTATCTTCCTTCCCAACAGCACTGTAACCCCGCACCTCCTTCTGTGCAGCTGTTCTTTCAAAGATGAGTGCATATATATATATCTATGACCTCACATGGCCATATTAAGTTACAGTACAGTTGGCTTATTGATCCACACTTTTAAAAATAAAGGATTTTTTTTTTCAATTCCACCCCACCCCCACCGAATCCCAGCCCACCCAACCACACAATCCATGAGGGTTAGAGGTTTAGATGGTGAATTAATGAATTAATTTACATAACACACCGTCCTCATATTGATTTACACATGAATAGTTTTTAAGAAGAAGTTAGCTCTCTCTCTCTCTCTCTCTCTCTCTCTCTGTCTCTGCTTCTCATTCTTTGACTCTTCTGTTGTCATCTTATCTCCTTCTCTCCCCCCCTCCCCATCAACCCCCCAGCCCAGACTCCGTAACATACAGAACACCTGGGAATCCACTCTTACATTCCTTTCCCGCTCCGCTTATCATTTTTCAGCGCCTTGTCGCCGCAGACGAAGCGGCTAGGGCCCCCGGGGGTCCACAGGGACCAGCCGGGGGCCTGATGAGCCTACACACACATCGCACTGTAGACACAGACATCTGACATCTGGCTGCCACACACATGCGGCTTCAAAGTGTTCTCCACAGAGAAACATTCCGAGGTGAGAACAGGCAGAAGACAAAGATGAGCTCTTATTTATCACCCTGTCTTTCCTAGCATATATATATATCATGGGTCTCAGTGCTGAACAGATATCTCAATTCGGTCCAACGTGACTGAGAATGAATACACATTCAATTCACATTATTATGACCACCAGCTAATATCCAGAATAACTGTTGTGTGTGGCACAGATAGCAGCTAGATGGGCTGGGAGTGACTCAGGAAGGTCTTCGTAGAATGTTACATGTATCTGGAGCCATGCTGACTGCAGTGCATCCCAAAGCTGCTGGAGGGTGCATGGGGAACGATCTATAGAGCGAGTGCGACGATCAAGGTGGTCCCGTAGATCCTCAGTTGGGTACAAGTCTTGGGAATTAGGGTCCACTGTAGAACTTGGAAATCTGGGTCATGCTCCTCCAATCAGTGCCTTGTTGGAAGATCCCATCCGGCCCAGGGAAGACTATCAGCATGCATGGGTGTACGTGATCTACAAGGAAGGACTCAGACCCAGTTTGTTTGACAGTGCCTTGGTGCCACACGAATGGGTGCGCCCAGAGAATGCCAGAGAAACTTGACTCTCCCTTCATTAGGGAGTGGTCATAATAATGTGACTTGTTTTAGTCATTTCTCCATTAACTCTCCATTATGCAAAAGTTTGGGTACCCCTGGCCAAATGACCCGTTTGCTAAAGTTTGAGGGCCACTCGGGTGCTGGACATTTGCTGGCGAATTTTATTTCCCGGTTTCTGTTTATCTGCTGGGTTTAATGTAGTGGCTAAATGTGCCGATATTAAATGTGCTATGTTTTTCTCTTGACGTGTCGCTCAGTAAATAAACAGTAATTATGTATTAAAGTGTGCAGAAGTGTGTCTCTGTAGAGGACGCGCTAATTTAGTTACACTTCAGCAACATGCTATTTGAGTTTCTCCCACTCTGTATCTCTCCCTCTCTTTTCCTGAATCTATCTGTGTTTCTCTCACTTCATCTCTCTCACACACACTCTCTCACTCTCTCTCTTTTTTCTGGAACAAGTGGAGCACTGAACTGTCACTGGGGAGAGGGTGATACAGAGAGAGAGAGAGAGAGTTACAGAGAGGTATATAGAGGTACAGAAAGAGTAAGTGATGGTGAGAGAGAATGAGAGAGCAAGAGACATACAGAGAGAGAGAAAGAAAGAGAGAGAGAGTTACAGAGAGATATATAGAGAGGAAGACAGAGTAAGTAATGCTGAAAGAGAGACAATGAGAAACGGCAAGAGACATACAGAGAGAGAAAGAGAGAGAGAGAAAGTGAGAGAGAGTTACAGAGAGATATATAGAGGTACAGAAAGAGTAAGTGATGCTGAAAGAGAGACAAAGGAAAAGAGAGAAAATGAGTCAGGGCAAGAGACATACAGAGAGAGAGAAGAAAGAGAGAGAGTTACAGAGAGATATACAGAGGTACAGAAAGACCAAGTGATGCTGAAAGAGAGACAATGAGGGACAAAGAGGGAATGAGAGAGAGCATGAGACATACAGAGAGAGAGAGAGAGAGAGAGAGAGAGAGAAGAAAGAGAGAGAGTTACAGAGAGATATACAGAGGTACAGAAAGAGCAAGTGATGCTGAAAGAGAGACAATGAAGGGCCGAGAGAGAATGAGAGAGAGCATGAGACATACAGAGAGAGAGAGCGAGAGAGAGAGAGAGAGAGAGAGATACAGAGAGCTATATAGAGGTACAGAAAGAGTAAGTGATGCTGAAAGAGAGACAATGAGGGACAGAGAGAGAATGACAGAGAGCAAGAGACATACAGAGAGAGAGAGAGAGAGAGAGAGAGAGAGAGAGAGAGAGAGAGAGAGAGAGAGAGAGAGAAAGAGAAAGAGAGAGAAAGAGTTACAGAGAATTATTTAGAGAGGAAGAGAAAGAGTAAGTGATGCTGAGAGAGAATGAGAGAGAGCAAGAGACATACAGAGAGAAAGAAAGAAAAGAGAGAGAGAGAGAGCTACAGAGAGATATATAGAGAGGAAGAGAAAGAGTAAATAATGCTAAAAGAGAAACAATGAGAAAGGGCAAGAGACATACAGAGAGAGAATGAGAGAGTGTTGTGCGGGGGGACGTCTCTTAGCCCCCCTAATATCCATTAACCCATAAACAAAGGGAAATACACATACACACATGTGAACAAACCCCGCCGTGTGAGACTGCAGGCCGTATTTAAACTGCACCTCAGGAATCCGGTGCCGTGTCTCCGGGATGCACGTGCGCCTTGTTTGGGGAATTGTAACTCATTTCTTTTATTTCCCGAATAATCTTCATTATACCCCGATGAATTCTGCATTTAGATCCCGTGTTCCGCTCCTGCGTGACCGCATTAAAACTCCTGGTTCGTGAAAGAGATTAATGTGAGCCGAGGTCAAACATAATGGATTTCATTTTAGTCTGAATGAGATATGATCGCGCTGCCTTTGTCCCCTCTTCCGCGCTGCATTAAGTTTAGTGCGGTGAGTCTGGAAGCAAGCGGTACTTTTTCCAGTCCCAGGCCTTTAAGGCGGTCTGCCAAAACTAAATAAATAAATAAACAAATAAATAAATTAATAAAAGTTCTGATTTTTTTATTATTGTTTAGGGTAAGTTGTTTAAGGTAAACATATTCCTGAGCTTGCATAGGGACGAAATTTAGAAACCTGAAACCAAGCCATCCCTTCAAATCCATCCTTTAAATTGTAAACTGAAAGTGGGGTTGTCGGGCTAATACGGAGCAACTGGGCTTAATCCTACTTTGGAAATGCTTATATGTCTTAATACAGGAGAACGCATTCGGTTCCTGAACACAGAACCGCGTAGAGCAACTGAACCCTGTTTAACACTGTTGGACTCCAGTTATTAGACGTTATAATGATGCTCCATGATGTAAGTCAGTATGAACAAGGTGACTCAGTCAATGAGCTGATCAGCTCATCAAACAGTCAGCACTCAGTAGCAGTAATGCCAACCAATCAGCACTTAGTAGCAGTAATACCAACCAGTCAGCACTCAGTAGCAGTAATACCAACCACTCAGCACTCAGTAGCAGTAATACCAACCACTCAGCACTCAGTAGCAGTAATACCAAGCAGTCAGGACTCAGTAGCAGTAATACCAACCACTCAGCACTCAGTAGCAGTAATACCAAGCAGTCAGGACTCAGTAGCAGTAATACCAACCAGTCAGCACTCCTGAGCAGTGATACCAAGCAGTCAGGACTCAGTAGCAGTAATACCAACCAGTCAGCACTCCTGAGCAGTAATACTAACCATTCAGCACTCAGCAGCAGTAATACCAAGCAGTCAGCACTCAGTAGCAGTAATACCAACCAGTCAGCACTCAGCAGCAGTAATGCCTAGCAGTCAGGATTCAGCAGCAGTAATACCAACCAGTCAGCACTCAGTAGCAGTAATACCAACCAGTCAGCACTCAGTAGCAGTAATACCAACCACTCAGCACTCAGTAGCAGTAATACCAACCACTCAGCACTCAGTAGCAGTAATAATAACCAGTCAGCACTCAGTAGCAGTAATAGCAACCAGTCAGCACTCAGCAGCAGTAATACCAAGCTGTCAGGACTCAGTAGCAGTAATACTAACCAGTCAGCACTCAGTAGCAGTAATAATAACCAGTCAGCACTCAGTAGCAGTAATACCAACCAGTCAGGACTCAGTAGCAGTAATACCAACCAGTCAGGACTCTGTAGCAGTAATGTCAACCAGTAAGCACTTATTAGCAGTAAAGATCACCAATCAGCACTCAGCATCACTCAGTGCACACTGATGCGCAAAGTAATTAGGAAAAATCAGCACTCAGTAGCAGTAATGCCTAGCAGTCAGCACTCAGTAGCAGTAAGACCAACCAGTCAGCACTCAGCAGCAGTTATACTAACCAATCATCACACAGCAGCAGTTATACTAACCAATCATCACTCAGCAGCAGTTATACTAACCAATCATCACTCAGCAGCAGTAATACTAACCAATCAGCACTCAGCAGCAGTAATACTAACCAATCAGAACTTAGTAGCAGTAATAATAACCATTCAGCACTCAGTAGCAGTAATACCAACCATTCAGCACTCAGCAGCAGTAATACCAACCATTCAGCACTCAGTAGCAGTAATACCAAGCAGTCAGGACTCAGTAGCAGTCATGCTGACCAGTCAGCACTCAGCAGCAGTAATACCAACCATTCAGCACTCAGCAGCAGTAATACCAACCATTCAGCACTCAGCAGCAGTAATACCAACCATTCAGCACTCAGCAGCAGTAATACCAAGCAGTCAGCACTCAGTAGCAGTAATACCAAGCAGTCAGGACTCAACAGCAGTCATGCCGGCCAGTCAGCACTAGTAGTAGTAGTATAAGTAACACCAACCAATCAAAGCCCAACAGCAGTAATACTAAACAATCAGTACTGAATAGCAGTAATGCCAACCAATCAGCACTCAGTAGCAGTAATGCCATCTAATCAGCACTTAGCGCCTGTAATACTAACCAATCAGCACTCAGCAGCAGTAATACTAACTTATCAGCACTCAGCAGCAGTAATACCAACCAGTCAGCACTCAGTAGCAGTAATACTAACCAATCAGCACTCAGCAGCAGTAATACCAACCAGTCAGCACTCAGTAGCAGTAATACTAACCAATCAGCACTCAGCAGCAGTAATACTAACCAATCAGCACTCCTGAGCAGTAATACTAACCAATCAGCACTCAGCAGCAGTAATACTAACTTATCAGCACTCAGCAGCAATAATACTAACCAATCAGCACTCCTGAGCAGTAATACTAACCAATCAGCACTCAGCAGCAGTAATACTAACCAATCAGCACTCAGCAGCAGTAATACCAACCAGTCAGCACTCAGTAGCAGTAATACTAACCAATCATCACTCAGCAGCAGTTATACTAACCAACAGCACTCAGCAGCAGTAATACTAACCAATCAGCACTCAGCAGCAGTAATACTAACCAATCAGCACTCAGCAGCAGTAATACTAATCAATCAGCACTCAGCAGCAGTAATACTAACCAATCAGCACTCAGTAGCAGTAATACTAACCAATCAGCACTCAGCAGCAGTAATACTAACCAATCAGCACTCAGTAGCAGTAATACTAACCAATCAGCACTCAGCAGCAGTAATACTAACCAATCAGCACTCAGCAGCTGTAATACTAACCAATCAGCACTCAGTAGCAGTAATACTAACCAATCAGCACTCAGCAGCAGTAATACTAACCAATCAGCACTCAGCAGCAGTAATACTAACCAATCAGCACTCAGCAGCAGTAATACTAACCAATCAGCACTCAGCAGCAGTAATACTAACCAATCAGCACTCAGCAGCAGTAATACTAAGCAATCAGCACTGAGCAGCAGTAATACTAACCAATCAGAACTTAGTAGCAGTAATATCAACCAATCAACACTCCTGAGCAGTAATAGTAATCAATCAGCACTCAGCAGCAGTAATACTAACCAATCAGCACTCAGCAGCAGTGATACTAACCAATCAGCACTCAGCAGCAGTAATACCAACCAATCAGCACTCAGCAGCAGTAATACTAACCAATCAGCACTCAGCAGCAGTGATACTAACCAAACAGCACTCAGCAGCAGTAATACTAACCAATCAGCACTCAGCAGCAGTGATACTAACCAATCAGCACTCAGCAGCAGTAATACCAACCAATCAGCACTCAGCAGCAGTAATACTAACCAATCAGCACTCAGCAGCAGTAATACTAACCAATCAGCACTCAGCAGCAGTAATACTAACCATTCAGCACTCAGCAGCAGTAATACTAACCATTCAGCACTCAGCAGCAGTAATACTAACCAATCAGCACTCAGCAGCAGTAATGCTGAGTTGTAAAGAGAATAAACACACAGGAGTCTTTTGAAGTTTACATTATACACTTGTCAGTTTATTGGTCACCTTCTGCCGTAAGGTAGATGTGTGTGTGTGTTGTAAGTGTGTGTGTGTGTGTGTGGTAAGTGTCTGTGTGTGTGTGTGTGTGTGTTGTAAGCATGTGTATGTGTGTGTGTGTGTGTGTATGTGTGTGTGTACACTTGGTGCACCTTCTGTATTTGGCCTCTCGGTTGAAAATGGACCTGTTTTGTGTTTTTTTTGTGAGTTTTTTATGTTTTTTGGCTACAATAACACAGAATAACCATGTATTCAAATCTAGAGGATTACCGTCTTTTTCTCGTCTTCTTCTTTACAAGAATCTCAATATCCAAAAAGTGAAAAAAGGATGGATGTCAAGTTTGGAGATAAGGCTTTCCGTCACATTTAGGACCCCTGTAAAGTCGATGGCCAAAAGCTAAGGCTCCCGGGACGCGAGCCAGGACACTAAATACCGGCGAGAACAGCGCGAATGGAGACCACATTGTTTTCCGAAAAGAAAAGCAGAAAAAAAACAAAACCCAAAAAGAAACAAACCAACCAAGTAAGAAAGCAAAGGTATAATATATATAGATAGATTTATATATAGATTTATATTTATTTCGAAGCTTAAAAGAGTACAGTTAAGACTTCTCACACGTGATATAACCTACGCATTGTCTGAGAGAGAGTACGATTTAGGCCACAGCTGTCCCCGCTCACGACGCAAATGTAAAAAGACCAGAAAAAATTCCCAGCGTGAGGAGGATTCCTCCCGAATCCGCTGCTTTTCCCCGGAAAAAAAAAACAAAGAGCAAAAAAATAGATTTA
This sequence comes from Prochilodus magdalenae, assembly GCA_024036415.1. Classification (NCBI taxonomy): domain Eukaryota; kingdom Metazoa; phylum Chordata; class Actinopteri; order Characiformes; family Prochilodontidae; genus Prochilodus; species Prochilodus magdalenae. The sequence goes on from JAMWET010001014.1 coordinate 314,829, forward strand.
GGGAGAAACGAAAGAGAGAACACCTGACCTTACGCACACACACACACACACACACACGAAATAGAAAAACAGTCATGTCTAAAAGAGTGATATTGCATTTATAATGCACAAAGAGTTTCCTGTACAATTGGCTTTCTCAGTGGTGTGTGTGTACAAACAACTAAAGGGCTCA
>JAMWET010001014.1:322500-352500 GCA_024036415.1 Prochilodus magdalenae
AAACAGCACTTCACGCCAGAGAGCACAGGAGGAGCTCGGAAAACAGGGCTGAATTTATCTGGGATCATGGGGAGGCGTTTCACAGAGATCTAGCACATGTCAGAGTGACGTCACAGCATTTCCATCTATAACATTGAGAATCATGAAATTAGATTTACTGACCTCGTTAGTCACATGAGCTTGTTTTCTTGTCTCATTTAATCAAAATGGAACAACTTCTAAACTGATCTCAGGGTTTTGTGTATATCACTGGATTATAGTTTAATAAGTTTAATATTAATGGGTAAATTAATATTAACCTAGAGGATCGAGTTTTCAGCTCCCCACTGAGCTGCTTACCTATGGAGAGAAACGCTCCCGCATACCAAGTTTAACTTACACAGGAAATTCTACAGAGCCAAAAATCATAAATTTATGCCAGTCAGACCAACAGAAGTGGTGAAAAACTCTGAGAGTTAGAGTTGTTTATTCTTTCTTGCTCAAGCCAAGTAACTTTATTTCTACTTGGGTTCTTTAAGTTTTTTTTTTTTCCATATTCTGAAGAAATTTTGACCTCAGCAACGTTAAATACAGCATTTCTTTGACAATCTTCATGCACGATTTTTTATTCATGCGTTGAGTTCAATGTCTGTGTGAAAGTCTTGGAATGTGAATCTTTAAAGTTTCTCAGAAAATCTAAGATTTTTTGAGACTCTTTTCAGAATTGCTGAATTACTTTGTATTTTCCATTACAAACATAGGAGCAAAATGCTAGCCCAAGCAAATTCCAGCACTTCTGAAGCTATCACAAAAAACGAAATACACCTATGTTATGCTAACAGTGTTACCAGGTACAATCATGCAAAATTAATATATCAATGAAAATTCTAGGTACCATTAGTGATGCTCTAATAACTAGCTAGGTCACCACTATGTACTATATAGAGCATCATTGAAATGTTAAGTAAATATGAAGATGCTTGGTGCTTAAACAGCTAGCTACGTCAACACAATTGATTAGCGGTAGCATAATTAAACTTACTTCGTTTTTGCCATAACAGTAATATTTTGACAAAAAAAAAAATATTGCCCTAAGCACCTAAGGCCTTAGAGTTCAGAAAGTCTAAAAAGAGCCATGCTACAGTAGCTAGTGGCGTTAACTTAATTAGCTAGCATCAACAAAGCAGCTGAAAATATGCCAGTAAATATGCTGCCTGGATATGTTGTTTGGAAAGATGCTAATTAGGGCTAATTGCTTAGCAATTACACCAGTATTCCCAAACAATACAGTTTTTCAAATTGGCACAAATTAAATGTGATTGGAAATGACTGGTGGACTCTAAACGTAGGAGTTGGGACAAAAGAGATGCTTTGAAGTTCCTCAAGTGAGGTTTGCCTGTTCAGTTCAACTCAAATACATGAGCATAGGGCTTATAGTGGACGTCAGCTCAAAGCAAGACAAAGAAATCAAACTCTCCAACTGCTAGAGGACGAAGAGCCTCGCAAAGAACCCAGAAGAACCTATCCCCACCAGAACACTGCATTTGTCTAGAGATCATGGACCACAGCGGCCAGTCTGAAGCTAGAGCGCCTATTTATCGCACTGCTGTGATATGGCACATGCCGCACTCTGCCATACGCGAACGCCACCCTTGCTTGGAGAAGGTCAGATGTGGGAAAGAGAGGGAGAGAGGCAGAGAGAGAGGTAGAGAGAGGGAGGATGGGTTGTGCTCTCTCTGGGCTCGGGATACTCACACAGATAGTTGGCTTTGTAAGGCGTGCGCGAGTTTGACAGAAGCGCATCACACTCTCTCCTGTCTAGCGTGGAGGCGTGGAGGTGCTGTTGGTGTGGGTGTTGGTGGTGTTGGTATGTGTGGAGTGGCGGCTCTTTGCCGAAGGTGGAGAATGATGAGTGATCGCCCACGGTCATATCGCCCTCAAATACCTCAGTGTCAGGCACGGCGTCCATGCCCGGGACGTGCAGGTTGCTGCGGTAATCCGCGCCCTGCCGGGACTCCGTGGGCACGAAGCTGGGCATCCAGCAGCGGTCTGAGTGACCCAGGGCTTTACACTCCTCCGTGCAGTTCGAGAACAAATCTGCTCCTGTGGGGAGAGGGGAGAAGGAGGGGGTGGTGGGTCAGTTCAAATGCAAGGCACTTTATGATAGCCATGGATGGTGAGTGTTGGGGAAGGTTTCTGTAGGAGCCTAATAGGGGGACCATTGAGAGGTCTCTAGCTCAACTTAGGGTTCCACACTTCAAACAAGCTATGAAATTAATTAACAGCGGTTGGCTTGTTTTAAAAATTGGCTCATATATATATATATATATATATATATATATATATATATATATATATATGTATATATACCTTTATGAAGGTTGTGTTGTAATTACATTGTAATTACATGTAATAATGCTACACCACATCACTAAGTATGAATAACTTTAAATTGTGTTACTGTACAATAGCATTTGATCCTTAGAGGTTTAGGAGACATCTGGAGTTGAGTGTATACATACAGATATATGTCTAATTCGAAAAGGAGAAACAAAATTAAATAAATTAAAAAAAAAAAATTACAATATATATTATAAAAAAGTAATAATTAATTACAATATAAATTTTAATTATATATATATATATATAGTAATTAATAATTTATTTATTTTATTTTTCCTTTTTTCGAATTAGACACTTTTGGTGATGTCTTTTGTTATGCATTGAGCTTTATTTATTCAGTATAAGCTATATAAGTATGTGGTTGAAAATCTGGGAATCTGCAAATGTGAGAATCAATAATAATTGCTTTATTAGTTGTAATAATCCATATTTGCAAATTATTTAGCATGCATTACCACCTAAACTAATACCCATTTAAAGTCTAACTGGCAGCTTTATATATGATCCCTATAGGTTCAATTATAGCACTCAACTGCAGTTCACTGCTTAAGTGCCAATACTGATTTTAACAAGTCACTAATACTCCAACATGTGTTCCAACATGTGTTCCAAAGAGCTGTTTTAGTCAATTAACTCATTGAACACTGCATGGAACGCCGGCATGCTGGGGAAGCAAAATACCAAGAACTGATATTGAATTTGAGATACAAACTGACTTATTGAAAGTCTGTACAGCATCGAATTAGTGATGGCAAAACGTGCTCTTTAGAATATGCACTCCAGTACTGAACTCCAGTACTGAACTCCAGATGTCTCCTAAACCCTTAAGGATCAAATGCTGTTATACAGTAACACAATTCAAAGTTATTCATACTTAGTCATTTGCATTTCTTTATAAAGCACATGTGGTGCAGCATTGTTACATGTAATTACAATCTAATTACAACACAAAACCTTCATAAAGGCTAATACAAGATGAGTTCTATAAAATGAAGTGTTGCCCTAATATCTATGTAGTATAATTCATTCCCTCTGCTGCAAAAAAGCATTTTTAGTAGAATTCGTTAAATCAAAATGGACCAGTGGATAACAGCATCATCTCAGACTGGGTGAAATGGTAATAAATATTAGAGCATAATACTTTAAGACATTGTCATGGTATACACTACCAGGCAAAAGTTTAGACCTTATGTTTATCTTAATGCTGTAGAAGTGAAGACCTCAAAGTATAAAATAGCCATCGTGGAATTATACCGTCCACCTTAAAAAACTCCAAAGTGTAAGCCTGCCACAATATTTACTAAGATGCAACAAACTGGAACCTACACTGAATTCAATTGCACCACCACACACCCAACTAAACAAGGCCTGTGTATTGTTGCTTTCCATTGAAACATAGTTAGTTGGAACTCTTTTAGTGGTGCTCCGCCCTACGTCCATCAATAGGCTGCCCTCAATAAACCCGAAGCTTGGGCCTGATTGGTTCAAGAGCTGTTTATGATCTGAAATTTCCAGAGCAGGATGCGGCTTGCCATGGTGGACCACTGTTTAGAGATGGAAAATCCCGGATTAGGCCAAACTAATCCTGAAGTTACTTGGCTAGGCAAGAAATCCTGCTTTGTGTGAGAGATCCCTGATCAACACCGGCTAGCAAAACACAACACTGTCACAAAAGGCTTTTAGATGAGCTAATGTTCTGCAAATGAGTGATGTAGGGAATCTGATCTACCAGGAATAGGAACGAGAACTGACCCCTTGATTGTCTCCAGGAGGTCAAGTAGAAAACAGGGTCAACTGGATGTTAACAGCAAACCTTGATACGGATGGTCAGTTTAATTGTACTGATAGTATTGTGTATAATGATATTGATTATGTTCAATAATAATACAGTGCAATGCTCAGTTTATCTTTTGCGCTGTGGTAAAATCTTATGATGAACAGACTAACAGAAATTAATTACAATAATTTAATATTTTTTAAAGTGTTGTGTACATGTTTGGCTCTGACAGCAAGGACATGCTTTAACCCTTTGAACTCTGACCTCCCCAGCGTATCGGCACTATAACCCTGGCCTCCCTAGCAATTTTCGACAATTTTCAAAATGCAATAGTTTGTATTCATGACGCTTTCAAAATTGTATTCAGCGCTGCAGTTTCACTTTAGGCCTACTGACCTAACGCCAGAACTGAACCTTTGAATGATGCGCTTCAACACAGTTGTCATTACCAGAGGCAATGCACAGAAACACTCCACACGATTAACACCAGTACACTGTGTTAGCGCGCTCTGGCAGGTCCTGGTCCTTCACGTCTGGATTCGCTCTCTTGGCTTGCTTGTACTTTGCGGCACAACCGACGCATCTGTTGTTCCGAGATGCACCTTCCGGTCGCTCGGGCAAGTGCAGTGGGATGTTGGGTTCATTCTGCAGCCGGGCTTCATCTCCTCCTGTTTCCCGACGTGACATGGGCACCAGCGCTCGGTGGTGTGTCCCAATCAAGATGACACAGCTCGTCAACATACATCTTACCAGGTTCGTTGTGTGGGTTGTAACGGTTCTGTATGATGTAAGCAGTATACACACACCACACAATCCATCGTCACGAGTGCCATGCGCAGTGTGACCAATATTATAGCCATGGCCGGTATTGAGGCCCGTCGGGTATTGACGGTAGATAGGTGGGCCGTTATAGCAGCCTTTCGGGTATACATGCCTCTCTGGCAGGCCATTAAAGCAGCCTGTCGTGTTCAAAGGGTTAAAAGCACTATCGGTGACTAAAGGCTGCCACTGGTCATGTGGGATATACACGCCACTGTACGGCAGAGTGATCTTCATAAGCCAATTTCAGCCATCATTAGCCGAGAAACGAATCAGCAGTTATGGACTGAGGACTGTATGTATAGCCGTGTTGGATTCTTTTCATTTATATTTGGAACCCATTGATTAACTATCCCTTAAGTGGAGTTCGATCCCTGGTGGTGCAGCAGCCCGGTAGCCTCCCCAGGATGAGTAGGATGGTCCTCACTCTCCCTATCACTCAGTGCAACTCTAGCTAATGCCAACGTCTTGTCAGCGGATGCTACAGAACTGGCGACGGGCGCTGTCCTACGAGCTTGTTGATGTGCTGACAATGATGTTGTATCATTGCTAGCCTTGACCCTCATACACCTGCAGATTCAGCTACCTCCTTCACACTATGGTCTTTGGCCACGCCCACATGCAGTCCCTCCTTTTAGCCAGTCATTAACATCTGCTCTGGAGCCATTTTAGAACCAGGGAAACTGCCTACTTGTTACTAGAAGCTGTGCTTCATCGCAAGAAGGATTTCTTAACATACATGAAGCCCAGCGTTAAAGGATTAGCATCTTGCCTGCTTCACACTACCAGTTAAAGCTTAGACAAGGGTCCTCATAGAAGGTTCTCCGTTCTCCGTGAAGATATCAAACTATAAAATAGAACCTCATGGAATTATCCAGTCTACCTTAAACCCCTCCAGAGTGGAGCTTCACAGGAGGATGGAGCAGCTTCCTTACCCTGCAGTGGAGCTGATAGAACAAGGTTTATTACTAAGCAGGTTTGGAGCGATTCTATTGGTCGGTCCATCATGAATATTCACTAACCTGAAAAGAGAACTAGAGCTTTTACACTGTGCAGAAAAAGAGATCAAAGTTTTTACACCACTAAATATATATTAGAGGTGGAGATATGGAGGAGTACCATACTGTGTACATCAGGAGTAGATGTGGTGTAGCAGGATATGGACTGGTTCAGACTCTCAGCAGGTGGAGCTGTTCAGTGAGTCCTTAACTTTTGACAGCTTCCCCCAGCCTCTTTCTGAACGCGGAGGAATAAGACATCATTTAAAGTTACACTGACGCGGGTAATGATGGCAACGCAAAGCCGGCACCGTGGACATTCTCCAGACTTCTGTGAGAATTAGGAACATCCAAATCCTGATGAAATATAATATCAGTCTTTCAATTTGACCGTATTTAGAGCCGTGAGCGTGAAACGGCTTCGGCGCCACGGGCTCCGAGCATGGGGAGATTGGCTTCTTTGCCGTTTCCTTTTTGGGAGGGACTTAACGTGTGGAATTATCCTGATCAAAGCGTGTGTGGAGAACGTGCGCACACACGCACGGAGGAAGAGCTCAATGCGTTTAGTCAATGCACTCATTTCTGCACGTGCGTCTCCCTCCTTCCTCTGTCGGAGATCAAAGCAAGGTAGATGGAGGAGCTAACCCCTGGAGATACACCCTAGTGTTCTCTCTCTCTCTCTCCCTCTCTCTCTCTCTCTCTCTCTCTGTCTCTCTGTCTCTCTCTCTCTGTCTCTCTCTCTTTTTCTCTCTCTGTTTCTCTGTCTTTCTCTCTCTCTTTCTCTCTGTCTTTCTCTCTCTCTCTCTCTCTCTGTCTCTCTGTCTCTCTGTCTGTCTATCTCTCTGTCTCTCTGTCTCTCTGTCTGTCTATCTCTCTGTCTCTCTGTCTGTCTATCTCTCTCTCTCTCTCTGTCTCTCTCTCTCTCTCTCTCTCTCTCTCTCTCTCTGTCTCTCTGTCTCTCTCTCTCTGTTTCTCTCTGTCTCTCTCTCTCTGTCTCTCTGTCTCTCTCTCTCTCTGTTTCTCTGTCTTTCTCTCTCTCTCTTTCTCTGTCTTTCTCTCTCTCTCTCTCTCTCTCTCTCTTTCTCTCTGTCTTTCTCTCTCTCTCTCTCTCTTTCTCTCTGTCTTTCTTTCTATCTATCTCTCTCTTTGTCTCTCTCTCTCTCTCTCTCTCTCTATCTATCTATCTATCTATCTATCTATCTATCTATCTATCTATCTATCTATCTATCTATCTATCTATCTCTCTCTGTTTCTCTCTGTCTTTCTCTCTCTCTCTCTCTCTCTCTCTCTCTCTCTCTCTCTTTCTTTTTCTCTCGTCTAATATATCTTTCTTCTCTCTCGTCTCTCTCTACTCTGTCTCGTTTCCTTTCTTCATCCGACATCTATCTCTATCTCTCTCTGCGCGGTCTCTCTGTCTCTCTCTCTCTCTCTCTCTCTCTCTCTTTCTTTCTATCTCTCTCTCTCTCTCTCTCTCTCTCTCTCTCTCTCTCTCTCTCTCTCTCTCTGTCTCTCTCTCTCTCCCCAGTATGATTCAGAAACAGAGAGGTCTGGAAAGCAAACGCGTTATTCCGAATTAGAGCTCCTGTACGACCAGGAAACTCAACACCTTTACCTGAACCCTGCCTCTTAACATAGACCTAACAACGCTTATATGTCATATAGTGTTAGTGCAGCAATCCAATCCAATCAATCAAGCTATTAAATTTGAAATTAAACTTATTTAAGTTTATTTAAGTTTTATTTAATGTTTTGTTAAGTTTGCTTTAGTTATATTTTAACTGTATAAGTCAAAATAACTGGCAACCAAATATGGCTACCGCTACATAACAAATATATTCAGACAGAGTACAGATAGAGCATTATCTTTTAGTTGGGTTAACTTATGTTGAAACTCAAGGGGTTCCGTTTTAGAACGATAAACATCATTTATATATAATTAAAGTAAGTTGTGTTCAGTTATTCTGAAATATGTGCATATATTTGTTTTATAGAAGTACATATTTACCTTCAGTACACGTGTTATTCGTTAAGGTCTATTGAGGTTTATTTATTACCGTATGATTTGAAGTGCATTTTCGAGGCAGTATAATTAGCAGCACTGAAACGTATCAGTGAACCATCCAGCCTGATATTTATAAAACGCTTTGTTACAGTTATCATCCCTGTCCTCGCTGTCTGGTCTGCAACTCCTCCAAAAATCTGCCGATAGACTCCGCACTATCACATTTCACCTGTCCGGCTTTGCTACATTGGCTTCCTGTCAAATCCAGAATTGATTTTAAGCCTTTGCTGTTTGTTCTCTAGGCGTTATTCTGTATGGCCTGACCCCACAGCGTATCTGTGGTACTCCTCTGGCAGGCCCTGCCCATCCACCAATAAATTACAGCTCACAGTCCAACACTCTCAACTAAAACATTTTCAGTAGCAGTGATTTAGTTTTTAATGTGGGATCAGCCTCCACCACTGCCTTTAGACTCTATTACTCTATTATAGATTCTATTTCCTTAGCCCATAACTGCCTAAAGTATTCCATTTTAGGTCCAGTTATTTCAAAAATAGATATTTATTATATTTTATGTTATTTTGTCTTGTTTTTAATCATATACTCTATTTCTAATGTTTAATATTTGTATATATTTTTATATTGACCATATATTTAGACAGTACTTCTAGAAGGTGTTTCCTGTTATTCATTTCTTTATGGTTTTTATTGTGTTTACTTTTTTTTTTTTTTTAGAAATGTTACATTTGGATTATTGATTTTATTGTTTTATTGATTTTATTCTATAGTGTTCTAGAATTAAACTAGACTTGACTTCCCAGACAGGAATGTAATGTTGAAACGTCGTCGATTCATCGTTGTCCAATTTAATCCAAGCGGATTCAATCAACATTGAAAGTGAACATACTGGCCTATGCTGAAGTGTCGTTATAATGTAAGTAAGAAATGATATCTGTAACTGTATAACTGTGTAATAACTATGTAATAACTAAATAGCAATTATATAAAAACTTTATATTATATTATTTATCATTATATAGTATTATATTATTATATTTATTATTATTATTTATTATTATTTATTTATATTATATATTCACTTTACTACAACTATGTAACAATTACATAGTAACTATATAATAATTATATAACAACTATAATTAAATTAATACACTAAAGAATAGCGGTATAACTACTTAAATCTACTTAAGTGCAACTAAGATCTTTCAAATATCTATTTATATATTAAAATACAGTTTAATATTAGGAGAAATGTTCCATAATAGTTCGGTTGGAAGATACACCTGTATGGATCTGGTGCCGTTGTGTAGACGTTAAGTACCTGTACCTGCACCGTGGCCACAGTTCTGAGATCTGACCCCACCCAACCTGACCGGTTCTGCTAAAACTGAGACCCCGACGTGACCTGAGCCCACAAGACACTAAAAGAGATGGATTCTATACGGCGCTTTTCCTCACCTGACAGAGAATGGCCTGAATAAGCCCTGACGTAACTGGTGTTCTGGAAGCTCTCTGACACTGACACTTCTGGCAGCTGTAGTAGCTGCTGCAGAGTGGGCTGCATCCACTGTAAGCGTGGTGCTGAAGAGATGACGTGCCGGTCCTCCTACGCTACACCGTACGTGACCAGCGTGCCGTAGTGACCCGGGCCCCGAGAAGCATGCTAACTCTAAAATCTGTTTAGTCACCATGACAACTGCCATTAGGAGCTAATTTAGGTCAATAGCTAATACAGAACAACAGACCCGGAGTTCGTCGTCTCATCCGCACTCGAGATAACGACGGAGCCTTTCAGAAGAATCCCAACTTTAGAGCGACCACACGGTGGGCCTAAGTCCTGTTCTGACCTCCCAGTTCTACCTTTACATCCTCGACAGGAAACCGGAAACGTGGAAAACTCAAGTCCACCTTTTACTTAAACAGTCAAGCTCAAGATTTAAAACGTCATCTCAAAGACATCTGGGTATGATGTTCCTAACTTACAGCACACTAACGCATTACACTTACTGAGTTACTGTACACCGACACGCTACTTACAGCACACTAACACATTACACTTACTGAGTTACTGTACACCAACACACTACTTACAGCACACTAACACATTACACTTACTGAGTTACTGTACACCAACACACTACTTACAGTACACTAACACATTACACTTACTGAGTTACTGTACACCGACACGCTACTTACAGCACACTAACGCATTACACTTACTGAGTTACTATACACCAACACACTACTTACAGTACACTAACACATTACACTTACTGAGTTACTGTACACCAACACGCTACTTACAGCACACTAACGCATTACACTTACTGAGTTACTGTACACCAACACGCTACTTACAGCACACTAACGCATTACACTTACTGAGTTACTGTACACCAACACACTACTTACAGTACACTAACACATTACACTTACTGAGTTACTGTACACCACACTACACTTAAGCTACTTACAGCAACACACTAACACATTACACTTACTGAGTTACTGTACACCAACACGCTACTTACAGCACACTAAACACATTTACACTTACTGAGTACTTACAGCACACTACACATTACACTGTACACCAACACGCTACTTACAGCACACTAACACATTACACTTTACAGAGTTACTCTACACCCACACCCTACTTACAGCACACTAACACATTACACTTACTGAGTTACTGTACACCACACACTACTTACAGCACACTAACACATTACACTTACTGAGTTACTGTACACCAACACACTACTTACAGCACACTAACGCATTACACTTACTGAGTTACTGTACACCAACACACTACTTACAGCACACTAACGCATTACACTTACTGAGTTACTGTACACCAACACACTACTTACAGCACACTAACGCATTACACTTACTGAGTTACTGTACACCCAACTTACACACTACTACTGAGTTACAGCACTACAGTACACTAACGCATTACACTTACTGAGTTACTGTACACCAACATACTACTTACAGCACACTAACACATTACACTTACTGAGTTACTGTACACCAACACACTACTTACAGCACACTAACACATTACACTTACTGAGTTACTGTACACCAACATACTACTTACAGCACACTAACACATTACACTACGGATGATAAACACATATATCCGATGCACTCTTTACATGGTTCACCTCAAACCAGTGAAAGGAAGGAAGAACGGCGTGTGGCTGCATTGCTTTTCTGAACACTTTTCCACCTCGGCTCCGTGCTAGGAGTGCGTTCTGCTTAGCCGTGTTTAATCTGAGCCCCCGTCACTTCTTTAATAGCGGAATAAGCGAACCAAACGGAAAGCCAAGAAACTGCGCCACAAAGGTGCGACACGCAAAGTCAGCGGGAGCAAGCCGATCCTGTTAGCCGGGCCTGACTGTTCCACAAGGCTTTTCCTGTTATCGGCCCAGCAGGTGTAAGCCGTTCCACTACGACTGTGTGTGTGCATGTGTGTGGGTCTGGAAAAAAAGCTGAGCATTTCCAAATCCCACCAACGCCAGCCTGCCAGCCCCGTCTCCAAACTCCTCCGTGTCAGGAACGGTCAGTAATTACAGCTGCCGCATTAATATTGTGTGTTGTTTTGTGTTCTAAGCAGCTCAAAGTGCCGATGCCGGTGGTTTTCAGTGCATCTGCGTGTGTGGGTTTTCCTTGGGTGGTGGGGGAGGGGGCACAGGGGGAGATGGTGCGCTGGTTTTTAATCCTCTGACTAGCCTTTCAGACAGAAGACTGGTCAGCACATGCAGACTTTAGAGCTTTTTCTGCTTTTAAAGAGGATTAGAGTCATTCAACACAATATGCAAACAGTCTGCTTAAGACAAGGCCTTATGGGCCTGGCTGTAGGTCTTAGCCGAGCAGGAGGCAACAAGTGTGGCACGGCTCGGCTGGCGAACGCGGACGCCGTTTCCAGAAGTGATGGACATTTGACGTCCGCTCATTAGCGAGAGCTAATTCAGGAGGGCTTATGAAAAGAGACAGAAGAAAAGACGGACCGTTAGACGGGAGGAGAGACAGGTGAGGGAGCAAAGCCGAGCAACAGACAGAGGAGAAACCGGGCGGAGGAGCTTGATATTTAGAGAGAACAAGATAAGACACTCAAAGGCCAACAGACTCTTCCTCGCCTTCTAATCCTAGCGAGACATCTCGATATCTCCTGACATTTTATGAAATTAAATGCTCCGTGTATTCATATGGCGTCACTGTCTTTCTTCCCCCACCGGTAACTCGCAAAAGCAATTATGTCAAGGATTTACAGCCGGGTTTGGAGATACGGGCTGGAAAATGTCTGAGGAGCGTTTCAGCAATGCATTTATTTAAGCAGGAACGGAGAAACTGGTTTATTCACAATCCACCTACATTCAGTATCTATCTATCTATCTATCTATCTATCTATCTATCTATCTATCTATCTATCTATCTATCTATCTATCTATCCGTCTATCCATGTCTCTGTCTGTCTGTCTGTCTGTCTATCTGTCTATCCATCTGTCTGTCTGTCTGTCTGTCTATCTATCTATCTATCTATCTATCTATCTATCTATCTATCTATCTATCTATCTATCTATCTATCTATGTATCTATCTGTCTATCTGTCTATCTGTCTGTCTATCCATGTCTCTGTCTGTCTGTCTGTCTATCTGTCTGTCTATCTGTCTATCCGTCTGTCTGTCTGTTTGTCTATCTATCTATCTATCTATCTATCTATCTATCTATCTATCTATCTATCTTTCTTACTGTCTGTCTGTCTGTCTGTATATCTGTCTATCAATCAATCAATCAATCTATCTATCTATCTATCTATCTATCTATCTATCTATCTATCTATCTATCTATCTATCTATCTATCTATCTATCTATCTATCTATCTATCTATCTATCTGTCTATCTGTCTGTCTGTCTATCTATATATCTATCTTTCTATATGTATATTGATCCATCCATCTGGCTACCTGGCCTTTCATTTCTCTCTCTCTCTCTCTCTCTCTCTCTCTCTCTCTCTCTCTCTCTCTCTCTCTCTCACCGTCTCTCTCTCTCTCTATCTGTCTCTCTCTCTCTCTCGCTCTCTCTCTCTCTCACCATCTCTCTCTCTTTCTCTCTCTCTCTCTCTCTCACCGTCTCTCTCTCTCACCATCTCTCTCTCTCTCTTTTTCACCCTCTCTCTCTCTCTCTCTCTCACCGTCTCTCTCTCTCACCATCTCTCTCTCTCTCTCTTTTACCCTCTCTCTCTCTCTCTCACCGTCTCTCTCTCTCTCTCTCTCTCTCTCTCTCTCTCCCTCTCTCTCTCTCACCGTCTCTCTCTCTCTCTCTCACCGTCTCTTTCTCTCTCTCTCTCTCTCTCAATGTATGTATATAGATATATATCTGTCTAGCCATCCACCCATTCATCCAGCCACCCACTGGTGCGGACTGGATACAGCCAACAAGTGACAAACACAGATGGTTCTATAAGGGTTCTGCTATGTAGAACCATGAGTCCTCATAGAACCACTTGCATGCTTAAAATACACAGAGATATGGAGAATCCTTTTTATACGGCTGCTTACACCACCAAAACTTGTTGTTCTACTGCAGTTACAATGTCAAGAACCTTTTTGGTGCTATATAGAACCATTTCCAAATCGGTTCTTTATATAGAGCCATATACAACAAATTCTTCACCAACTTGAAATTCAGAGTAAGAATGTAAATGGCTCTGTAGAGAACTCGTGTATCCACTGCCTTTACTGAGGTAACCCTGAAGAGGCATATCATTTTAATTATGAAGAAAGGTTTCATGGTGGTTCTTGGGTTTGGTTAGTTCTAAGGACAACTTCCAGTTGGGGAGGATCTCTACAACTGCCCAACCAACAGTTCCTGAACAGAGACACAGAACCACTTTTGGTTCCCTACACGATTTGTGAAGTTCTTCACTTGAACTCCTATATCAACCAAAGGGTTCTACCAACAAACCTTCCATTACGTGCGGACCTTTTAAACTTGTATAAGCTTAACCAGGATGGTTCTCCAGAGAACCTCCTAATGAAAGAACCTTTAGAGCAACAAAAGCAGTTGAAAAAGAACCCTTTGGGAACCTCGAGCATGTTACAGCACCGCACTGTTTAGGACCTAAAGAAAGCAAATGCAGGTTGAACCAGTGAGAGAAAAGGTTCTGTCCATTTCATGGTTCTCCCCCCAAAAGAACCTTTGTTTTTAAGAGCTTGGGAAGTGGAATTAGCATGCCGAGGGTGGAGAAGAAGAGGAAGAACGTAGAGAGGCACAGACGAAGGTGCAGCCAGTGAAAGAAATGACCCGTTATAACGTCTCTTTCATTCCCGGTTTGCTCCGTTGCTCTCCAGACAGAAGCACCGCAGAGCCCGGGTGGGATAATAATCTTCATTTGCTAATTGGTATGCACAGGTCTAGAAATAAATTACTGATCAGTGAGCTGTTTCTGGGTGCCGCCGTGAACTGCAATCCAAATGAGGGATTTAGGTGCAGCGTGGTGGATTGGCAGGACAAAGGAAAAGTCAGAAAGGGGGGGTGGGGGAATCAGCACTGCATCACGATCCTCAGCCTCAACCTCATCCAGCAAAGGGAACGTCGGTGGGAATGCATCTCCCTGGCATTAAACCCGCATTACACACGGCCTGGTCTGATTATCCCTGATGCAATTTTTTCGCATAGAAAGCTCAAATTAAGTAGAACCCACACCTCCTTGCGCGCTGGCACCGGTGACCCGCAGCCGATGCAGCACGGCGATAATGACGAGAGCGGATTTGAAGAGCCGAGATGGAATGAGAGTTCAGACTCAAACGAGTAAATAAGCACATACGTTCTAATGGCAGCACGTAAACAAGCAGTGGCAAGCAAATCCGAGCGGATAAGCAGGGAACTTCTCATTAAAATGAACAATGCAGGAGCCCGTGAACGTCCTCTCCGACAAGCCGGCGCGCTTTCAATTATCTTAATTAAACAAGATACTTCACAGCAAAACAATTAATTCCAGTGCAGAAAACATGCGCGCAGATCAGGGGCAGAAATTAGATTCTGTAGCGGCACCGAGCTCAGGAGACGGAACAGCCAACCGATAGCTCGCCACATAGCAGCCAGATGGACTTTCAGCAAAGAAGCCGACCTTACACACACATATACACAGACATATATATATACACACACACACATATACACAAACATACATATACACACACGCGCACACACACACACATATACACAAACATACGTATACGCACACACACACACACACACAGACATGTATATATACACACACACACATATACACAGACATATATATATATACACACACACACACACACACACACATATACACAAACATACATATACACACACACACACGCACACACACACACACACATACATATATACACACACACACACATATACACACACACACACACACACACACATATACACACACACACACACAGATATACGTACAAACACATACATACACACACACACATATACATAAACAGATATACATACACCCACACACCTACATACATGCACATACACAAACACACATACACACAAAAACACACATACACACGAACACATACACACACACATACATACACACACACACACACACAAACACACACACACACACATACACACACACACACACACATACACATACACACACACACACACACACATACATATATACACACAGATATACATACACCCACACACCTACATAAACACATACACCCACACACCTACATAAACACATACACCCACACACCTACATACATGCACATACAAAAACACACACACAGGAACACACTCACACACACAAACACAAACACACACACACAAACATACACACACACAAACATACACACACACACACTCAACCACACACACACACACATACAAACAAGGAAACCCAAACACACACACCACACACACACACACTCAAACACACACACACACGACCCCACTATAGCTCAAGCTCTGCTGTTTTAGGCTAAATGAGATACCACGGCGGTCCATCTGAGCACTCCATTCACAGCATATGGCGTGCTGGGATAACAGCAGAGGGCATATGCTCCACCAAAGACAAATTAATGGTAATCAGATGCGTCTCTCTGGTTGTATTCATTCGTGTGCAGCTATGTCATGATTAGACTACACGAGATGAGGCACGGTCACCTCGGGGGCTCAGCAAAAGTTTGAGGACACCTCCGTCTTCATTTGCTGTGCTAGAAAATTGGACATAACAGGTTCCATCAGCTTTGACTCAAAAACTGAAAGTTTAAACTCGATCAACCTTTACTATGACTATCTGGTCCTGTCTCCTTTCTCATCTTACTAATGACTCATTACGATTAGATTCAGTCACTTGTTTAAATTATTGGCTTCAGCTTGCATATTTAAGTCAAAGGAAGTGTTGGCAGATTGTTAATTCCCGTTGGCTTATGGTAGCATCTATATGCATATTGTTTTGTGCGCTGTCTTCGAGTTGTTCCTCCTCTCGTTAGGTTTAGTTACTCCAGCTGAAGTGGGCCATGGCTGAAAGTTAATTGAACTGTGTGTAGGTGGGTTTTGTGCAAGCCGACAACTCCCAAAGTTCACTTTTATGGAGTTAACTTGTATTTACAGCCCACAACAATGTGGCTTTAACTGCTAACCCTGGAATATTAGAAAGGATCACCCAACACTAAGAGCCCTGATGTTATTGGTACTGATTGAGCATAATTTACTTATATTCCTGAAATTAGTTTCTATCACTTCTATTTTCCAGGTGCGTTGTTTGTACCGTTGGGTTTAAAATTCCAGTAGACTTTCTTTAGTGAGTAGAACAAACTCAAACAGAGAAGCAACTAGGGAATACAGGGTGGAGTTACCCAGAATTCCTAGCTAGTTTATTTCTATTAGCTCTTGTTTTTCCTTCAGATGTTCCTTTCACTTAGACAACTCATTTTTTACGTTCGGGTTAAATGCAACTTTGGATGCACTTTATATTCTTTGGGTGTGCTGGTCATATGCATTTGTGGTTAGGGACTCTGCTAAATGGTCAGTTTGGTTGTAACAAGTCAACAATTACTGCCCATAACTCTAACGCCTACTCTGACACCAGCTTTACAATATGTAGTTCTGA
This sequence comes from Prochilodus magdalenae, assembly GCA_024036415.1. Taxonomy (NCBI): domain Eukaryota; kingdom Metazoa; phylum Chordata; class Actinopteri; order Characiformes; family Prochilodontidae; genus Prochilodus; species Prochilodus magdalenae. The sequence continues at coordinate 339,663 of JAMWET010001014.1, forward strand.
AGATTCTTTATTAAAGAGCTTTATTTTACATCTCAGTTTGTGCGATAACTTTCATTTTAATGAATTAAAATTAATAACTTAAATAAAAAATTACTTTAATTTGTTACAGGCAAATAAATTGGAATTAATTTGAAATTGATTCGTTTATTCAACCCCAAAAAAGACTTTGTGTTGAGTAAAATTTATTTGATAGATTGTAACAAATGAAAACTATGTATTTTTTATTAGGTTGCACTTTTTACAGTGTAGTAGGTATGTGTACACATACTTTGATTAACTAAAACATTAGAGTTTATTTACCTCTATTTTTTAAAACCTAATTCCATTATGGTAATGAATTACCTAAAACAGTTTGAGTACTATGCGGGTTTACAGAGGGGGTAGGATTTTATAATCCAAATGCTCCCAGGGTTCACTTACATGTATAGCCAACAGCAATGAAGTAGAAAATATATGCATAGATATAATATAATATAAATCAGGTCAGGGGTTATGGGCAACATGAAGAGGGTGAGCAAAACAGTATGCAAATAGACGCCCAAGGGGTTAATGAAAAGTAACAATGTGTCAATACCTCACTGTAAAAAGTGCCACCTAAAAAATACTCTATTCTTAATTAAATATTTAATTAATTAAAAAAAAATAGTTTAGAATAGTTTATTCAGACTGTTTATTTGTAGTTTGAAAAATTCATTTGCTAGTAAAAATTAGAGTAAGTTGGTTTTTTTTAAGACCCACAAAACACTTTTTAGAGTGTTTTTTGTTTAGATTTAAGGAAGCCAGTAAGTTAAAGCCAGTAACTGAGATAGTTCACCAAATCTGTCTGTACTTTAAGCTTGCTTTGCTAAGAACTCTCAGTGTCAAGCTCTTTTTATTCTGTGAAATTGCTGCTTCTTTTAAAATCATTTAAAAACGCATGTTAAAAGTCTAAAACTCCACACAATCCAGTTGAAATCACAAAACTGAATGTGCTAAGTGAAGGTAAATGGAAAACAGATGTTATCCTGAAAAATCTCAGTCAATTCTTTATGGTGTGGTTGAAAACAGTGCCATACCTATAGGTTGGATTCAATCCGTTGCCTCCAGCATCACACGCTTGAGCCAAAACATGCTCTTCAGGCGAAACCAGCTCTTCGATACGAAGCCAGACACAAGCAAAGCTGAGCTCCGAAGATAAACAGCCCCAAAAAGACGAGCACGCTCGAGAAGCAGCAGTGAAAAGAGGTCGCGGCGTCCCCAAACTTCTGACGGGCGGCATAACATTGCCTTTCTGCCCGCTGCGGCGGGACGATAGAAGGCCGAACGCTGACACAAGGATGACGGGAGGCTGCGAAAGCTCTCACAACTCTAATCGCATTTAGAGGGCGCCGAGCGCCGGGCTGTGAAAGGTGAGGATAAGAGAAGTGTGCGGGACAGTAGAATGGGAGCAGAGAGGTGGGGGCAAAGGGGACCAAGAAACGGGGCTAAGCGGGCCCAGAATAGCAGCGTGTAGAGGTTCAGGGTACACTGCCCATCAAAGGTTCCGGCTTTTGAGCATGTCTTCCAGGGCGAATGACTAAGCAGGTTCATTTGGGGGGAATAAACAATCCCATGTTTATATTTATGGCGATATCGTCCCGGGAAACAAGCCAAACGCCACCCATGTGATGCTCCTTCAGGTCGTTTAAACCAACAAAAGAGGTTTGGGCAAAACTTTCCATGGACCCTGTATGCATAATGCATTATACATGCACCTCTGAGCTGCTATATGGCATACAGAACTCCCAGCAGTACCAGGAGTGAGCATGTATGATGGCTCATATGTAGTTATGATTACAAAATAAGGAGTATATGACTTAAGCCAGGTTCTATCACGCATTCAAATGTCTGTTGACCGTTAGCTGAACATTAAATTACTCGCATACATATTCAATTACACATTAATGTGTTTTGTTTATGAATATTTTAGTAAAAGTGCTGATTCATTAGAGCTAAATTGCTGTTGTGCTGGGCCTGGATGTTGTACAAGGCATGCAGCAGATTCCTTTAATAATGCATTTACAGCCTCACTGTATAATAATGCCATAAAGTGTCCTAATAAAACCATATGCAGGAAATTATAGCTGCTTAAAGAATTCTACAGCCTTATGTATAGCGTGCATTATAAAGTGTTATGAATGCCTCGTGCCATGCCTTCATAATGCATTTATAATAATACAATATGAGACATATTGACAGTCATCAGCCACAGCAGCTTCATACACTACCAGTCAAAAGTTTAGACACACCCGACTTAAAGACTCCACAGTGGTACACTGAACAGCTCCACCTGCTGAGAGTCTGAACCAGTCCATATCCTGCTACACCACATCTGCTCCTGATGTACACAGTATGATACTCCTCCATATCTCCACCTCTAATATATATTTAGTGGTGTAAAAACTTTGATCTCTTTTTCTGCACAGTGTAAAAGCTCTAGTTCTCCTTTCAGGTTAGTGAATATTCATGATGGACCGACCAATAGAATCGCTCCAAACCTGCTTAGTAATAAACCTTGTTCTATCAGCTCCACTGCAGGGTAAGGAAGCTGCTCCATCCTCCTGTAAAGCTCAAATCTGGGGGTGGTTTAAGGTGGACTGTATAATTCCTTCACTGTTAGTTTGTAGGTCAATGTTTTAAATTTTAATTTACAGTAAATCATTTACTTACATTACATTTATGGCATTTAGCTGACACTCTTATCCAAAATGACTTACAAGGTCAATCCTATTACAGGTAGGCCAATGTAGTGTTAGGAGTCTTGCCCAAGGATTCTTATTGGTGTAGCATAGCATAGTCTCCCAGACCGGGATTCGAACCCCAGTCTTCCACATGTGGTGGGCTGGTAGAGGTGTTATCCGCTGAGCTACACCAACCACGTAATCAAATCAGTTAGATAAACAGAAGGAGAACCTTCTATGAATACTTGTGTATAAACGTATCATACAGTATATATATGTGTATAAATATATAATATAATAATTATCTATAATTAATATAGTTCTAAATTCTAACAGGTCATGTGTAGGGCTGCATTGAAATCACCTTATTCCATTAAAATAATTTTTTACAGTGTTTTTTAAGGTGGACTGTGTAATTCCATTCACTTTTATAACATAGTACAGCCTTAAGATAAACAAGGAGGACCTGCTAGGAGTAGCCGTGTCTAAACTTGTGACTGGAAGTGTATTTCTTCTAAGCTAATTGCAAAGTAACAGACAACTACACCTACTGGGCTACTAGAGAAATCCCATAAAACAATTTCAAGCTGATTTCAAAGAGCAGCAACTCAGATGTCAATCTTGCTTCTCCACGTTGTGATGTTCCTCTGCTGTAACCTGATCCGACCGCCACCTTATTAAAAAGGCTTGGCTGAGTTGAAGTGGGTGAATGAATGATGGAATCTGTCTATGTTAGCTCTTATTAAATATAGTACACTATCTTGATCTTCAGATCTTGAATTATTGTAGTAATGTATCAGTTATAGAGTGCCAGAACCAGAGCCTATTTTTATTCAAGCCCTTAAATCCATGTTTAATATTCACTTATAAATTGTAATTACCTGGTAATTACAACGGAACTAACACATTTTTATGAAATAAGGTGATTTCAATGCAGCCCTACACATGACCTGTTATAATTTAGAACTATATTAATTATATATTATTATTATATTAAATATAATAATATATTACATATATATAGTATCAAAAGTTTAGACACAAATAGTCATAGACTATGTTTTTAAAATTAAAAACATCAAACTATGAAATAACAGTCATGGAATTATACAGTCCACCTTAAAACCCTCTCATGGAATTATACAGTCCACCTTAAACCCCTCCAGAGTGGAGCTGTACAGGAGGATGAGCCAGCTTCCTAACCCTGCAGTGGAGCTGATAGAACAAGGTTTATTTCTGAGCAGCTTTGGAGCGATTCTATTGGCCGGTCCATCATGAATATTCATTAACCGGACCTAGAACACTCTGCTACTTCTGTACAGATGCACGGAGGAAAGCAGGAAGACGTGGCTAGTTGCTTGTCGTCCATGAATCCCTCATTTGTCTCCAGCTCAACCTATTTGATCACGTTCCCAGAGAGAGAGAACAACAGCCTGCCAGCTCTAAACTCCCGAACTAAATTCCCCTGGAGTGGCCGGTGGACGAGTGAAGGTCACGCTGGAGCAGAACCTCATTACGACTCTAAGTATTTACAAACAACGGGATTACTCCCAGCACTGGGTCTATTGTTCCCGGGAAAAGTTTCCCACGTATCTAAACGAGGCCAGGAGCCTGCAGGACGGCTGATTGCATCACACAGTGCATTAGCTTAGCGAGGAATGTTGAGGAGACATGACAAGGCTTGATTTTCGGGGGTTTGCTGCTCAAGAAAGAAACGGGGCGAGAGACAGAGAGAGAGAGGGGTGGGGAGATTAGAATGAGAGAGCGAGAGAGAGTATGTTTAAGAAGAATGCGTATTTACTCAGCCTCTGTAGCCTGCATGGTGGCGATAAACGCTCTCAGCCGACCACAGCACAACACCGACGGCTCATTCACTGTCCTTTCAGCACCGCTCCTCAACATGTAGCTCCACTATGTGGCAGTGTTTCTGCTAGCTTAGCCATGTTAGCACACGTTCTGCTCTGGAAACATCTAAATCAACATCCCGGATTCTCAGCTCTCTGATTCGCTCGCCATCAAAGTGACTGGTACCTCACAGTCTCAGATAAGACTGAACCCTAAAGGTACTACTTCCTGTAAGCATAGCTGGAATTATTATAATTAGTATGAAATGCTTTGAGCTCTCTCCAACAAGGGAAGACAGAATTCCATGTAAAGTGCATATCCCCTGTCACATCCGTGCTTGTACCGTACAAAAGGAGATCAGTCAGTGTGTTTTCAGTTGGATGGAAAGTTGCTGTTATGCACGGTCTGATTTGGCTGGAAAGAGAAACCATCCATAGCGCTGCTGAAAGGTATTTGGAATCAAACTAAACAGGAAAAAGTGAGAGGAGCACAATCAAAGCTGTGTAGATGTAAATCACGATGTCAAAGGCGTTTAATCATGTTACTTACTATGAAATTACTTATGTTAGTAGTGTAGCCAGTAGTGTAGTAGGTGGAGTATAGAAGTGTACTCATTAGTGTAGTAGGTGGAGTATGGAAGTGCAGTTATTAGTGTAGTAGGTGAAGTATAGAAGTGTAGTCATTAGTGTAGTAGGTGGAGAATAGAAGTGTACTCATTAGTGTAGTAGGTGGAGTATAGTAGTGTAGTCATTAGTGTAGTAGGTGAAGTATAGAAGTGTAGTCATTAGTGTAGTAGGTGAAGTATAGAAGTGTAGTCATTGGTGTAGTAGGTGGAGTATAGAAGTACTCATTTCTGAAGTAGGTGAGGTATAGAAGTGTAGTCGTTAGTGTAGTAGGTGGAGTATAGAAGTGTGCTCATTAGTGTAGTAGGTGAGGTGTAGAAGTGTGCTCGTTAGTATTGTAGCTGGAGTATAGATGTGTAGTCATTAGTGTAGTAGGTGAAGTATAGAGGTGTAGTCATTTGTGTAGTAGGTGAAGTATAGAGGTGTAGTCGTTGGTGTAGAAGGTGAAGTATAGAAGTGTAGTCATTAGTGTAGTAGGTGAAGTATAGAGGTGTACTCATTAGTGTAGTAGGTGTAGTATAGAGGTGTAGTCATTAGTGTAGTAGGTAAAGTATAGAAGTGTACTCGTTAGTGTAGTAGGTGAAGTATAGTAGTGTAGTCATTAGTGTAGTAGGTTAGGTATAGTAGTGTAGTCATTAGTGTATTAGGTGAAGTATAAGGGTGTAGTCATTAGTGTAGTAGGTGGAGTATAGTAGTGTACTCATTAGTGTAGTAGGTGAAGTATAGAAGTGTGCTCATTAGTGTAGTAGGTGAAGTATAGAAGTGTACTCATTAGTGTAGTAGGTGAAGTATAGTAGTGTACTCATTAGTGTAGTAGGTGAAGTATAGAAGTGTACTCATTAGTGTAGTAGGTGAAGTATAGTAGTGTACTCATTAGTGTAGTAGGTGGAGTATAGAAGTGTAGTCATTAGTGTAGTAGGTGGAGTATAGAAGTGTAGTGGAGTATAGTAGAGCTCATTAGTGGAGGTGTGCTCGTTAGACTGTAGTAGTAGTATAGAAGTGTAGGTGAGGTATAGAAGTGTGCTCATGGGTGTAGTAGGTGGAGTATAGAGGTGTAGTCATTGGTGTAGTAGGTGGAGTGTAGAAGTGTGCTCATTGGTGTAGTAGGTGGAGTATAGAAGTGTGCTCATGGGTGTAGTAGGTGGAGTATAAAAGGGCACTTATAGATTGAAGGGATTGAAGCTGTGAACTAGTCCACCTCGGGTGAAAGCTCTACGGATAGCTAGATCATCAGGACTTCTGTAGACCACAGAGCAGAATGCTCAAATAGGGAGCAAGACAAGGGAGGGAAAAACTGACCGGAGGAGTGTCCACGATGCGTGGCGTCATGGTCACTGTCCCCCTGCTCGCTGTCCCCATGCCCACTGTCTTTTGAGCTCACTATATCCGCCTCCTGGAAAGCCGAGCTGGAAGGAGAGAGAGGGGAGGAAGAGATGGAGAGGGGGGGTTTACTGCTCTGCTGCATGACTCTTATATAACCACCTTATTATCCACGGCTCTGGGCTGAAATAGCTACGTTAGGCCGCCACCTCACGGGTTTGGCAATCGCAGAGTCAATCGATGAAGGTGAAGACAGTCCGAGAAAGATTACGGTTCCTCGATGCTTGGCCATGTTTTATAATGGCTAGTAGGATTCAGTGCCAAACCTTCCATTGGTGTAGAAGGTGTACGTTACATGGGGACAAAACAATGTTCCTCTATGGCATCAAAGGAGCCTTTGTGGCACTTTGTTGTAGGTATGGATTCATAGAAATGTTTAATAATGAAAGGACTAATAGAAATGATCCAAACGGACTTGGAATAAAACCTTGAATCAGTGGCCTTTTATTCAGATTTAATAACCTGTATACCTTCACTGGCAGGTATTTTGTGCTGATAGTGTTGAAACATGCAATCAAATTCTGTTAGCACAGCAGCGCATATGCACCGTCTATCGTCTCTGAAACAGGGGTGGCCGATACTGCAGAGGTATCTTATATTGCAATACTTTTTTCACAATATTCAATTTTCATATTGATGACAATATTTTAATTTAACAGCTAAATAAACATTTTAGTGTATTGGAAATAATTGTAGTACCCAACTATACAGGCCTAGTTATGCTCACTTTTTTTTAAGCCCTGCCATTATTCATGAAATCTTGGATAAGAGCATTGTCACGATTTATCATAATGACCATAATGGTTACAGTTACTCCAAAAAAAAAGAAAAAAAATTGACCATTTCTGTTGGTTCATTCATGACATTCAGAGGTTAGATATTTTTCAGTTTATGACTGGAGATGAAAAGAATCATTGTTCTTCATGTTGTGTGTGAATTTGCTGATGATTGGAGCAACAGAAATGAGCCAAATTTGGGAAATTTGTGGAAATTTGAGGAAATTTGAGGAAATTTGAGGAAATTTGTCAAAATGTCTGGTTCCATTGACATACATTAAAAGTCAAGTAGGCTTTTTCCTTGTCCAGTAAAGATTTCATTTTGGCGATGCAATGTTTTGTACTGACAGCAGTGATAAATATCAATAAATAAATAAATAAATAAATAAATGCCAGTAGGTCACATGACCAGGCCAACAGCCATGCTTACCTGTTAACGCGTCTCGGCCTGTCCACCAGGTAGCTGAGCTCCGCCCGCTGGTGCTTGGTCTGGATAAGAAATGATACATATGATTGAACACATGCTCAATGCACATTTTCTGTGTCTATTTAATAACAATAACATTTCAACACCCCTTTATTTAAGAACCATTAACAGCCACAGCCATGTACTCTACAACGCCAATACGTGAGCCCAGACTCCAGTTCCTCTAGCCGCATGAGCTCTATAGCAGTTACTGGCTCATTTACATTGGTTACTGAACAGCCTGCCCTAATACTAGTTGCCTAATGAAGTCATGTGACCTTGTGTGTTGAGTTAACTCCCGACAGCAGTAACTCCTACAAGTGTGCTGGGCCGAAGTTATGAGAATGAGGATGGGTTTTGCTAACGATGCTGATATTAAAGGTACCGAGGCCTGTGTCAGGTTTTAATGTGTACGTCCCTTCGTCCCCTGAGCAGCACTCTTGGCACTGAGGGTGAGGAGCCTTTAAAGCAGTGCTCCACTACACACGGCTCTTTGTTCCAGTGCGCCTCCGCAGCACCGTGACACGCATAGATAACGCGGAGGCTCTCGGCACTCAGCATGCAGGGCCTCTCGGAGAGGAGGCCTTCACACCCCGTAACACGGGCAACTTCACGAGCTAAGGCCGGTTCTGAGGGACGGCCAGAGCACGAAGACCCCAGGAGCGGGTCTGTTGGTGTTTAGGAGCTGCACCGTGAGGGGTTTATGTATATGCATTATAGCATCTAATACCATAATAAATCAGCCCAGTCCTTCAGGAGCACTTACGTCAACCAAGGAGCAGCCATAAAACGGCTGGGTTACATAAACTGCTCCACATTTCACTCAATAGCAGGTCAGCATGTCTCACTAAACCAGTGGGAATGGGAATGGGACAGACTGGGATGTATACATTTATGTGTATAACATATGTATAATATTATATATATATATATATATATGTATGGATTTTTTTTTTCAATTGAGTATACATATGTGTGTGTGTGTATGTGTGTATATGTGTGTGTGTGTGTGTGTGTGTGTGTGTGTGTGTGTGTGTTCTCATAACTTTGGAGGCCCTGTAGGGTATATAAAGCACCTGTATATATTATGATATGATGGTGTATCTAAATGATGCTGGCATATACAACAATAATCATATGGGGTTGGTGGCACTCTTGGAAGCTACTTGGCTTCAGTCAGTCAGCCTCTATTTGTATCATAGAAATAGGGGGAAATAAATAAATAAATAAATAAATAAATAAATAAATAAATAAATAAACGGACTTTAAAAACATCTAAGAAATAAAAATGGTGAATTAAAAATAATTAATATAAATATAATATCATATAATATTAATTAAAGCAAAAAATACGCCAAAATAATATTATAATTATATTTAATATTATAATAATTAATATTATAATATTTAAAAAATATATACAAATTTATAACATAAAATGATAAACGCTAATACAGTAATTGGAAAGAGTAAAAAATGTAATGCAATAAATAAAAACATGGAAAATATTTTTTTAATGTAACTCCAATGAGGATGGGTTGCAGGCTGAGTTTGGAGGCTGCTTAGAGGCTGAAAGTTGGAGCTGATGGAGTGTGCACTCTAGCTAAGAGCTGATCTCCCCAGTTCATTCCCCCTGATTAGAAGAATAGTGGGTCAGATAACAGAATGGCCATCATTAGTGACCTCTGAGAACTTCATGCTCACCTCGCTGGACAGCAGCCCCCCGTTAGAGATGATGTCCGGCTGCGGCTGCTGGGGCTGCTGCTCTCCGTAGGCGGACACCAGAGCCGCACGCGCTCCCGGGTCTCCGTGCGCGCCCCCGCGGGACGGGCTGCAGGCCTTGAGGAACATGAGGTCAGTGCTGGCGGCCTCCGGGCTCAGGCACACCTGGTAGCAGTAGTTCTGCTTGCGGTGCAGCGAGCCGAAGCTGCCGGACTCCTCCACGGGCACCTGCGCGCTCCCGACGCCGCAGGGCGCGCTCACGCTCACGTTGTGCGCGCTCCCGCTCCCGCCTCCGCCGCCGCTCTGCACCAGCATGATGTCCGACTTGCTGAGCTTCTTCTTCTTCTTCTTTTTGCTGGAGCGCGAGTGGCGCCCGCAGCAGCCGCCTCCGGCGCTGGCGGCGCCGTTCCCGCTGCCCGCGCACGCGCCGCCGCAGCACCAGGCGCAGGCGCAGCAACAGTGCAGGGCCGCGTGCACGTTAAGTTTCTTGTCCTTGCGGCAGCGCACGGCCAGCGCGATCATGGCCAGCAAGAAGATGAAGGACACGGAGCCCAAGGCCACGATGAGGATCAGCGTTAAGTCCAGAGACGCGTCCTTGGCTTTGGAGGCGCCCCGTGCGCTCCCGCTGCCGCGCGCGCTCCCGCTCCCCCCTCCAGCGCCCCCGCCTCCTCCACCCACTACGGGGTCCGGGAGACTGTCCACTAGAGCCACCTGCAGCAACGTGCTGCAAGACAAGGGCGGCTGGCCGTGATCGCGAACCTCCACCAGAAGTTCATACACCTGTTGCTGCTGTTGGTGCTGTGAACGCGCGCCGGCTCCCGCGTTCACGCGCCTGGACGTGCGCAGCTCTCCCGTGCGCCAGTCCATGCGGAACAGTCCGTCCTCGTTCCCGCGCACGATGCTGTAGGAGAGGCGCGCGTTCTCGCCGTCGTCCGCGTCCGCGGCCACCACGCGCGTCACCAGGTACCCGGGCTCGGCCGTGCGCGGTAGAGGCTCGCGCGCCGTGCCGTTCTTGCCCACGGGCGCGATCACGGCGGGCGCGTTGTCGTTCTGGTCCACCACGAGCACGCGCACGGTGGCGTTGGAGGCCAGCTCGGGCGAGCCGGCGTCGCGTGCGCGCACTGTGAAGGTGAACTCCCGCAGCTGCTCGTAGTCGAAGGAGCGCAGCGCGTAGAGGTAGCCGTTCTCCGCGTTCACGGAGACGTACGTCACCACGGACATGCCTTGGATGTCGCGCTCGGCGATGGAGTAGGTGACGCGCGCGTTGCTGCCTTCGTCCGCGTCGAGCGCGGTCACGGCGTAGATGTAGGCGCCTGGCACGTTGTTCTCGGCCACGTGCACATCGTACGAGGGCTGTGTGAACTGGGGCGCGTTGTCGTTCTCATCGGCCACGCGCACGCGAATAGACTTGCTAGTGGCCAGGGGAGGCGTTCCACCGTCTCGCGCCACCACCGTGACCGTGTAGGCGTCTGCGGTCTCGCGGTCCAGCGGGCCGTCCGTCACCACCGTGTAGTAGTTGCGGAAGGAAGGCTTGAGCTTGAAGGGCGCTTCCTCGCCGACTATCTCGGCGCGAGTGCGCCCGTTCTCGTCGGCGTCCCTGTCTGACACGCTGAGCAGCGCGATCACGGTGCCCGGTTGCGCGCTCTCACTCACGGACTCGCTCACGGTGCTAAAGGTGATCTCAGGCGCGTTGTCGTTGACGTCGGTGACGTGCACGAGCACTTTGCAGTGCGCCGGCACGGCGTTTGGCCCCAGGTCGCGCGCCTGCACGTAGATCTGGTGCAGCGCGCTCTCCTCGTAGTCCACGTCGCCGCGCACCTCCACGCGCCCCGTGCGCGCGTCCACGTCAAAGAGTTCCCGCGCGCGGCTCGCGGCCGCGTGGCTCCCGCCGCCGAGCGAGTACACCACCTCCCCGTTCGCGCCCTCATCCGAGTCCGTGGCGTTCAGCTGGATGACGAGCGTGCCCACGGGAGCGTTCTCGCGCAGTGTCACGGCGTACACGGGCTGGTCGAACACGGGCGCGTTGTCGTTGGAGTCGAGGACGCGCACCACCAGAAGCGCCGTGCCCGTGCGCGCGGGCTGCCCGCCGTCTACCGCCGTCAGCACGTACCGGTGCACGGCCTGTCGCTCGCGGTCCAGCGGCGCATCGAGCACAAGCTCCGCGTAGCGGCTTCCGTCTCCCTGCGTCTGCACGTCCAGGTGGAAGTGCGCGTTCGGCGTCATCTCGTACGCGCGCAGCCCGTTGCTGCCCACGTCCGGGTCCATGGCGGCCTCGAGAGGGAAGCGCGTGCCCGCGCTCGCACTCTCCGAGATTTCCACCGTCACGTCTGGCTCCGGGAAAGTGGGCGGGTTGTCATTTATGTCCAGCACCTCCGTCTCCACGCGGAAAAGCTCCAGAGGGTCCTCGAGGAAAACTTCCAGGTGCAGCAGGCACGGCGGCGGGCTGCCGCCGCACACGCGCTCCCTGTCGATCTTCTCGCTCACGTAAAGCGCGCCGGTCTCCAGGTTCACGTCCAGGTACGGCGTGCGCGAACTCGGCACCGTCTGGAAGCGCCGCGCGGAGAGTTTCGTGGCGTCCAGCCCCAGATCCTCCGCGATGTTGCCCACGAAAGTGCCCAGTTCAGACTCCTCGGCCACCGAGTAACGGAGCTGCGAGGACGCCCCGCGCACCAGCGCCAAAAGCACGAAGAGGAGCGCGGGCACGAGCATCTTCGTCGAAGCACTTCGGAGCAGCAACAGAAAGGCGCGCGAGTCTGTGTGTTATCCAAGTAAAGAGCGCGAGGGAACAGTCATCCTCTTCTGCTGCGTCCTCCTCCACGGTAACGAGGATGAGTGTGTACGCGCGCGCGAGAGAGAGGGAGTGCGTGTTTTCCTTCAGAGAGGCCGCGAGACAAACACCATGGTGCCTCACAAGGAGAGAGAGCGCTCACACACGCGCGCGCGCACACGCATCATTCTCTCTTACACACACACACCTCACTCTCTCTCACACACACACACACACACACACACGCACGCACTCACGCGCTCAATCGCTCGCGCGCAAAGATGTTTTTAGGCATCAGAGCGCGCATCTCTCCTTCTCCAAGCAAAGCGCATCACTCTTTCCTCTCTCTCTCTCCTTCTGTGCCTGTCTCTCACTCTCTCTCTCTTTCCCGGTAATTCCTCTCTGTCTCTCTGTCTCTCTGTCTCCTGCTCTGTCCGCTCCGTTCCTCTACTCTGGCACTGAAGGCTCGAGCTGCGCAGTTTTCCCGCAGCGCTCCTCCCATTCGCAGCCAATCAGATCGCGAGGAAAAGCGTGGCCCCGCCCTGTTCACAGTGCCAGCA
>JAMWET010001014.1:355000-420000 GCA_024036415.1 Prochilodus magdalenae
GGGGAGAGTGAAGGTAGGTGGAGGGGCACTGAAGGTGTAGGCGAGCCGAGGAGCCTGTGCGTTTGCGTCTGTGGCTCTCTTCAGTCCGCCTCCTCAGCACTCTGTCCCCATTTCTCTTTCTCACCGGCAGAGAAGAGGAAACCAGCCAGAGCAGCACTATCCCTCTTTCTTTCGTCCTCCTTCCTTTCTTCCCCTCCTTCAGCGCCATGGCGGTCTGGAGAAGGAGCTCGCGCAGCGTCCCGAACAGCATGTGTGTCTCTGCCCGTTTAATCCACAGGCATGCTCGCGCTCTCGCTCTGTGTGCGGGTCTGCTTCTCCGTCTCTCCCATGTGTGGGCTGAGCGCGCCCCCTAGCGGCAGCACGCGACCCCAGCCTGCAGTCTGGCGTTGTTCTGCGGTGGTCACATTGCTGACCTGCCTGGAGCTGCTGGACCACCCTGACCCCGCTGGGTTTGAGGTTAAGCTCCTGTAAATGGACTCACTGTGTCAGGTGGCCTGACTCAGCCTCGCAGATACAGCGCACAGCTTCAGTGTTTATTTGTTTGTTTATGTAATTAATTATTACCACTGATTTATTGTCACGTGTTGAAGAGTTTATTTATTCATGTTTATTTATCTTTAATATTTATACTTGTTAATGTGTTTAGTCATATCTGTAGTCTCTCAAAACTGTACTGTCACTCTTCATTTTCACTCATTAGAATAAGAAATGCTTAATTAATTAAATAAATTATTTATTTATTTATTGTATTTAATATTTAAGCTTATTATACTGTACTTCTAAGTCTTTACGATTTATTACATTTATTTATTTATTTATTTATTATATACATATATACCAAATTTATTTTAAATATATATATACATACAAAATTATAAATACATTATTTAATTATATAAAATGCATTAGCTACTTTTCAAGTAATGGTCTAGGTGGCCTCTTGGTTGTATCTTGCGGCTGATGTCTGTTCTTTGGCCTCTTCCTATTTATAATAGAGTTATGTAATAGCTGAAGTTGTGGGCGGAGTCTAACACCTCTCCTTTTCTCTTTCCAATCTAACATCTCACAATTTCCCCACTGCAATCTCCACTGTTATGACACTGGGGCATCCAGCCTTCTAGCTACAGGCAGAACCCACCCAGAACTCCAGCCCATGTCCTCAGAGTTCTCTAGCACCTTTCTCAACCCCGTCTTCCTTCGTCCCACCAACCTAATGTCAAAGTCTCGGTTGGAACTCGCTCATCACCATAGCTGTGGGCTGCATCTGAGACCTATATGAGGCACCAGGTCATTACAGGAATGTCTTCAGACTGTCTTAAAGAGGAATCACACTGAAGTTTCCGGAACAATCGACGTGTATGGTTAATTGTAGAGGCTCGTATTCCTTCACAGTGATGGTGATGGTAACCAGGTGGCTATAGCACCGTTCCCAAACCATTCTCCCCTAGACGTGTTAACGAGTTTTATATGGAATGTTGATGAGGGTAAAACAGAGGGAATGTTTTTGTTCGAGGAACGTTTCGCCATTCAATCTCTCCACCGTGAAATGATGTTGCAAGATACGTCACTGGCAGAAAGCTAACATCAACATCATTCATCATAAAGCATGTCTCAGGGACAGTGTCCAAAACCATTTCATATAATAACCTCCTGTGATGTCTTCAGACGTCCGGTCTTCAGATATCTGGTTCCTGTCTCTGCGAGCCATTCCAGCTCGGAAAGTTCATTCCCAAGAACGAAGCCTTTCACATCATCCACTCTTAAACGAGTTCCTTCGTTAAGAATTGAAGACACTGATCTCCGGCAGACGTTTTCACCGAGCTTCAGGGCAACCGACCTCCCCCTGAACCAGGCCAACTGATCTGCTGGGGCCGAATGGTATCAGGGCTACAAACAGCACGGCGCCCCCTAGTGCCCGGTCACGCTAATGCACCCCTGTCACCGAGTCTTCTCCCCTCGGGAAACGCACTTTTGGAAGAGTGGATCAAAACGGCACTCTGCCAGAAGGAATCTTAATGTGCCAGTGGAGTGTAAACATGAATCTCCTCCAAAAAAGAGATTTTCTAAATCAAGTTCCCGGCGAGCCACTGGCGCGCGCACTCCGCTTTATGCTTTAATTCCCACCAGGCTGCCCGAGGCATTTGAATAGACTCAAGTTTTCATGAATATTTCAAGATTTATGGACAAATACTGATTTGAATATGAGAATCAGATTATCTTCTGCTCTCCGTATGATAATACCAACATACCTCCATAGCGTGAGGAAGTGAGCGAGAGAGATAGAGAGAGAGACAGAGGGAGAGACCACATTATCTCCGTGATAATGATGAAACTGCTTCTGAATTTATTTATTTATTTATTTTTGCTGTTTTTTGAGCATAATAGATAAATGCACGTATGAGCAG
Source organism: Prochilodus magdalenae (assembly GCA_024036415.1). Classification (NCBI taxonomy): domain Eukaryota; kingdom Metazoa; phylum Chordata; class Actinopteri; order Characiformes; family Prochilodontidae; genus Prochilodus; species Prochilodus magdalenae. Next base: position 357,406 of record JAMWET010001014.1, read on the forward strand.
AGACTTGTCTTGCTGTGTGAGCCGTGTCTTACAAATAGCGGACACGCATTCAGCTTTTACAGGCTCTTTTTAAGCGGATATTGCAAATTCTTTTGGAATTCTGATGTTGTAAAAGGACGTTCAACAAGAAAGCCTGACACTCAAGACAGAGTCAATTTACTGCGGCACAGAATACATAAACACCCGTAGTGTATATACTCACCACCAAAAGAACAGGTGCATGAAGAGTCGGACCAAGGCTGACCCAACAGCCACAAATAAGGGACATCCAGCAAGCAGTGATGCCTGTTAGTCATGCTGTTAGTGCCAGCACCATTGGCACACGACTGCATGGACTACATGCACATAGACTGTTAATACGACTCAACACCACGTCAACGTCATGCTATGGTGTCGTACCAGACAGTCATGGAGTGATGAGTCTTTACAGAGACGATCAACGAATCCGCGTGTGGAGGCACCGTGGTCAGCACCAAGGTGAGCGATTTGTTGTCATACGTCCAGAAGACCTGGTGTCCCTCCACCTCCACCCCTACCGCACCATCTGCAGGAACTGTGTGAGGATGTTCAAGCTGCATGGGATGGATTATCACAGGACACCATTAGGAACCTCTACAGCTCCATACCGAGACGTCTGGCATGTTGGGTTAGCAAACACGGCGGACTACGCCATACTGGTGGTGGTTGGTGTGACGCAGCGGATAACACCACTTGTCACTGAGCTTCCACACCATGTGGGAGATGGGGGATCAAATCCTGTTCTGGGTGACTGTGCTACACCAATAAGAGTCCTTGGGCAAGACTCCTAACACTGCACTGGCCCACCTGTAAAATGAATTGTAAGTCGCTCTGGATAAGAACGTCAGCGGAATGCCATAAATGTAAATGTAATGTAAATGTACTGAGAGACAGACTTCTGTATGTGTAGCTCAATAAATATTGATCATATCAGTCTAAATTCATCATCAGTTATTGATCCTGGTTACCTTTATCCTCCTTCCCTACAGCACCGCACTCCCACACCTCCTTCTGGTGCAGCTGTTCTTTTGATGATGAGTGTGTATGTATGAATGAACACTATCAGCAGAACAGAGAATCCAGCGTAGGCCAAAAAGGATGGAACTGAGTCATGCTGACGCGTTTGGAAGTATGGTGATAAGTAAGGAGTTGTTTTTGCCGTTCTCCGGCTTGTCTCTTTCTGATATGAGACAGATAGGCCCTCTGAATCCTTTCATAGCACAGAAACCAAGAGGGATCCCTTTCATGTCCCACTATCTCTTCAAACATGGGGATTAGTGACATTTTCAAGGGTGCAATAACAGAGCACAGTGGAAGGGCAGGAACATTGGAATCAGCATGGCTTTCTGTGCTAATCTTATCTGTTTGGTGTGGACTTTTGGTTCAATCCTCCAGACTGTGGGCCGTGTCTCAGTCACGGGGAGGCAAAGGCTCTGTTCATTTTGAATGAAACAGCTACGTGTTTAAGCCATTGGTTAAACACGCATTATAAACTCAGAGTCTCCTCTGTGATGTTCTGGGGGTGGTTTAATTATATGGATACGGATTCGTTGGTTGAGGTGAGAGTAAATCTTAACCACACTGCCTACACTGAGCTGCTGGATAGCCAGGTTTTGCCTTTAGCTCATCATCTTACCAAAGAGCATCCTATTCCTATCGATGTATTCCAAGATGACGGTTCTCATGTTCACTGGGCTGACTGACTGGTATGATAAACATTCAGGAGGGTTCACCCAACCAAGAGGGCCCACACAATACCAAGATTTCAGTCCTCCTAAATGTTTGTGGGACTACCTGGTACAAGCAGTTAAAATGCCAGGAAAGGCATCCACCAAATCTGACTGATGACTTGATGCCAGAGTGTCTGAATACTGATGAGGCCTACATCCAGAAACTGGTCCAGTCCAAGCCAAATCCAATCACAGCTGTTATTGGTGTAGAGTTCTTCTGTGACATTGTTTAAAGAACCCTCTGTAGCACATTGGATCAAAGATATATACACGTGTGGGGACATTTTCAAGACTGAAGGATCTTCATGTGGCACAAAGGTACTGATTCTGAATTATTCGGAGAAACACACGTCGAGAAGAACCTTGAACAGAAGTGTCACAAAGGACAGACTTTGACGAAACCGTAGCTAACAGAATATAATACCTGGACTGCAAAGGACTGGGCAAGTTTCTGGATGTAGGCCATGTCAATGTTCAGATTCTTATGCATCAAAGAATCGGTCAGTTGGACCAGATTTGGTGGATGCCTTCCCTGGCACAGTTCTGACGAGAATTACCTGTAGACTGGGATTTTCCCACTGCTGGTAGACCCATATGACCGTACGCTTCCATACACCTGCAGATTCAGCTACTTCCTCCACACTATGGTCTTTGGCCATGCCCACATGCAGTCACTCCTTTTTCCACACATGGAACTAGACATTCTCTGCACTGTAGCACCTCTTCTCAGTCTATGGACCCCGTTACTCACACCCCATAGGTATTTATAGTACCATCCCCGTGCAGTGCCATCTGCAGGAGCCTGAAGTTACTACCACCTTATACACACAAGGTGATTATGAAGTATTGTTGTCTTGTCAGGACCTATATTATCAAGTCATGCAAATCCAGGAGGGTTCAATAGAACCAGTAACTCTATCTCAAGGGTGCATGAAGAGCACATGGTATTATGAGATTGGTCTGAAATGTAGGGCGCCTTTGAATGCACTTGCTGCAAGAAAAAGTAAAAAGACATTTGAAGGAAGAACTTCAAAAAGAAAACCAGGCTGGGAAGATGTAGTATAAACATCATACACAATAATATATGCTGACCAACAGCAGGGTGGGTGCTCCCAGAATAGACCTATAGCTGTAATGATTTTTCCAATGTCAGTGAAGAACCGCCTCATTTGAACCCATTTCAAAGAAGATGTGTAGGCCCCTATAAATACGCTTCAGGGAACTGAAGGATATACGTTGGTGCTTTGGTTCCTGTAAGGAGAAAAAGGGTTTTGCTTCACATTCTGCCGAGCTGAGTCTAACTCCAGCATGCTCGGTTTCCTCCACAAGCAGGTCAAGGCTGCTTCACTTCATGCAGGTCTCATAATTTCGAACTTGGCAGTGGTACTTAGTTCCTCGGATGTCAGGAACGCTTTCAAATCTTGCATAACTATTTGTTTTGCGTGGTCTTGCCATTTTTGAGAATAGCATCAAGGATCAAAGCAGTCATCGGAGTCACAAGACAGCACATTGTATTGGAGACGTAACGGCTAGATTTGAAACTAGCTTTAAAGTTGAGACATTGTAAGTGGCATGAGCATGTAAGAAAAATTGCACAAGTGCTAAGCTAGTGTGCAGTGAAGGCCATAATATTGGTGGGGACAATTCTATCCTCCCAAAATATTGGTGGGGATAATGGGACAATTCTGTTCTCCCAAAATATTCATGGGGACAACTCCATCTATTCAAAATACTGGTAGGGACAATTCCATCTATTCAAAATACTGGTAGGGACAATTCTATCTTCCCAAAATACTGGTAGGAACAATTCCATCTTCCCAAAATACTGGTAGGGACAATTCCATCTTCCCAAAATACTGGTAGGAACAATTCCATTTTCCCAAAATACTGGTAGGGACAATTCTATTCTTCCAAAATATTCATGGGGACAACTCCATCTATTCAAAATACTGGTAGGGACAATTCCATCTATTCAAAATACTGGTAGGAACAATTCCATCTTCACAAAATAATGGTAGGGACAATTCTAACTTCCCTAAACATTGGTAGCGACAATTCTATCTATCCAAACTATTGGTGGGGATAACTGCATCCTTTCAAATTCTGGTAGGACAATTCTATTCTCCCAATATAATGGTAGGGACAATTCCATCTTCCCAAAATACTGGTAGGGACAATTCTATTCTTCCAAAATATTCATGGGGACAACTCCATCTATTCAAAATACTGGTAGGGACAATTCCATCTTCCCAAAATACTGGTAGGGACAATTCTAACTTCCCTAAATATTGGTAGGGACAATTCTATCTATCCAAACTATTGGTGGGGATAACTGCATCCTTTCAAAATTCTGGTAGGACAATTCTATTCTCCCAAAATACCGGTAGGAACAATTCCATCTTCCCAAAATACTGGTAGGGACAATTCTATTCTTCCAAAATATTCATGGGGACAACTCCATCTATTCAAAATACTGGTAGGGATAATTCCATCTTCCCAAAATACTGGTAGGGACAATTCCATCTTCACAAAATAATGGTAGGGACAATTCTAACTTCCCTAAACATTGGTAGGGACAATTCTATCTATCCAAAATATTGGAAGGACGATTCTGTACTCTAAAAGTGGTATGATATGGTATGGGTAATTCTATTCTCCCAAAATATTTGTGGGGCCAACTCCTTCTCTCAAAAACACTGGTAAGGACAATTCAGTCTTCCCAAAATATTGGTAGGGACAAGGGAATGATTCTGTCCTCCCAAAGTATTGGTAGAGACTATTCCATCCTCCCAAAACATTGTTGCGGATAACTGCATCCTTTAAAAATTCTGGAAGGACAATTCTATCCTCCCAAAATAATGGTAGGGACAAAGAGACAATTCCGTCCTCCCAAAATACTAGTAAGGACAGGTCCCATGATGAAAGAAATGAGTTCAAATGAAAGAAATGAGTTAGAAATGCAGTAAATGCTGCTTAGAAATGACTCATCAGACCAGACAGAATTGACTTCCTCATATTCTAATGCTTGACTGAGGTATCCCTCAGTCCAAGACTCCCAGCCTGCTATGCCACTCAAACAGAACACGTGACCAGGAGACGTGAGGAGTGAGCAAAACAGACTTTACATATACAGGCCGTGTGGTAGATCGCACTGTGTCCATAGCTCAATAAAAACATTATCCATCTTTTATGTGGCAACACCTTACAGACGGCTCCTACTTACTTTTCTGTGTGATGCGCATCCAAGACCTGCTGGTTCAACTGGCTGGACAAATGAGCAAACCGACTATACCCAGTGAGTGAGCTTGTTAGCTCAGTTTTGCTTGGCAGGTTAGCTTTTGCTTGGTGGTTAGTTTTTACATGACAGTCATGTCTGACTGAAGTGAGAGAGAGATGCAATGGAGCAAGACAGGTTTGTTAAAGATGCAACCTGTTCTCCTTCAGTGTTCTGTGCTGATGATGATGTGAATAGACGTCAGGGTCAGACTAATGAATGAGCTTCTATTAAAGACTGGTGGACTGAGAGACACTAGAGTCTCTTCACCTACACTGAGCTGATGAAGAGTCCTGTTCCAGAAATGATAATAGGACATTAGAGCCGTAATAAACCATACTCCTGTTACTCTCCATACTTCAGTACATCTGAAGATATATACTTTAGTACTGGTACTCTCCATACTTAAGTACATCTGAAGATATATACTTTAGTACTGTTACTCTCCATACTTAAGTACATCTGAAGGTACATACTTTAGTACTGTTACTCTCCATACTTAAGTACATCTGAAGGTACATACTTTAGTCCTGTTACTCTCCATACTTAAGTACATCTGAAGGTACATACTTTAGTCCTGTTACTCTCCATACTTAAGTACATCTGAAGGTACATACTTTAGTACTGTTACTCTCCATACTTAAGTACATCTGAAGGTACATACTTTAGTCCTGTTACTCTCCATACTTAAGTACATCTGGAGGTACATACTTTAGTACTGTTACTCTCCATACTTAAGTACATCTGAAGGTACATACTTTAGTACTGTTACTCTCCATACTTAAGTACATCTGAAGGTACATACTTTAGTACTGTTACTCTCCATACTTAAGTACATCTGAAGGTACATACTTTAGTACTGTTACTCTCCATACTTAAGTACATCTGAAGGTACATACTTTAGTACTGTTACTCTCCATACTTAAGTACATCTGAAGGTACATACTTTAGTCCTGTTACTCTCCATACTTAAGTACATCTGAAGGTACATACTTTAGTACTGTTACTCTCCATACTTCAGTACATCTGAAGGTACATACTTTAGTACTGTTACTCTCCATACTTAAGTACATCTGAAGGGACATACTTTAGTACTGGTACTCTCCATACTTAAGTACATCTGAAGGTACATACTTTAGTACTGTTACTCTCCATACTTAAGTACATCTGAAGGGACATACTTTAGTACTGGTACTCTCCATACTTAAGTACATCTGAAGGTACATACTTTAGTACTGGTACTCTCCATACTTAAGTACATCTGAAGGGACATACTTTAGTACTGGTACTCTCCATACTGAAGTACATCTGAAGGGACATACTTCAGTACATTTAGTACTTTTAGTGAGAGGAAGTTCTCCTGACACTGGAGGAGTATTTTACATCTTGATTTAACCCTTTGAACTCTGACCTCCCCAGCATTTCGGCACTAGATGCACCTTCCGGTCACTCAGGCAAGTGCAGTGGGATTTTGGGTTCATTCTGCAGCCGGGCTTCATCTCCTCCTGTTTCCCGGCATGACATGGGCACCAGTGCTCGACGGTGTGTCCCAAACAGGTCATGACACAGCTCGTCAACAAACATCCGGGAAGTATGAACCCGCTCGGGTATTGATGGTAGATAGGTGGGCTGCTATAGTGGCCTGCCGTGTTGAAAGGGGTAAATCTAATACATTCGTTGTGTGCTTTGTCCAGCACTGGCGAGTTTAATGCTTATACTGTTTCTCTTTAAAGGGGGGGATTTGGGGAAAAAAAATAAAAAATAAACCAGCCACCTAGAGGACACTGGAAAGTATTTTAGGACATACGGTGTGCAGACAGATTGTGTTCCCACAAAAGCAAAATAAACCTCATTAGAAAGAAAGCGTACCTCCCTTTATACACCCCTTGGCTTCCCTTCTCCGTTTGCCGAGTCTTGCTATTTTTCCATGAGCTGCTTTCCTTGCTTTCCCGTGTTTTGACCTACATTCTGTTCTCTCTGTTTTGTTTTTTTTGGGCAACACTTGTGTCTACCTGCCTTCTTGTGTTTTGCCCTCTGCCTGCTGTATCAACTTTGAGTTTCGGAAGCCCCCAAATGAAGCTACTCCACACAGATATCCTGCCAGAACCTGTTTGTTACACCCAGATTCAGCGCATCCTCGGACATACGATATTCCACTCTGTAAACACTCCTCCACACCAGAACAGGAGATATTAGTCTGTGAACGACCTCAGAAAAGAGCTTACGTACTAGAATAGAAGATGCTAGTCAGAGAAATGACATATCGTGAGCCTCAAACACAGTTGTTCCACCTTAAAAAAAGAAACCCTGGATTTCCAAATGAGGACGGGCTAACCGACCGATTCCAAAATCCTAAACTATTACAGAAGAGACTCATTAATATTTACACCCTCAACATTTACATACAACCCCAACAACAGAGCTACAGAACCAAAATGGTGGAGTACGTGGAGAAATCTAGCATTCCAGGCTGGGAAGTGGGTGGTGGCCCTTTTCATTCCCTTCCCAAAGATCCCAACTGTCAGTGATACGCGGTTGATGTTCATCTCTACACCAGGCTAAAGCTGTTTCCTATTCACCAGCTTCTTAATCCAATCTTCCATTCTACCTTAAATGCTCCAAATGCTTATAAATGGTAGAATGCAACAGTGTCACGATTTAAGGTGGAACGGACTGTTTACAAAACAAGCTGGAGAACAGGAACGTCAGCTCCTACATCTTTAGCAGGATCCCGGACAACTTCAGCCCTGCAGTCTGCACATTTCACTCTGGACAATTTCCCAAACTCTTGGACAATACTGAGCAGCTCTGTTCAGCATTTGGCCCTGAACAGACTGGAGAGAGGAGCAGCTCCACCCTTATTAGCATCAACAGCAGCCTGTAAGTAGCAGCCATGCTGCGTGATCGTATCCGTGTTTGCTGTTTGGAGCATATCATCTTAAACTGAGAGTTCCAGAATGAGGAACAACATCTTTAACCTACTGTGTGTTGATGTCCAGATGGAAACCCAGTAGCTAGTATAGCTAACGTTAGCGACTAGCGAGCTAACTAGCATAGCTAACTAAATAGCATGAGGGCTGAGCTTATTTACACAGAGGCTCATTTGATTTAGTCTATTTCCACATGTTGCTTCTGTGTGATCATCGTGGGTGGTCTCTTGCTGTAAACCAGCCAATCAGAGCAGAACTCGTTGGATTATTCATGAGCTCATCAGGCAAAGGAAAACAGCTTGTTTTATTCTAGGACCAAATCACAGGATGTAAATGTGGGTGTACTATGGCAACTGGACATTTTCTGACTCAAGCAAGTTCACATACCTTCTTCTATAGAAGGTATACAACATCAGAGAACCATTTAATCATGCTGAGTAAATGCATTCCATAGAATCATTAATTATATATAATCTATAGTGAGATAATAGTCTATAATCAGCCTTATTAAATAGCAGATGGCAAATTCTTGTTAGGTTGAACAGGATAATGGTGTGACCTTGTGTGAGTTCCTGTGGACAAGCTCTTTGGCGGTGGAATGGGTAAAGGAATGGGCAGTTCAGAAGCGGCAGTGGCGTACAATTATCGTGGCATCCCATCTAGTCACGTTGGGTGAAAGTGGAGAGTTGGGTATCGTGTTGGGTATTGGGTATTGTGCATTTACAGCACTTTAGAGAGTCCTCAATGTAAAAATGTCTAGGGGTGAATTTACAGAGCCATGTTTTTCAGCTGATTGATGACAGATGTTAACATATTAGCCGGCTAATTGGTTACCGCTTTCCATGCATTAGTCATAGAACCAACGAAACCATCGGGAAACAAGTGGATGTCATGATGACAGTGAGTGTTTTGAGGGCTCACCTGTTGCTCTTTAAAATTTTAGGTGATTTATTAGAAGGCTTAAGGCCGCAGGGCGAACATGGCAAGTTCCTGTATTCGGCATCCCAAGAGAGAGCAGCCCAGACCAATAAGGACAGTCTCTGCCCAATGGGACACGACTGTGAAATAATATTTTTTATTCTTAAGCCCAGAGGACACAGTGGGTATCATGGTAAATCCCCTCGAATCAGGACGTTATATTTGTCCATGGTCTAATGGCCTTACTGCTTGTTCCCTGTAACCTGCCGGATGATCTCTCCTGACCAGGACTGCAGATCATTTTTAATGAAAGCCAAAGCCAAATCTTTGCAAAACCAGCCAAATGAAACTCCACTCAAGATGATCAAACGCTTCAACGCCCTCTGAGAATACTGCCCTTGGCTTGGGGCTTTATGGGGGATTAAGCATAAGACCGCAAATATCGCGGCAAATCAGCCCTTCACAAGCTCAAATTGGTCATGAGTAATAAGCTAGGCGACGTACGGTTCAGGCCATAGTGCCCTGCACTTTTCCGCACACAGTTTGAGATCCAAATAGGGGTCTATAACAAGACATCTCGACGCGAGTCGTTTTATTCCCGACCCGACACACTGACATTACACTGCATTACAGGGCAAAACTTTCCCCCAATGCACATGTACAAGCAGTCAGACCCAGAACAACAACAGCTTCCTTCAAAAATCACTTTTAATTGGCCTGTGGAAATTGCAGCAGACACATTTCTGTCTGCCATTTTTCCCTGGTAAATGTAAGACAGAATTCAGCCTCAGACAGGCTTCGCTTTCGGGCAGATGGGTCAGATTCTCTTATTAGGAGGCGAATGGAGCAGGAAGAGTGGCTGGATCTTTAAACCCAATCATCTGCTGGGTTTTAACTGAGTTTCAGCATCTAGGAGCCAGAAATCTGCTTGATCTGGAGAAGACATGGCCGTGCCGGCCCAGTCCTGTCTTCCCTCTGCCCCTTGCAAAATAGGCGGAAAAAAGGAAGAAAATTGGGTTTCCCCAGATAACAAAAGACGTCTGTTCTCACGTCTTCATGTTTGATGGCCATGTGTGGCGTCTGTCTGCTGGTCAGTGTCTCTGTGTGTGTGGGTTAGTTCTTATTACATTTTGGGACAGACATGTCTCGCCTTTCTAGGAAAACTGGACAAACAGGGTCATTTTTACACAGAGGGTCTTATATATGTCTCATATATGTATAGGATGTACAGTATAAATGGTCCACAGTACTATTACATATGGGTACTTATATATGCATACTACATATGGTCCACAGTACTATTACACCTACACACTTATATCAGTATACAACATATGGTCTGTATTACTATGATCCATAGGCACACACTTATAAATAACATACAAAGGAACATATAGCAATTACATAAGGCACATGCAAATGAAATATAGTCACTTACATATGGCAAATACATATGGTCTGTATTACTATTACATATATACACTATATATACATATATATATACTATATATACATACATATATGTGTGTGTGTGTGTACTACGTATGGACCATATTACAATTAGGCATGTACACTTGTTTATGCATACCACATATAAACTTTTTTTACTATTACATAAATGCATTTATATATGTGTATTATATATGGTTTGTATCACAGTTACATATAGGCCCTAATATATTCATACTACATATGGGCTGTATTACTATTAAATATATACACTTATATATGCATACTGGATATGGGCTGTATTACTATTACATATAGTCACTTAAATATGTGTAATACATATGGTCTGTATTACTATAACACATATACACTTATATATATATATATATATATATATATATATATATATATATATATATATATATATATATATATATATATATGGACCATATTACAATTAGGCATGTACATTTATTCATGCATACTACATATGGACCGTATTATTATTACATCTATGCATTTATATAGGTATACTGTATATGGTTTGTATTATTATTACATATAGGCCCTCATATATGCATACTGCATAGGGGCTGTATTACTTTTACATATAGGCTCATATACATATGTGTTATACATATGGTCTGTATTACTATTACTTATATACACTTATATGCATACTATATATGGTCCGTATTACTATTATATAAATGCATTTATGTTAGTGTACTATATATGGTCTGTATTACTATTACATATATACACTTATATATGTATACTATACAGTATATGGTCCGTATTACTCTCATATAAATGCATTTATGTTAGTGTACTATATATGGTCTGTATTACTATTAAATATATACACTTATATATGCATACTACAAATGGTCCAAATTACTACTACATACATTACTTTATATATGTGGAATCTACGTTGTAGGTATTACTTTTACATATAGGCTCTTTCATGTGTTATGCATATGGTCTGTATTACTATTACATATAGGCATTTATATATGGGTAATACATACAGTCCATATTAATATTTCACTTAGGCAATTATATAAGTGTAATATATATATATGTATGTCATGTAACCATTATATTTAATGTTATACATTATATGTATACATAGACACTTAAATGTATACCTATGGAACAGACGTATGTACCCATATCCTGAGGTTGCATATAAACAAGTGAACGTGTATGTGTGTGTCTGGACTCTGGGCTACTGTCAGTCCTGGTCTACTCACTTTGTTCTTGGTCCGTGGCCCTGGAGAACACTCTCAGTTGCAGACTCTGAGGTATATATGTGTGTGTGTGTGTGTGTGTGTGTGTGTGTGTGTGTGTGGTGACAGGATGAGATGGGACATAGAGTGCTGGTTGACAGGAGGATTGTTTTCACTCCAAAAGGCTTATTAAAAATTTAGGCCTCCCTCAGAGACGGCTTGCCAGTGCACAGGGACTGCATGTGACAGTGCGAGCGCGTGTGCGCGGCGCGCGAGCGAGCATGTGGGTTGCGCGGGGGACAGAAACACAATCAGTGTGTGGTAAGTCAGGAGGGATAGCGAGGTGTTGTCTGGTATTCTTGGTTTGACTAAGAGGTTTAGGGAGGTTTGTTTCATGGCGAATCGAATTCCATTTGAAAGTTTAAACCTGGCCATCTCCAGGGCAAAAAGCACGGAGCAGCAGAAAGGCACTTACGGTACATACCAGATAAAAACCACCACTTTACTCACAGCATGCCCAGGAACCCTGCAAGGCTCCCTCTGCAACGCCTCACATCATGACCAGAAACTCTTGCATCAGGTCAGTGATGGTGCATGATACTGCTTTCCCTGATAACAAATACACCAGCTATGATTTACATTGTTTCCTAAAGTTCTCCGAAATAAAGCAGCGTGAGCCATCAAACGAACAGCAGTGCTCTGCTACTAGCCATCCAGAGCTAACGTGGACTCACAGAAAGAGAGACACAAGTAACCCACGTGACTCCACTGATGTTCTCCCTTCACTGGCTTCCTGTGACTGCCCACATCAGATTTAAAACTCTGAGGCCTACAAAGCCAAGAATGGACCAGCCCCTCCCTACCTTATGGCGGTGGTGAAGAGTCGATCTGTACCTCGAGCCCTTCGAGCTTCAAGTACAGCTCGACTCGAACCGCCATCCCTGAGGACACATGGAAGACAGGCGTCCAGACTCTTCTCTGTCCTGGAATGAACCCCACTGGCTGTCCAAAGAGCCAAGTCTTGCGGTCGTCAAGCTCAGACTGAAGACCCGTCTCTATGTAAAGCTAGTAGATGTGTAGCTTATATGTGTATGTTGAAATACTTGTGTTGCACTTATACATATAATGACCTTTCTTCTCTATAGGTATGAGCAGTGGGCTGGGTTGCCAGGTAGTGCACTTATTTTTTATATATATATCTGTGTATTGTTTGAAATAGGCATGAGCGCTGGGCTAGGGTTGCCAGGTAGTGCACTAAAGCTTTATATATGCCTGTGTATTGTTCTCTCTAGGTATGAGTGATGGACTGGGGTTGCCAGGTAGTGAACTTATGCTTTATATATGTCTGTGTATTGTTCTCTCTAGGTATGAGTGCTGGGCTGGGGTTGCCAGGTAGTGCACTTCTGCTTTATATATGTCTGTGTATTGTTCTCTATAGGTATGAGCGCTGGGTTGGGTTGCCAGGTAGTGCACTTATGCTTTATATATGTATGTGTATTGATCTCTATATGTATGAGCGCTGGGTTGGGTTGCCAGGTAGTGCACTTCTGCTTTATATATGTCTGTGTATTGATCTCTATATGTATGAGCGCTGGGTTGGGTTGTCAGGTAGTGCACTTATGCTTTATATATGTCTGTGTATTGTTCTCTATAGGTATGAGTGCTGGGCTGGGGTTGCCAGGTAGTGCACTTATGCTTTATATATGTCTGTGTATTGATCTCTATATGTATGAGCGCTGGGTTGGGTTGTCAGGTAGTGCACTTATGCTTTATATATGCCTGTGTATTAATCTCTATAGGTATGAGCGCTGTGCCTGGGTTGCCAGGTAGTGCACTTATGCTATATATATGTCTGTGCATTGTCTCTATAGGTATGAGCGCTGGGCTGGGTTGCCAGGTAGTGCACTTATGCTTTATATATGCCTGTGTATTGTTCTCTATAGGTATGAGCGCTGTGCCTGGGTTGCCAGGTAGTGCACTTATGCTATATATATGTCTGTGCATTGTCTCTATAGGTATGAGCGCTGGTTTGGGTTGCCAGGTAGTGCACTTATGCTTTATATATGTCTGTGTATTGTTCTCTATAGGTATGAGCGCTGGGCTGGGGTTGCCAGGTAGTGCACTTATACTTTATATATGTCTGTGCACTGTTCTCTATAGGTATGAGCGCTGGGATTGGGGGTTGCAAGGTAGTGCACTAAAGCTTTATATATGTGTCTGTAAAATTTGTTCTCTCTAGGTATGAGCGCTGGGTTGGGTTGCCAGGTAGTGCACTTATGCTTTATATATGTCTGTGTATTGTTCTCTATAAGTATAAGTGCTGGGTTGGGTTGCCAGGTAGTGCACTTATGCTTTATATATGTCTGTGTATTAATCTCTATAGGTATGAGCGCTGGGCTGGGGTTGCCAGGTAGTGCACTTATACTTTATATATGTCTGTGCACTGTTCTCTATAGGTATGAGCGCTGGATTGGGTTGCCAGGTAGTGCACTTATGCTATATATATGTCTGTGCATTGTCTCTATAGGTATGAGTGCTGGGTTGGGTTGCCAGGTAGTGCACTTATGCTTTATATATGTCTGTGTATTGTTCTCTATAAGTATAAGTGCTGGGTTGGGTTGCCAGGTAGTGCACTTATGCTTTATATATGTCTGTGTATTAATCTCTAGGTATCAGCACTGGCCCCTGTTTTAGGCTCTAGCCTTCCTGTACTAGCTGGAATACTATCCAACAGAACACTAAGCAGGGTTGTAAGTCGCTTTGGATAAGAGCGTCTGCTTAAAGCCTTAAATGTAAATGTAAGTAACACGTGATTTGTTACTGTGGTTCAGTTCACAATATACAGTATACATGTCTTGAATGGCCTATTCAGTGGTGGGCTGTGGTTTCAACCCCCAGCTTGAACCATCTCATCTGTGGCTATCTCATTCAGTAGCACTGAGCAGAAGTTCTCCCCTCCTGCCGTGGTCAATAAAAGAGCATTCAATGGAAGTGCTATGTTTCCCAGGTCTTCTTCTATAATGATGCCACACTGGTGTCAGAAGTGAGATGGTGCTGGCCTGGGGCCCCAAGCAGTTGCCTCTGGCAGCAATGTGGGCACCTACACCTCGCCACACTGGTGTCAGAAGTGGGATGGTGCTGGCCTGGGGCCTGAAACAGTTGCTTCTGGCAGCAATGTGGGCACCTACACCTCGCCACACTGGTAGAGGAAGCAGCATTGGGAGGCTTAATGGTGGAGCCTGACAGGAGGATGACCTTAGAGAACCCAGTTTCTAGAGTCTCTGGCGATTCTAGAGTGAGCTGCAAGCCCAAAGCAAAACAACTCCCACATGCAATACTGTTAGTAGTAATGCTTTAGTAGTACTATTTGTAGCAGTGGTAGTGGTGGTAGCCTTGATTGTGAACATTCAGCGAGCAGTGATTCCTCTATGAGTCGTCCTGTTAATACATCACCATTGGCAGACGGCTGCACCACGCAGGACTACATGCACGGAGACCGCTACTACGACTGTCCTTAACACCATGTCACCGTCACCAAAGACTGCAGTGGTGTCGAACCAGACTGTCATGGAGTAACTCAGAATGGCAGCGGGTCATCTTAAGTGACGAGTCGGGTTTGTTGTCATGTGTCAGAAGGCCTGGTGTCACTCCAACTCCACCCCTATTGCACCAACTGCAGGAACTGTGTGAGATTAGAAGCTGCATGGGATGGATTATTACAGGACACCAATAGGAACCTCTACAGCTCCATACCGAGACTTCTGGCATGTCAGTCTAAATTTGTCGTTAAATAAAAACAGGCCCTTTTAAATCCAATGTCCGCACTAATGATGTAGGTGAGCGTCCAGGTCCACACAGGTCATCACTGAAATTGACCCGTGTGTAGAACTGCTTGTGTTTTCTATCACTAGACCATGCAGTCATCAAGGGACCAGAATGTAACTGCCACTCTAATTAAGGTGGAACAGAAAATTTAAAAAGGTGAAAATTCTTTCCTCCTAAACATTCTTGTATGGTTTACCTTCAATGGAGGAAATGAAGAGCTGCTGTGAAACAGTTTCTGTGAGCAGTGCTGGCGTTCTCTCAAGCTAGTCATTAAACAAACTCACGCTACTGCTGCTTAACACTCGCCTTTTGAGCTGATTACAAGGATAAAACAGGGAGTGGACTCAGCCGAAGAGTCGACTCCAAGCATATCAACACATGGAATTCCCGGCCAAAAGTCAACCCTGGATTCCAGACGTGCCAGAGTTGAGAAATCGGCTCTTAGTATCAATTACTGAAATGCCATAACATTAGCACAAGCCACCTTTGAGCTTTGATCACCCCCCATGGTGTGTTCAGATCAAGTAAATAAGCAGTAACTGCGTATTAAACTGTGCAGACGTGTGTTTCTCTCTGTAGAGGACGCGTTCACTTATCTTCACCTAGTACATGGTGTAATTTCACCAGGGGCATGCAAACATTTGCATATGACTGCATCTTGCCTTATTTTCTTCCTGTATTCATCTTCCTTTGCTTCTCCTTCATCCCCCCCCGCCCCCTACTTCTTACACCCCCCACTCCCCGCCCACGTTCTTATATTTATGTATGTATGTTTCACATAAGGTGTGAAATGAAAACAATAATTTAGCCTGGTGTGTTTGCTCAGCTCTGAAATGAGCAAATCATTATTAAAAAAAACAAACAGCCAAACAAATAAACAAACAAACAAATCAAAAAACAACACCAGGTCGAGGTGTGTGTCCCCCATCAGTAGGTGCCCTTTGACATGCAAATCAAACCTGGTGCAGAGCTCCAAGATGAAGAGAAACAAACATGAGTGTACACACACACACACACACACACACACACACACACACACACACATACACACAAACAAACACACACACACACACACATACACACGCTTCTAAACGAGAAGGTTGCAATGAGGAACATATCCGTGAAGAGGATCAAAAGGGATGAGTGGAATCACATGAATAAATGGAATTTTGATGTGTGTGTGCGCGCGCATGTAGGTCATGAAGTCTCATCACACACACTCAGACACACACACACACACACTCAGACACACACACACACACTCAGACACACACACACACACTCAGACACACACACACACACACACACTCAGACACACACACACACACACACACTCAGACACACACATATACATTTGACTTTACACTGCACATGGATTCTGTTTGACTCAAACTGGAAATAAAACAGTACAAAACATTTTATGAACGTAGAACCAGTATGAGTAGTTCAATTTGCAGCACTAGCATTACTTGATGTACCATTAGTAGTAATGTGTTAGTAGAAGAACTACTTGTAGTACCATTAGTAGTAGTAGTAGTAGTAGTTGAAAGTATTATTATTAGTAGTAGTAGTAGTAGTTGAAAGTATTAGTATTAGTAGTAGTAGTAGTAGTTGAAAGTATTAGTAGTAGTAGTAGTAGTAGTAGTAGTTGAAAGTATTATTATTAGTAGTAGTAGTAGTAGTTGAAAGTATTAGTATTAGTAGTAGTAGTTGAAAGTATTAGTAGTAGTAGTAGTAGTAGTAGTTGAAAGTATTAGTAGTAGTAGTAGTAGTAGTAGTTGAAAGTATTAGTAGTAGTAGTAGTAGTTGAAAGTAGTAGTAGTAGTAGTAGTAGTAGTAGTAGTAGTAGTAGTTGTAAAAGAAGTAGTGGTAGTAGCAAAAGTAGAGATAGTAGTGGTAGTAATAGTAGTAATACTAGTAATAATACTAAGAGGCAGCAGTAGTAGTAGTAGTAGAAGCAGTATCAGAGGCAATGGCAGAGGCAGCAGTAGTTGTAGCAGTAGTAGAGGCAGTAGTAGTAGATGCATTAGTAGCAGCAGAGATTGTAGTAACGGAGGTAGTAGTAGAGGCAGTAGTAGTAGTATAGGCAGTATAAGTGGTAGTAGTAGTAGTAGTAGTAGTACAGGCAGTAGTACAGGCAGTAGTAGAGGCAGTAGTAGTAATAGAGATATTAGTAGTAGTAGAGATAGTAGAAGTAGTGGTAGTAGTAGAGGCAGTAGTAGTAGTAGTGGTAGTAGTATTAGTATAGGCAGTGGTAGTATTGGTCAAAGTGGCAGTAGTAGTAGTAGTGTAGGTGGTAGTAGTAGTATAGGCAGTAGTAGTAATAGTAGCGGTATTAGTAGTACTAGTAGCAGAGATAGTAGAAGTAGCAGTAGTAGAGGTAGTAGACATATAGGCAGTAGTAGTAGAAGAGATAGTAGAAGTAGAAGTAGTAGTAGAGGTAATAGTAGAGGTAGTACTAGTAGTAGAGATAATAGAAGTAGTGGTAGTAGTAGAGGTAGGACTAGTACAGGAAGTAGTAGTGGTAGTAGAGGTAGTAGTAGTGGTAGCACAGGCAGTAGTATAGGCAGTAGTAGAGGCATTAGTAGTAGTAATAGAGGTATTAGTAGTAGTAGAAGTAGCGGTAGTAGTAGCAGAGGCAGTAGTAGAGGCAGTAGTAGTATAGGCAGTGGTAGTATAGGCACAAGTGGATGTAGTAGTAGTGGTAGTACTAGTAGTAGAGAAAATAGAAGTAGCGGTAGTAGTAGAGGTAGGACTAGTAGAGGAAGTAGTAGTGGTAGTAGAGGTAATAGTAGTAGTAATAGAGGTATTAGAGATAGTAGAGATAGTAGAAGTAGTGGTAGTAGTAGAGGTAGGACTAGTAGAGGCAGTAGTAGAGGTAGTAGTAGTATAGGCACAAGTGGATGTAGTAGTGATGGTAGTAGTGGTGGTTGTAGAGGTAGCGATAGTAGTAGTAGAGATAGTAGAAGTAGCGGTAGCAGTAGCGGTAGGACCAGTAGAGGCAGTAGTAGAGGTAGTAGTAGTAGAACTTCTAGCACCAAGCTGTTTATTAACTGCAGCCAGCTCGCTCACTGAATGATCTGATGGTGTTATGTGCCACAGAGGGTGAAATACTAAGTATCCTTGTACCTGCACTTAGATCTGCTGATCTACGACCCTCACCTGAGCTCCGCTAATGCCCAGCAATGATAGCCTCACCTGTTCAAGAATGTTCAAGAAGTGTGGTTGGTGTAGCTCAGTGGGTGACACCAATACATGTGGGAGACTGGGTTTCGAATCCCAGTCATGGGTGACTATGCTGAGCTACACCAATAAGAGTCCTTGGGCAAGACTCCTAACACTCCATTGGCCTACCTGTAAACATTAACCTTGTAAGTCACTCTGGATAAGAGCGTCAGGTAAATGTCTTTATCTATCTTGGAAAAGCTGAGCGTTACATATCTGGTCTGTGGAGGTGGATTCCTTTTCTCTTACTGGTGTCGTCTTTTCCAGGTGAGCTTTGTGGTTTGCACGCTAGGTTATCACCTGTAATACAAATCTGGCTTCACGAAGCACGAGCCATGGTGCGTTAATCAGAGAATTACTCGGTGTGTGGGTGTGTGTGGGTGTGCGGGGGTGCGTTTGTTTTTCAGGATTTCTCAGCGTTATCCTGCGTAGCTCTAGCGTGCTGATGCATTTGTTATGTTTGCGTAATCAGCCCATCATTGTTTCGGAGGAGGAGTGCACGGAGGATGAGAGAGAGGGAGAAGCGATAGTGCATCACAGATGGCATGAATCAAGTTCGATGATAAACTGAGACACAGACAGAGGGAGTGAGGACACAAAGACGACAAACTGAGTAACTTCTGCTCTATGACGTCGCTCTTATTCAGAGGGAAAGGATTCAGTGATATTATCTATAGCACATGTATCAGAACCACGGTCACGCAGGCCACGCCACGGTGTCTAAACCCGACCACACGGTGCATCTCACTGGTTTGCCAGTGTGTCCTGAAACTCGTCAAGTCCCCAGTGACAAATGTACCTAATAGCATGTAGCACCTCCACGAGCACCAGTAACAGCTGGGATTGGATTTGGCATGTACTGGACGAGTTTCTGGATCTAGGCCCATCAACGTTCATTTACATTTAGCGTACACTCTTATCCAGACCGACTTATTCGCTTCACAGGTAGACCAGTGCAGTGTTGGAAGTCTTGCCCAAGGACTCTTATTGGAGTAGCTCAGCATTTGCTACCTGGGCTTCGAACCCTCGTCTTCCACATGGGATGGTAGCTCTCTGGTGGGTAGTGGTGTTAACCGAGCCACACCAACCAGTGTTTCAGACAGTCTTGCATTAAAGCATCTTGCAGTTGGGCCAGACTTGGTGGATGCCTTCCCTGGCACAGTTCCAAGGAGAATTTTCTGTGGACTGGGGGCTTTAGGCACTGCTGGTAGACCCATATGACCATCACCCGTCCACGTAGGTGTCACATGTTACTGTTACATCATGTTTTAGCCATAGTCTGACTCTGAAACAGCCTGGAGTTATTACGTTCACTGACTCGAACCTTCCTCTAAAGAAGGCAAGTCAGAAGTAAATATCATTCACTTAATTACACTGTAGTTAATTAGTAATAGCTGTGTAATTACATTGGAAAAGCACAATTTCAACAGAATACTGAATCTCTTACGTGGCATTATAGAGTATGTTTATATATTCAGTTAAGCATTGCTATAATTTCTACATTCAGCTAAAATCTGAATAATTTGGTATCACTTAAGAATGTCTGCATAACACGTTCATAACATCCCTCATAATCACTTCATGACGTGTTTACGAATATTTACATCAATATCCATAAATCCTAGAGGCTTGCCTAATATTAACATGGAGTACTATGTCCCTTTTTTAGGAGACATTTTTGTTTTCAAAATAAAAGTCCTCATTATTACAGCAAACTGTGTTATTCTCAGTGAAATGCCGCAATTTTGGACAGACCCAATGAAAGTGACTCTTTTGTCTACATTTTCAATTTATTTTTAATTTACTTTCAATTGATTTTTATAATATTTTCCCAAAGCATTTGTATTGCTATTCATTCTCCTTTTTACTTCATGTCTGATGTCAAAATATTGTGCCACACAAATTTTATTCCAGGTAAAGGTAAACACAGGTCATTTTTATTTTGCCTGTGCAGACATTCAACATTTTACTGTAAATAACTATGTTAATGAGGACTTTTATTTTGAAACTGCATTCGTCTCAATAAAATGACACATGATTCCGTAATAGTATTATCCAAACTGTGTAGGATTTATGATTTCAATATTCATGAATATATAATGAAGTGTTTATGTGAGATGTTATGAATGTGTTATTTAGACACACCCTTTTTTATATTCCAGTGCCTTGTCATTGGTCGGATCTGCCTTCTTCACTGTTTGGTTCACCAAACCTCACCAAAGCCGACAAGCCTCTCAAGGGCTCCTAGCTCTCTCATTGCTTCTTCTTCATGTTGCATGCGCTGTGTTTACCCATTTAGGCATCATCATCAACCGAGCCAGACTGAACTCATGGAGCAAGACGACTAAAATCAGGAGGGATGTTTTTATAAACCAAACTTTTATGGTCCTGCGCAATTTAATAAACCGCTCTGCTCTCGCACAGCTAATTTAGCAAATGAAAATATGATAATTATTGATAATTAGCTGATGAGCTGAGTAGAAGGCATGAAAACACTTCACCCGGCAGCGCTCTGACCCTCCAGGACCTGAACGTGTGATATAAACGCTGCTCTCCTGCCCTGCCGTTTCTCACCTGCCCGTGCGCCTTTGTGCATTCATGAGCCGGCAGGCAGAAAGGGCAGCCGTTACAGACCATCCAACCGGATCGCAGCCTCCTCCTCTGTTCCATTCCCTTCGCCTCCCAAATCTCACCCACTGCTTGACTCCTCACTACAGTGGGTCCTAGCCCGAAGTCATCTCATTTTCGAAGAACCGTCATGTCTACCCATCACACTGAAATTCTTATAATTTGAATGAGCCCTCCAGAATCACTGTCCCTGGTTAAATCAGCTGTTGCAGGGCTCCTACCAAAAACCTGCAACATATGTACACTCATCATCTAAAGAACAGCTGCACCCAGAAGGAGGTGTGGGAGTGCAGGTGTGTTGGGAAGGAAGATGGTGACCAGGATCAATAACTGATGATAAATTTAGACTGATATGATCAATATTTATTGAGCTACACATACAGAAGTCTGTCTCTCAGTATGGCGTCGGCCCACCATGTTTGCTAACCCAACACGCCAGACGTCTAGGTATGGAGCTGTAGAGGTTCCTAATGGTGTCCTGTGATAATCCGTCCCATGCAGCTTGAACATCCTCACACAGTTCCTGCAGATGGTGCGGTAAGGGTGGAGGTGGGGTGACACCAGGTCTTCTAAACTCCATTCATCTTGGTGCTGACCACGGTGCCTCCACACGCGGATTCGTTGGGCGTCTCCACCAAGACTAAAGCGGGACTCGTCACTGAAGATGACCCGCTGCCATTCTGAGTCACTCCATGACAGTCTGGTACGACACCACTGCAGTCTTTGGTGACGTGGTGTTAAGGACAGTCGTGGTAACGGTCTGTGTCTATGTAGTCCTGCGTGGTGCAGCCGTCTGCCAATGGTGCTGACAGGATGACTCATGGAGGACATCACTGCTCACTGGATGTCTGTAATGATGGCTGTTGGGTCACTCAGGTCTAGAGATAAGGCCCGTTCATCCTTTCATGAGCATGAAACCTCAATCAATTTATTCTTGTGAAAAACCAACTGCCCTAAACCCAATGCGAGGGTTGTGCCACTCGTGGCAGCAACAACTGCAATCAAACGTCTGTGATAACTTGTGATGAGTCTTTTACAGCCCTTCTTGTTATAATTCGGTTAGTTTGGAGGGTTTCCACGACTTCCTTGTATGATCATCATCTTGTTGCATAACACAAACATGTTTGAGCTTCACATCACAAGCTGATGGGCAAACTTTCTCCTTCAGGATTCCCATATAGAGGGCAGAATTCATGATTCTAATACTACCACCACCATGTTTCACTGCTGATATGATGTTCTTACAGTGGAATGCAGTGGGGGCTTTATGCCTGACATGATGAGATTCATGTCTTCCAAAAAGTTCTACCTGTGCTCAGTCCACAGGCTATAATCTCAAAAACCTTTTCGGATGTTTCTTTAATGTTTTTTGACAAATACAAGATGAACCTTTGTATATTCTTGGTCAGTGGTGGTTTCATTCCTTGAGTCTTATGGTTGCCACCTTTCACCAGCATCTTTTGTGTTGTGGAACTGCATACATTGACCAGAACCGAGCCAAGTGAGGCCTGAAATTCTTTAAATGTTTGAGTGGGTTCTTTTGCGACCTCCTGGATCATTTGTGCATGCACCCCTGCGCCGTAATTTTAGGCCTGCCCCTCCTGGGAAGGTTCCAGGTTTTCTCCATTTGTGGAAAATGATTCTCAGTGTGGTTTGCTGGAGTACTAGGAGCCTTAGCAATGGCTAACCCTTCCCAGACAGTGGATATCAGTGGCTTTGCTTGGCATCTATAATGAATCTCTTTAGAACATGGCCTCGTGTGCTGCTGTTTGAGATGTTCTAGCTGCTTCACCCAGCCAGATAGGTTCTTAGCAGGTCTGGCAGTGATCACGTCTGCGTGTAGTGATAAAACTGAACCCTATAAAACTCGAACCTATTACATATAAACTACATAACCAGAGAAACCAAGCCACAAATACATTCACTGACGATGCTAATGTTAAAGGTATCAGTATTAAAGTGAAATAGCAACACAGTGTTCAGAGAAACAGCTGATATTAGCATGCTTAATGTATTTACCAGGTTTCACTCACAGTTTTGAGATTTATAATCAATGCACTGTGGCGTAGTCGATCGAGCAGCATGATACTACAACTTCATGAATTGTATATGTACAGCAACCTCTTTGAAGACCATGGAAGGAGTTTTGGAGCCATACTGATATGTGAGCAGAAGCAATGTACACTTTCTATCACTTTCTTGTTGGCTGCAGAACTTTCTGGAACTGATCTTTCACCTTAAGTTTTAATTTAATAATCATACTTCCTCCATCTTGTCCTTTTCCTTTAATCAAAAACATTGATTTTTTAAACATGTGATTTTAAAGAGCTGTGTTGTTGCATTCAAGACAAGGGGAAAAGGCTGTTAGAAATATTATGATACTAAACCTAATTTGAAATCCAGGTTATCCATTGATATGAGCACTTTGGGTACACCTGCAGATTCAGCTACTTCCTTCACACTATGGTTTTTGGCCACGCCCACATGCAGTCACTCCTTTTAGCCAATCATTAACATCTGCTCTGGAGCGTTTTCCACACATGGAACGAGACATTCCCTGCACTGTAGTACCTCTTCCCAATCTATGGATCCCGCTACTCACACCCCACAGGTATTTATAGCCCCATCATCCTCATGCAGCGCCATCTGCTGGAGCCTGAAGTTACTACCACCTTAAATTTACGAGGTGACTCATTTTTTATTGGGTAATCTTATGTGCTTGTTTTACATATATGAGAACTATGCATTTGATAATATAATAAATATATGTAATATGATATAATGTGATATGATGTCAAAACACCAAACATAATGGCAGTGATGATGACTGATCTGATCAAACCAGAGGCACGGCAAGCATGAAAATTACTGCAGCCTGTTAGGAGAGTATTATCATTAGGCTGTAAATTGGCCTGTAAACCAGGTAGCAATCAAGGTGTGCATTTAGATGGTCAACATTAGCACCTGCACAGCTGCTATGCTACTGCGCAAAGTTTCCACTGTATATATGAGTGTATTTATATGTACATATTCATATATACACATTGCTACATTAAAAAGCTATATCCAACCAGAATTAACACACTCATTATATTAATTATTCATTATTTGAAAAGTTTACACATTACATCAATCCTATACTATCCGATTTTTGTCATGTGATTTGTGTCTATTGACACAGCGTTTTGACCCGACTTCCTAAATTCTGATTGATTCAATTCCGTATTTTTTCTCCCTTAGGAATAAATGGGACAGCAAAGTACAAGCCCATCTCCTGTACTTCTGATTGACCAACAGACACCGTTTCACATATGCTATCTAAGGGCAGACCCCCAAGCAAGAATTCAATGTCTTATCCTCACTCGTCTGTTTGTCTCTTTTAATTATCCCTCGTTTCTGCCATCAAGTCTCCTTCATTTTAGGCCCTACCCAAACCCTCTTGTTTCCTTTAACCTACAGCCACCAAACAGCATGTGCTCACTCAGAGCAGATCCCCAAACTCTAATCGACAGTCATACTGACCTGCACTCCTCTATGTGTCATAGACTCCCATTCATTTTAGTAGCACCTTAGGAGCTGGACCTAATCGCAACACAAGACAAGAAAAGATAATGCTAGGTCTAATGAGCTCTAAAGGTTGAATCAAAATCCAGGAATACTAGTGTCCAGTGTCAGTGTCTGTGGTTGGTGTAGCTCAGTGGATAACACCACTACCCACCAGGAAACCACCACATGTGGAAGACTGGGGTTCCAATCCCAGTCTGGATGACTATGCTGTGCTACACCAGAGTACAAGAGTCCTTGGGCAAGACTCCTAACATTGTACTGGCCCACCAGTAAAAAAAACAACCTTGTAAGTCGGGTCAGCTAAATACCATAAACGTAAACGTTACCCTAATGATCAGAGTGGACACATGTACCATAATAGAACAAGAAATGAACGGAGCTTTGTTCAGAGTTTGATGTAAGCTGGTTCCTGAAGAAAGTCTCATGTGTTGAAGCTTGCTCTATTAAATGAGCCAGAATCTTTTCATTACCCTGTTTCAGCAGTGGGATGCTCGAGTGTGACATTTAAAGGTCTCCTCCTCCTCCTTCTCTCCGCCTCCGATTCTGCTACCAGAACTAATCATGTCACTTAAAGCATCAGGAAGAACAGTAAATGACTTAATCCTACAAAAGTTCACAGTGCTAGGAAGCAGAGGGGTCACTGTCTACATTAGACTGCAGGATGCAGAGCCTGAAAGTACGAGCTTCTCTGGAAGTTTAGAAACTGCAGGTTATGCACCCTGTCTGAAGTCTTTGCCTTCTACTACTGTATATACTGCCACATTTCAGGAACCTTGCGTTTTAATTTGAGCACTAAACTTCAGGTCAAATTAAAACATTTGTTGATTTGCTTAGTGTAAGTCTCATAAAGCTAAATTCTTATTCATACACTACATACTTCAGAATCTACTGTCTGGGTTTTCTCTTTTTTTATTTTTTCACACCTTATGAATCATGGCTGCTTAGGGAGAACAAATGGTGTGCAACATTCAACATGGAATTAGGGAGGCTAGTGCACTAGAGGAGCCAGGGAAGCTAGTACAACAGATAATTTAGGAAGATATTACACTAGGAATGTTGGGCAAGCTTGTACACTAAGGAAGCTAGGAAAGCTAGTACAGTAGAGAAGTTAGGGAAGCAAGGGAAGTATGTACACAGTGAAAGCTTGTACAATGAAGACGTTAGGCAAGATAGTAATGATTAGACCCATCTTTTTGTAATGCACTTAAGTGAGTAAGCACTAGTAGAGGTGTAAGTTGTTTGTATGTACTTGTGTTGTGTTGCACTTATAATGACCTTATATTGACCTTTCCTTTTCTATATGTATGAGCGCTGGGCTGGGGTTGCCAGGTAGTGCTCTTTTTGCTTTATATATGTCTGTGTATTAATCTCTAGGTATCAGCACTGGCCCCCTGTTCAGGCAGTGTCTGAGCTCATGGTGAGATTTAGGCTCTACACTTCCTGTACTAGCTACTAAGCACGGTTGTAAGTCGCTCTGGATAAGAGCGTCAGCTAAATGCCTTAAATGTAAATGTAAATGTAGCACACTAAGGAACTATGGTAGGTAGTACCCTAGGGAAGTTAAGTACGTTAATGCAACTGGGAACTTAGGGAAGCTAGTGGACTAGGGAAGTTATGGAAGGTAGCATACTGGAAACATAAAATTAAAAGCCATTTAAGGAAGAAACTAAATGAATGTAGTACATTAAGGAAGCTAGAGAAACTAGTACACTGGAGAAGCTAGGGAACCTAGTATAATAGGGAGGTTAGGGAAGCTGATACACCAAGAAAGTACACTAGGGAAGCTAGTATAATAGGGAGGTTAGGGAAGGTAAGAAAACTGTATAGCTCTGAGGCGCCCGCTCCCAAACTGAACCAACGCCAAGCATTAGCGTGTGGACCTTTTACTAATCCCCATAAACCTTTATACATACATGTCCAAAGCACTTTGGCTCCCACACTAGGGAACTTAGGGTAACTGGTACACTAGGGAATTAGAGTAGCTGGTACACTAGGGGACTTAAGGAAGCTCACTAAGTATCCTAGGGAACCAAGTGCACTATTGAAGCTAGGAAAGCTAATACATTATGTTAGCTAGGGGATCCAGTGACCCAGTGAATCCAGGTAAGATAGGGAAGACAGGACATGTAGTATGTTAGAGAAGCTAGTATAGAAGGAAATATAGGGAAGGTAGTACACTAGGGATGCTAGGGAAGCAGGTGCACCATCTGAGCCAGGAAAACTAGTGCATGGCAGTTAAGGAATCAGCACACTAGGATCATGTACACTCCTTAAAAGCACCGGATATTAACTCACTTCCACTGTATTAGACACTGTCCACTATACTGCCATCCTTTGGCCACATTATTGGAAACACTGATGTCAAATTTCTATCCCATAGTCTGCCTACCTTATACGTCCACCATATATGGTTGGGTGTGCAGTATGACCATTACAGATCATGTCCTATTTTTGGCTGCACAGTATATTAGTCCTCACTCAGTCTTCTCTTTCACCATTGGTCATTGTGTCTGATCACAGGACCGCTGTTGACCATATATCATTTGGGTGGTGCTCCGTTCACAGTGTATGGTAGTGTGCACAGATCTATCTGGCATGCCAGTACCACTGGTTGGGAGTGGTCCACCACCCAGTCAAAGGGGCTCTCTGGTTCAAATCTGACCACTGATGAAGGGCTAGAGGATGGATAAGGGCTAGAGGATGGATAAGACAGGTTGTGCATTACCAGGAAGGGCTACAGTGTGTAACTCTACACCAGCAAGGGAGTCGTTTCTGATAAAGTGGCCTGGGAGTGGAGAGGAAAAGAGACTCATGCATCTTCATACGTCATAGAATTGGATTTGCTTTGTTTCTAAGAAGCGATCAAGTGAAGACTGTATATTTTCGTTTTCCTCCAGCTGTCCAGGCTACTAAGTCATGTTTTTCCTAAAGTGCTAAGGAGTATTTGTTAGAAGGGCCTAAATTACATAGTGCTTTTTTCTTTTCATTTCTTCTTTCTTTATTTTTTTTCCAGCCAACTTGTGACAAGGATGAATGAAGACAGAAAGCCTTGGCGGGGAGTCACAGGGATTGTTTAGTGGCTGTTAAAGAAGAAAATAAATAAACAAAGAGCACAAATGGCAGTGGATGAAGCTGGTGGCCTGTCTCTCCTTTCCTCCGTTCGAGTGTTGGAGTGCTTTGTTTGTGTCGTTTGTCATCTGAGGTGGCCATTAGGAGAGACAGCGTTCGCTGTGTTCTGAGGGCAGGAGCGAGGTGCAGATTGCACTGGTTAATTGAGTTAACTCTCTCTCTCGCTCTCTTTCTCTCTGGCTGTCTCAGTCCATTTTGCCTCGTCCCTCTCATCGCTCATCTCATTCTGCCAGCAGTGTCATTTGTCATCGCGGGCCAGGCCGACGTGCGTCACATGCTGCCTGTCTGTATTCCAGCCCACTCTTAAACACACACGTGTGTACAGCTCCACTGACCATACAGGACACTCTGTAGGTGTACAGGTCCAGACTGTAGTCCATCTGTTTCTCTGTGTACTGTATTACCCTATTCTTCAATGGTCAGGACCCCCACAGGACCACCACAGAGCAGGTATGATGTGGGTGGTGGATCATTCTCAGCCCTGCAGTGACACTGACGTGGTGGTGGTGTGTTAGTGTGTGTGGTGCTGGTGTGAGTGGATCAGACACAGCAGTGCTGCTGGAGTGTTGAGACACTGTGTCCACTAACTGTCCACTCTATTAGACACTCCTACCTCGCTGGTCCACCTTGTAGATGGACAGTCAGAGACGATAGCTCATCTGCTGCTGCACAGTGCAGTGTTGGTCATCCTCTAGTCCTTCATCAGTGGTCAGAGGAGGCTGCCCTCACGACACCCACAGAACTCTGTGGGCTGGATAGTTTGACTTGGTGGACGATTCTCAGTCCAGCAGTGACACTGAGGTGTCCAGCAGCACTGCTGTGTCTGATCTACTCACACCAGCACCACGTCAGTGTCACTGCAGTGGTGAGAAGGATCCACCATCCACGTAATACATGCTCTGTGGTGGTCCTGTGGGGGTCCTGACCATTGAAGAACAAGGTAACAAAGCACATAGAGAAACAATTGGACTGTAATGTGGGGGGTGGGGGTGTAGAAACAAGGAGGTGGTTTTAATGTCATGACTGCTTGGTGTATATGTGCCCTAATTCGGAGATGTACTGCCACTTAACTCTGAATTGATCTTAATTACCCCTTTACCTAATTAATTCAATCAATAATTAATTCAAATACAGCTCCAGAATTAATTATTGTTGTATTCGTTATAATTAGGCCCCTTAATTAAGTGGATAAATTCTCATTTCTCGGTGTTGATAATGAGCGAAGAGACTTGCGGACTTTTGTTTACCACAAACCGTCATTAGACACCCGCGCACCCCAAAAGGGCAGCAGCATGTGACGGCGCTGGATGCCCATTGCTCAGAAACACTGAGGTAGAGTTCGGCTTTGCTGACTAGCCAAAGCTTGTAGTGAGTCAAGGCAGATAGTAAAGTTAGGAGGTCTCTCTGGTGGTCCTCCTGAGGGCTTTTCAGCAAAAATCCCTCCTAATGTAATTAAAGTTCCTCCCTGCTAATTAACCTGTACTCAAACTGTTTACATCATTATATGCCAAGTACGCTCAGTGGGAACTTCACTGGAACCCACCCCCGCATTGTGCACCTGTTGAGGCTCAGTTTGCATTTGCCATCCATAAGTGTTTCGTCAGTGGTCAGTTTGTGACGCACCTGTGACAAAACTAGCACGTCAGTGTTACTGCAATGCGGAGAATACAGTACTACTTACAGCACACTAACGCATTACACTTACTGAGTTACTGTACACCAACACACTACTTACAGTACACTAACACATTACACTTACTGAGTTACTGTACACCAACACACTACTTACAGTACACTAACACATTACACTTACTGAGTTACTGTACACCGACACACTACTTACAGTACACTAACACATTACACTTACTGAGTTACTGTACACCGACACGCTACTTACAGTACACTAACACATTACACTTACTGAGTTACCGTACACCAACACGCTACTTACAGCACACTAACGCATTACACTTACTGAGTTACTGTACACCAACACACTACTTACAGTACACTAACACATTACACTTACTGAGTTACTGTACACCAACACTCTACTTACAGCACACTAACACATTACACTTACTGAGTTACTGTACACCAACACGCTACTTACAGTACACTAACGCATTACACTTACTGAGTTACTGTACACCAACACACTACTTACAGTACACTAACACATTACACTTACTGAGTTACTGTACACCAACACGCTACTTACAGCACACTAACACATTACACTTACTGAGTTACTGTACACCAACACACTACTTACAGTACACTAACATTATACTTACTGAGTTACTGTACACCAAACACGCTACTTACAGCACACTAACACGTTACACTTACTGAGTTACTGTACACCAAACACACTACTTACAGTACACTAACACATTACACTTACTGAGTTACTGTACACCAACACACTACTTACAAGCACACTACACATTACACTTACTGAGTTTACCGTACACCAACACGTACTTACAGCACACTACCGCATTGCACTTACTGCGTTTACTGTACACCCACACACTACTTAACAGTACACTTATTACACTTACTGAGTTTACTGTACAACCCACACACTACTTACAGCACACTAACACATTACACTTACTTGAGTTTACTGCACACTGAACACGCTACTTACAGTACACTAACGCATTACACTTACTGAGTTTACTGTACACCACACACACTACTTACAGTTTCACTAACGACATTATACTTACTGAGTTTACTGTACCCACCCTACACACTAACTTACAGTACACTAAACACATTACACTTACTGAGTTATTGTCCACACCACACACACCTTACAGCACACTAACGCGACTACACTTACTGAGTTACTGTACACCACAACACACTACTTACAGGCACACTAACGCATTACACTTACTGCGTTTACCGTACACCATACACACTACTTACCACACTTACACATTACACTTACTGAGTTACCGTACACCCACACACTGAGCACACTAACTCATTACACTTACTGAGTTACCGTACACAAACACACTACTTACAGCACACTTAACGCATTACACCTTACTGAGTTACTGTACACCCAACACGCTACTTACAGCACACTAACACTTACACTTATTGAGTTTACCGTACACCGACACCCACTTACAGCACACTAACACATTACACACTTACTGAGTTACACTGTACACCAACACACTACTTACAGCACACTAACACATTACACTTACTGAGTAACTCTACACAGAAACACTACTTACAGCACCTAACACATTACTACTTACTGAGTTACTGTTACACTACTTACAGCACACTAACACATTACACACTGAGTTACTGTACACCAACACACTACTTTACAGTACACTTACACTTACTGAGTTACTGTACCACCCGCAACTACTTACAGTACACTAACACATTACACTTACTGAGTTTACTGTACACCAACACACTACTTACAGTACACTAACACATTACACTTACTGAGTTACTGTACACCAAACACACACTACACTAACACACACTTACTGAGTTACTACACCACACGCTACTTAGCACACTTACCGCATTGAGTTACTGTACACTGTACACCACACAATTACTTACAGCACACTAAACCAGGCTTACTGAGTTACTGCACACTGACACGCTACTTACAGTACACTAACGCATTACACTTACTGAGTTACTGTACACCATACACTACTTACAGCACACTAACACATTACACTTACTGAGTTACTGTACACCAACACACTACTTACAGTACACTAACGCATTATACTTACTGAGTTACTGTACACCATACACTACTTACAGCGCACTAACACATTACACTTACTGAGTTACTGTACACCAACACACTACTTACAGCACACTAACGCATTACACTTACTGAGTTACCGTACACCGACACACTACTTACAGTACACTAACACATTACACTTACTGAGTTACTGTACACCAACACGCTACTTACAGCACACTAACACATTACACTTACTGAGTTACTGTACACCAACACACTACTTACAGTACACTAACGCATTACACTTACTGAGTTACTGTACACCAACACGCTACTTACAGCACACTAACACATTACACTTACTGAGTTACTGTACACCAACACACTACTTACAGTACACTAACGCATTACACTTACTGAGTTACCGTACACCGACACACTACTTACAGTACACTAACACATTACACTTACTGAGTTACTGTACACCAACACGCTACTTACAGCACACTAACACATTACACTTACTGAGTTACTGTACACCAACACACTACTTACAGTACACTAACGCATTACACTTACTGAGTTACTGTACACCAACACGCTACTTACAGTACACTAACACATTACACTTACTGAGTTACTGTACACCGACACACTACTTACAGCACACTAACACATTACACTCCCGCCAAATCTAACTTTCCATGAAGGTATGAGTGCACATGCTCAGTACAAGCACCGATTCAGTCAAACTACTGTCTCAGGGCTTCACTGCAGAGGGCAAGCTTGAAGCTGGCAGAGTGGCAGGGAGACGTTCCGATGGATGTGGACCTGTTTGCAGATTTTTGTGGCTGGGGAAGCAGTTCATGGGTTTTATACGAGCTCACATGAAATGCACATATCTCCAATACCCACTTCTTTGTCTCCGGATCCAAAAAGATCCAGGCTGAATCCAATGACATGTATGACAATTACTGTGTCATCCACAGAGAAAGACACAAATTTAATAAGCTGTGAGTTTAACGTGGAAGTGAGAGCCCTGTGTGTGTGCGGGCGCTAGTCTCATCAGCGAGTCGGTCTCAGGGGTTACTTGCTGTAATCTCCACGTTTTTTTTTTAACCTCATGCCATAATAAGGAACATGCGCTTAATTAATTTAATAAGGTCAGAAATTATTACCTCCGTAGCAGGGATTTTATCATTCAGGGCAGCCTCTGTTATATATTTTATTTTTTAATTGTGAAAGTATTTTTAAAAAGGTTCTCTCGGGGCCACTCTCCGAGGGGCGGGGGGGTCCATAGGGGGATTTTTAAATGAAGGTTAGGCCCAGGTGGGCTCGAGTTTAACTGCTCGGAGGTTCTGCTCTATTTGCATGCTCTCTCTCTCTCTCTCTCTCTCTCTCTCTCTCAGATACACACATGCACCTGTAAGCACACCTGGGAAGGGTTCACCTGGGAGGGCCTCAGCTCTTTTTAAAGCGTAGTCTGTGTTAAAGTAACGGTCAAGCTTCTCCGCTTATTTAAAGTGTAGCCGACTGGCTACTGCAGGTTTGGTTTGCTACCAGGCTAATGCAGGTGTGGCTAACGACCCAACAGCCACCATTGAACAGCTAGCAGTGCCAGCACCATTGGCACCACCGCTACTACGACCGACCTTAACACCACGTCACCGTCACCAAAGACTGCAATGGTGTCGTGCCAGGTTCTCATGGAGTGACTTGGCAGGGGGTCATCTTCAGTGACGAGTCCCGCTTTAGTCTTGGTGGTGTCTCCGAGATGAATGGTTTGTTGTCACACGTCCAGAAGGCCTGGTGTCACTCCACCTCCATCCCTACCGCACCATCTGCAGGAACTGTGTGCGGATGTTCAAGTTGCATGGGATGGATTATCACAGGACACCATTAGGAACCTCTACAGCTCCACACCGAGACGTCTGGCATGTTGGGTTAGCAAACACGGTGGCCCGACGCCATACTGAGAGACAGACTTCTGTATGTGTAGCTCAATAAATATTGATCATATCAGTCTAAATTTATCATCAGTTATTGATCCTGGCCACCTTTATCCTCCTTCCCAACAGCACCACACTCCCACACCTCCTTCTGGGTGCAGCTGTTCTTTTGATGATGAGGGTATAAATAGTATAAATAACACTGAGTAGGCGGAGCCTACTGCAGCAATGAGACCTTCCATTGGCTGAATGTAGGCTGAATCTGTGTTGCGTTCAACAAGGCAGAACAGCTACACAGAGTTTCCTAATAAACCCAGATACCTGGCTGCTGGAGACATTTACCCCTGGACTGGGGTTCTGGTGCAGTCCGGCACATGCCCACCCCATGTACAAGCCAATTAGCCTGGCTAAATTAGCCTCATAGCCTTGAACTAATAAGGGGAACTTAAAACACCAAGCCTATCCTGGCTGGTCGACCGCTCGCACGATAGCTCCGACTCAACTACTCATTTAAAGCCTCTGTGGGGGCAGCCCCTGTATCCAGACGGCGGACGGTGGGGCAGCGGGTGTGTCGTGTGACTTCCCTGCGTTTTTGTAAAGCTGTTAAAGCTCAGTCCCTGGGTGCGGAGGCAGAAAGCTGGAGGATGTCAATATTTACCCCTGCTCCACAGAGCCCAGCGCAAGCGAAAACACGAGAGCGCGTGTGTGCTCGCCTGTGCGGCCTCCAGCGAGTGTTTAAATGCAGAGGTGCGGAGCTGAAGGATCTGACAGCAGCTCAGTGGCTGCCGTTCAGCGGCGGAGGAGGAGAAGTTTGATCAATGCGCACCATCCGATGACTGATTTGTCTTTCTTTTATTCGGCGCCGCACGCGGCAGATAATAGGTCGCGCTATGTGTGCGTGTGAGGGTGTGTTTGGATGCATTTGGAGTGCTGAGTTCCTACAGAGATTAGAAAACCTCGACTGCTGGCTCTCCCCCTGACTTCACATGCACAGTGCTGAGCGAAAGTCACCCATCCTTCATCTGCGCTCCAGTCTAAATGGCCTGCAAGTTCATTTTCTCTGGTGTCAGAAAAACATCCACAACATGAGCTCTGGTGGTCCGCTGTGTGCCCCTAAAGCAGCTCCAGCTCCAATTCATTTACTAAGTAGTTGCTATAGTATCCCGAGTGGTTGCTATATGTTTGCTATGGTACCCCAATTGGTCTCTAGTGTGTTGCTAGGTAGCTGCTATGGTATCACAAGTGGTTTGTGGGATGTCGCTAGGTGCATGCTATGGCATCCCTCTTTGATGATGCAGTGTTGCTAGGTAGTTGCTATGGTATCACAAGTGATTTGAGGGCTGTCGCTAGGTGCACGCTATGGCATCCCTCTTTGATACTATAGTGTTGCTAGGTAGTTGCTATGGTATCACAAGTGATTTGTGGGATGTCGCTAGGTGCATGCTATGGCATCACTCTTTGATGATGCAGTGTTGCTAGGTAGTTGCTATGGTATCACAAGTGATTTGTGGGGTGTCGCTAGGTGCATGCTATGGCATCCCTCTTTGATACTATAGTGTTGCTAGGTAGTTGCTATGGTATCACAAGTGATTTGTGGGATGTCGCTAGGTGCATGCTATGGCATCCCTCTTTGATGATGCAGTGTTGCTAGGTAGTTGCTATGGTATCACAAGTGATTTGAGGGCTGTCGCTAGGTGCATGCTATGGCATCCCTCTTTGATACTATAGTGTTGCTAGGTAGTTGCTATGGTATCACAAGTGATTTGTGGGCTGTCGCTAGGTGGATGCTGTGGTATCCCTGTTTGATGCTGCAGTGTTGCTAGGTAGTTGCTATGGTATCACAAGTGATTTGTGGGATGTCGCTAGGTGCATGCTATGGCATCCCTCTTTGATACTATAGTGTTGCTAGGTAGTTGCTATCGTATCACAAGTGGTTTGTGAGGTATTGCTAGGTGGATGCTATGGTATCCCTGTTTGATGCTGCATTGTTGCTAGGTAGTTGCTATGGTATCACAAGTGATTTGTGGGGTGTCGCTAGGTGCATGCTATGGTATCCCTGTTTGATGCTGCAGTGTTGCTAGGTAGTTGCTATGGTATCACAAGTGATTTGTGGAGTGTCGCTAGGTGCATGCTATGGTATCCCTGTTTGATGCTACAGTGTTGCTAGGTAGTTGCTATGGTATCACAAGTAATTTATGGGGTGTCGCTAGGTGCATGCTATGGTATCCCTGTTTGATGCTACTGTGATTTGTGTGTCGCTAGGTAGCTATGCTATGGTATCACAAGTGATTTGTGGGCTGTCGCTAGGTGTCGCTAGGGCATGCTATGGGTATCCCTGTTTGATGCTGCAGTGTTGCTATGGTAGTTGCTATGGTATCACAAGTGATTTGTGGGATGTCTATAGGTGCATGCTATGGTATCCCTGTTTGATGCTGCAGTGTTGCTGCTATGGTAGCTACAGTGTTGCTATGGTATCACAAGTGATTTGTGGGGTGTCGCTAGGTGCATGCTATGGTATCCCTGTTTGATGCTGCAGTGTTGCTAGGTAGTTGCTATGGTATCACAAGTGATTTGTGGGATGTCGCTAGGTGCATGCTATGGTATCCCTGTTTGATGCTATAGTGTTGCTAGGTAGCTGCTATGGTATCACAAGTGATTTGTGGGCTGTCGCTAGGTGCATGCTATGGTATCCCTGTTTGATGCTACAGTGTTGCTAGGTAGTTGCTATGGTATCACAAGTGATTTGTGGGGTGTCGCTAGGTGCATGCTATGGTATCCCTGTTTTGAGTGTTGCTAGGTAGCTGCTATGGCTATAGTGGCTGTCGCTAGGTGCATGCTATGGTATCCCTGTTTGATGCTATAGTGTTGCTAGGTAACTGCTATGGTAGCACAAGTGATTTACAAGGTGTCGCTAGGTGGATGCTATGATTTTCCTGATGGATGCTACTGTATGGCTAGGAAGTTGCTATGGTATCACAACTGGAGATGGTTGCTGCAGTACCTCAGGTAGTTGCTAAGGTGTTGCTACATGGTTGCTCCCAAGTGGTTACTATGACTCCAAGGGTGTTGTTAAGTGGATGCTATAGAATCTCTAGTGATTGCTATATAGTTGCTATGGTATGCCACTTGCTTTCTATTGGGTTGCTAGATAGTTGCTATGGTATCCCATGTTGGTTTCATTCAGGTTGCTATCTGGATGCTATGGTATAGGATAACTACACGAGTTGGAATTAATAAGCTGAATAATCAGCCTTCTAGATGAGGACCACACCTGCACTGATTGAATCACCTGCAGTAGTATCTATCAAACGTACTGTATATCTAGGACCTGGTGGGCTTGGGGTGGTCTTAAACACCCTCCTCTTCCTCACTATTGGAGCTATTGATCCAGTTAGGTGGAGCAGTAGAAGGAATGTGTCCTCAGCTGAAGCCCATGAAGAAAGATTTCCAGTGGAGGTTTTTGAATATTCTCTTTACTGACCAATAATCCCTCAGAGTGGAGGAATGGAGGAGCGGAGGAGTGGAGGACTGTACCGGCCGGAGGTGATGAATGAACACTGCTTATTATGAATTACTGTTATTCTTATCTTAATTCATCACTTTCATCTCTTCTCTACACTTTACTACAGCGCTGTCTCTCTCTTTCTCTTTTTCTCTGCTTCTCTCTCTCTCTCTCTCTCTCTTTCTCTCTCTGCCTCTCTTCGCTGCCCTCTCTCTCACTTAATTTCTTTTTCCCTTTCTTTTTTCCTCCCCCTTTATCTCACCATCTCTTTTCATTTTCTTTTTCATCTAGCTTCCTTTCTTTCCCTCTTTCTGCCTCCTTTCTTTTCATTTCACTCTTGCTTCTTTCTCGCTGTTTCTGTTTCTCTCTCAATTTCTCTCTCTCTCTTCTGTTTCTCTCTTTCTTTCT
This sequence comes from Prochilodus magdalenae, assembly GCA_024036415.1. Taxonomy (NCBI): domain Eukaryota; kingdom Metazoa; phylum Chordata; class Actinopteri; order Characiformes; family Prochilodontidae; genus Prochilodus; species Prochilodus magdalenae. The sequence continues at coordinate 394,950 of JAMWET010001014.1, forward strand.
CTACTATTTCTCTCACTCTCTATCTTCCTTTTTCTTCCTCTCCCAGTGTCTCTCTCTCTCTTTCTCTTCTTATAACCTCTTGCTCTTTCATTTTCATCTCTATCTATCTATCTATCTATCTATCTATCTATCTATCTATCTATCTATCTATCTATCTATCTATCTATCTATCTATCTATCTATCTATCTATCTATCTATCTATCTATCTATCCTGGTATATCTCCTGTATATCCCTTTTCTATTTCTCTATTTCTCCTTTCTTATTTCTCCTTCCTCCTCCTCTTCTTCTATGTCCCCCTTTCTTTCCTTCTTTCTTTCAGTTTAATTCTATCTCCCTTTCTATTTCCTCTCTTTCTTTCCTCTCTTTCCTATTTTTCTCTTGTCCTGTGTATCTTTTCTCCCTCTAATCTCCCCCTCCTCTCTCTGTTTATACTGGGGGCAGAGTACATGTGCTCTTCAGCGTTTTAGCTGTTGTCTGCTGGATTTTGTCTTTGTATGGGCTAAATTGGCTGTTTGGCTTCCGAATGGAAGCGGAACAAGGGGTGAGGTCTACGCTTGCCCACACACCACACTTCAGTGTTCGGTCCCTCTGTGCCTCAGAGAGGAACATGTGTACTCCTGGCGGTCGCTGACCTGCGGAGCTACCGAACAGCCTGCTGTGCTGGAGATGTATTATGATCTGTCATTAAGGAGGAACTAAGTGTTTGTGTACAGCATTATTTCTCCTGTGCGGGTTCTACGTGCAGAGGGTGCGGAGCGCGCGTGGTGGTTTATGTAAGAGTTATTTGGTGAAGGGTGTTCAATAGAGTCTTAAGAAAAGCACTGAAGAGGCATTAAAGATGAAAGTCAAAAAGTCTCTCTGTTGCTCGCTCGCCCTCCCGCCCTCTCTCTCTCTCTCTCTCTCTCTCTCTCTCTCTCTCTCTCTCTCTCTCTCTCTCTCTCTTTCTCTCTCTCTCTCTCTCCCGCTCTCTCTCTCTCTGTTTTGCTTTCTGTCCACTCTCCATCATCCTTCAGCGCTGAGTCTCCATCTCCTTCAGTCTGAGAGCCACACTAATCCCTCCCTACAGCCCCACTAGGATGTGGGAGCGTCATGTGTTTGAATGACAAATGCACATGCAAATGAACCTGGCCAAGTCTGCTCTGCCAGCCGCCTGCCTGTCCCCTCTGTGGTGTTTGTGTTTGACCTCAGGTTTTGTTTCAAGGACAGTAGGGTGAATCCTAAATGCCTCGTTTGGTCGACACACCTTTAAAGAAGGCGGCTTAAAGTGTAGAGCAAATCCGGGTACTGGTGAAGGACTAGAGGCTGGGCAACACTGCGCCAACATCATCTGTGACTGTACATCTACATGGTGGACCCAGAGGACGCTGTTATGCTGGATGGTTTTGGTTGGTGGATGATTCTCAGTCCATTGGTGACATTGAGTTGTCCAGCAGCCCTACTGCGTCTGATCCACTCACACCAGCACAACACAGTGTCTCTACAGTGCTGAGAATGACCCACCACCCACATAGTACCTGCTCTGTGGTGGTCCTGTGGGGGTCCTGACCATTGAAGAACAGAGTAATACAGTATACAGAGAAACAGATGGCCTACAGTCTGGAACTGTAGAACCACAGAGTGCTCCTATAGAGTCAGTACAGCTGCTACAATAGACAGTGAGAGGGGATACAAGGTGGAGGTGCTTAACGAAGTGGCCACTTAGTACATAGTGGCTGTTTCCTGTCCATTAAAGGTAGGCTGTGTAATTTGTGTAATAGAGATCCTAGTCTGTATTGCACTGCACAGATCTCTCCAGTGCTGTTGTAATGACGTTGACTGCGTGTTCATTATTGAGTCCGTATCTGTTCGTTTGAGTTCTAACACTGAGAGCAGTAGGCTTTCATGTTACTCCGTCTCAGGCATTCTGTTGGAATCATGTGCCGTTCTGAAGAATCTGCACTTGTAGCAGATAAACAAATACGGTTCTCTCTATTTTTGGCTTGTTGTTGCTTTTTTACATGCAGGCTAAGATTGTCATAAATGGTCTCTTTATTAAGCAGCCTAGTCGCTATCAAAGCAACGACGGCGGAGAAAAGACAGAGGTAAACAAACAATGGGCTGTAAGTGCGCCAGTTTGTATTTCTATCTATCTATCTATCTATCTATCTATCTATCTATCTATCTATCTATCTATCTATCTATCTATCTATCTATCTAACTATCTATCTATCTATCTATCTATCTATCTATCTATCTATCTATCTATCTATCTATCTACCAATCTATCTACCAATCTATCTATCTATCTAACTATGAATGAAACAAGCTGTTTTCCTTTTGTTGGGTGAGCTCATGAATAAACAGATGAGCTCTGCTCTGATTGGCTGCTTTGAGACACCACCCATGATGATCACACATGAACAACATGTGGAAATATGATAAATAAAATAAGCCTCTGTTTAAATAAGCTCCACCCTCATACTATTTAGCTAGCTATGCTGGTTAGCTTGCTTGTTAGCTAATGTTACCTACGTATCCTATAGGATTTGCATTTGAAGGACGACCCACAGTATTTGAAGTTCATGATATATCAGTTCTCTGTACTGAACTCTCCTAACTCTACTAACACAGTGCAGTACAGATTTCCATTCTATGACACCTTTAAGCGCTGTCTGTGGTATAGCAGTACTCCCCCTACCGGTAGAGCTGGGACTGTTAATTCCCAAACTGTTAATTCACTGATTCTAGGCATTTGGGAATTAAGAGTTGACTCCAGTTCGCTTGGCTTAATTTCACAAAGTAACAGCAACATGTGGAAGTAGATGAAATAAAATGAGCCTCCATGTAAATAAGCTCCGCCCTAATATTATTTAGTGAGCTATGCTAGTAAACTTGCGAGTAGCTAACGTTACCTATGCTAGCTCCTGGCTTCCATCTCGACATCAACACAAAGTAGATTAAAGTTGGTGGTCACTGTGAAACTCTCAGGTTAAGATGACTCGATGCAGATTTGATGACAGTTAAGGTGGAAATGCTTTTCTTTTCTTCGCTGTGAAAAGCCTTGATATTATTCGTGGTTTAAGAAATTGTCTGGAGTAACAACTGTTAATGTAAGCTTTCCCAGATCCTGTAAAAGATGTGGGAGCTGAGCTTTGTGTTCTGGTGCTGGGGAATTTAAGGTGGAGCAGAACATTAGATTTGAACAAAATGAACACCACGCCCACTGACAGTTCGGTTTCTCCGATGCCGTTTCATTTTGGGCGGGGTCAGTTTAGGATTTTGGAATCTGCCCATTTTGCCGTCCTCTTTTGGAAATACAGGATTTGTTTTTGAAGGAACAGCAGTGTTTGAGGTTCATGCTGTGTTGGTTCTATGTACTGAACTCTCCTTTAAGCACTGTCTGTAGTTTAGCCGTACTCACCCTTCTGGTAGAGCTGGGACTGACTTCCAAAAAACTTTGATTCGCTGATTCTAGGCATTTGGGAATTAAGAGTTGACTCCAGAGCTTTGATGACTTGATTTCACTTCAAGTCTGATTTTGAAATGATTTAAATTTAATTAGATTATTTTATCACTGTCTATGAAATGCATTTCATAGTTTATTCTGCCAGAGCTAGCTCTCCAAATGACCTTACTCAGTCAACAAGGCTATGTACACATTTACAAAGGTTCTACAAGGGTGCTTCACTGTACCAACTGTTTTTCCAGTACCTCTGTTCTGTAACTCCATGAAGAATCAGGACACTGTTGCCTCTCAGTGTCTGAAATGTTACCTGGAGGAGCCTGGCTGGAGGATGGCAAAAAGCTTAGTGTCCGCCAAACTGGGGAAGACCACACACAGTGCTCAGTCTCTCTGCTTTGGCACTTCTGGGTAAGAGAACGCCCCCTTCAGGCAGGAGATGTTCTTTGCACATTGTAATGGGCTAGCTATTTACAGTGTACGTGAAATTATCAGGCACTTAGCCACAGCGGTGTCAGAAACGGGAGAGACCTCTAGCAGTTTGAAGTACAATGGCAAAATCAAGAACTCAAGGTCACACGGTGAAGAAGAGCAAGTCTGGCAGAGGATAGCGAGATGTTGAGATGGTGCGTGCCAAGACTAGACAGTGGAGCCCCCCTAAAGGGTTGGTGTGACGGAGCCCGGCAGTGTTAACCGAAAGTGATACTCTGAGCAGGCACGAGTTCTATGGTTGGCCATGGCCGTTCGCTGGATATGATGGTTCACGAGATATGTGCAGCACTCTTGCTGTCATCTGTGGCACAGTTAGCGGAGGGTGGTCAAGAGGGTGCACCACTGCTGTTGCTTCCATCTCCAGTGCATCACAAGGATTGATGCTGCGAGGTCCGCCACACTGGAGCAGATGTTCTTTGCTGGACTGTACGGGGCCACTGGTACATTGTAATGGGTTGGCTATTTACAATGCATAGGAGTGGCTGGTAGTGACCAACCCTGCCTCTAGGCCGTTCAGCTGACTTTGGTGGCAGGTTTCACTGGTGCTGGCTTCAATAAACTGATGCCACAATATAGTAGCTTGGTGAAGGCTCAGACACAACTCGAAGCACCAACATAGTAGAATGAATAGTGGTGAGAGTGCTGATAAACATCAAGGTCAGTCTAATTCCTGTGCTGCACTAATATGGGAATACAGTGACATAATTCATCTCGCTTGATATGTCGCCCAGCTTCCGAGTGAAAGAGACCAGGCTAGCGATGTCAGCCAAAGTAACACACTGTTAGCATTTGTCTGTTTGTCTAAAAGGTTGACAACCTCTCTCTGGGTAAATTTCAAGCCACATGACCTCTACTGTGGCTCTCTGTGGTCTCGACATGGCTTTAATTTAACACAGTGATAGCGAATAGCTGAACGGTGGGCTGGGGTGCTCAGAGAAATGGAACCTGTTACTGTTGAACGTGTGCACCTTTAGTAAAAACCAGCTCTGACTTTTTTGGGATGCTGTGTGACGAGTGATAACACTTTACTTAAAGGGTGATGACATCACACATTCATTACACCTTACATCAACACTTAATAACAGTTTCATGAACGTTTAAACAGCGTAAATATTTTACATCATATTAATATAGAGTACTATGTCATTTTAGTGAGGGACATTTTTCAAAATAAATGTCTTAGTTTATTATTTGGAAAAACTTCATTACACTTATTATCCAAAGAACAGCTGCACCCAGAAGGAGGTGTGGGAGTGCAGGTGTGTTGGGAAGGAAGATAAAGGTGACCAGGATCAATAACTGATGATAAATTTAGACTGATATGATCAATATTTATTGAGCTACACATACTGTCTCTCAGTATGGCATCGGGCCGCCATGTTTGCTATGGCAACATGCCAGACGTCTCAGTATGGAGTTGCAGAGGTGATAATCCATCCCATGCAGCCTGAACATTCTGACACAGTTCCTGCAGATTGTGTGGTACAGGTGGAGGTGGAGTGACACCTGGTCTTCTGGACGTGTGACATCTTGGTGTTGACCACGGTGCCTTCACACACGGATTCGCTGGTCGTCTCCACCAAGACCAAAACTGAAGATGACCCGCTGCCATTCTGAGTCACTCCATGACAGAGATGGGCACTCGAGTTAGGGACTCGAGTTCGAGTCGCACTTGAGTTGCATATAAATAGACTTCAGACTTGTAACTCGTCTATAATGACTTCCGACTCGACTCTGTCCAAAACAACGCATGAACATCAAGTTTCTTTCCATTACCATCCAGGCACGGTGTGCGGAAGTTACAGGAAGATAATTCCTTTGTGTACGTGTACTTTATTTGGTTGATTTGGGACACGCCCCACAGACACAAAAGAATCACAGCATCCGACTTCAGCGCGTGCGTGATATCAGTGAGCGGCGCCAAGTGTAAACACAACGCTGTAGCATGGCTTCGGCGGGAGCACCGTACGTGGTAGCCATTGGTAACAGGGATTTCAAAATCCTAGCATATAACAGAAGAGTGGCGACGTGCAGTGTGGGACAAATTACAGACACTGGCTTGACCACATCAAACTTCATACGGCATCTGAACACACACCCGGATAGGTCTGTGCTAGCCGCTTAGCCGTTTAGCCATCATTCCAGCTATATAGCATACAGTATTAAACCCTGAAGCTGGCCTGAAACAGGAAGTGTTTGATTAGTAAATATTGTAAGGAAATATGTAGCATTTTAAAAAAAGAAAAAGAAAAGAAGTGCTGGACTGAAAAAAAATACAGTTGTGTTTTTTAATCTATACTTTTTTTAATGCTACAGTTACTATATATGCTTTGTGTTAATTGACCTAAGACTTGACTTGGACTCTAACCTAAAGACTCGTGACTTGACTTGGACTTTTGTGACTTGTGGCCTTCTCTGCTCCATGACAGTCTGGTACGACACCACTGCAGTCTTTGGTGACGGTGACGTGGTGTTAAGGACAGTCGTGGTAACAGTCTGTGTGCATGTAGTCCTGCGTGGTGCAGCCGTCTGCCAATGGTGCTGACGCTAACAGGATGACTCATGGAGGACACCACTGCTCGCTGGAGGTCTGTAATGGTGGCTGTTGGGTCAGTCAGGTACAGTGATAAGGCCCGTCCTTGCTAACGTCACATGTGCGGCCAAAACTTGAATCATGTGCATGTCTCACGATTTCAAAGCCCCCCAAGTTTCATTCCTGTTGGCTGATTCCTTCTGGGTGCCTCTATTTTTTGATGATCAGTGTATATTTTATGACTGCTATGTAGACAGGTCCACTCTGCACCCTGCCAGCATCTCACCACTGCTACAGGTCACAGCACAGAACTCACTGCTCTCCACAGAACATTAGTGTCAGCACTGTATACAGGTAAACACAGATCCTGATTCCTGACGGATGGCATATCGAAATATCACTTCATCTTTAACCTTCAGCCTGTAATATTTTATGATGCAGGGTCAGAAAATGGGCACCAGCCTACAGCACTGAGAGCGACTCAGCCTCTGACAGCTTCCTCTCTCATAACATCCCCGGCTCTAATTCGGGCTGGCGTGTGTGAACGGACCATATGTAAGACTAACTCCACAGTTTCAGCTTCAATTAGCCCAGTCCCTCGCTTTCTCTCTGTCACACGAACGCACACTAAGTCTGGCAAGCCCCCCGGACGCAATCACGTCAAAACCAGAGACAGCTCGAGCCATGCATGGCTTAATTGCATCAGATCCAGACTGTCCAGAAAGTGCAGGCTTTGGGAGGGTGTGTGGGAAGCAGGGGCGTTACTAGGATCCTATGGACCCCGGTGATAATTAATAACACCCCGTTAGGAAAATTACTGTATCAAAACACACTGGAATTTGTTTTTTTAATTACTGATCATGTCTAAACCAAGCCGAACCTCTTATATGTCAAGGTACTCAACCCACTGGCGTTAAACTAAATGTCAAGGCTAAGAATTTGCTTTAGAATTAACCAGCATTAGACTGATATGGGCAATGTTCATTGAGCTACACATACAGAGATAGTATCACTCACGTTTGCTAACCCAACATGCCAGATGTCTCGGCATGGAGTTGTAGGGCTTCCTAATAATGTCCTTCAAGCCTTCAGTTTGAATATTGAATATTGTGAATATGAGTTTCAATACTGAAGGAGATACAGGGGAGGCCATTATCCCTGCTGTGTGAAGTGGTCTTTATTAATATCAGCAGAAAAGACACATACATAGCCGCTGGACGTCATTTCGGGCAGATCATATGCTTCCTCTGCATGGTTAGAAACTGACCCGACACTAACTACCCCATAGCCCAACACACAAATACTAATTTTTTTATTAGGAACACCTCAAACCAACCAATAAGCACATTAACAAAACAACAGAAAAGCAATGAATGACCCTCGAAGTACAGGGAGGTGTCTCTACTACACCTCTAGAGCCTGTTCTGCCTACCTGAGCAAGGTTGGAAAAAAATACATTAATAAAACTATATTTTTATAATAATTTATTCATTTTTAATAATTTATCAATAATTAATAAATTAGCATCACAATGTTAAGAAACAACAGTTGTGACCGTGTGTCAGAGACGTCTATGTAGGGTGTTAGCATGCTATCCAGCTAGCCCCAGCCCGTCCTGCCTTGCAATACCACTTTGTACCTGAAGAGGCAATAGTGAGTAACTGTAGGAGTGGAGTCAGCCCAACTTGAGAGGATGAAGAAGTAGATCTGCTGGAGGAGTAAACAGAACGATGGCTGAAGCTCTTGGTTGGTGAGCGACCACCGCTGCTTTGAAACCACGTTCATCAGCAAAGGGAGGAAGGCTTGGTGAACTCACCATGTTTCTTCTAGACTGGTAAGGAGTGAAAAAGGAGGAGGTGAGTTTTCTGCTGATTTGTTGCCCCCTACTGTTTGGAGTATGAATTTGACCGGTTGTGTCGTCCTTGCGTTATACCCCAGCTTTTGCACATGCCACATATCACTTATTTACGAGCTGTGTTAAGTTGTGTTAAAGGAATTTGACCAGGTGTCGCACACGGACAGGAAGATTAAACTTCTTAACGATATGCATCATCATCAGCACTACACAAACAGACCCGCCGTCTGTTTCTCTCACTCTCATTCATAATGCAGTGCACGGTTACCTGTCAGATGGATACCTCACAACCTGCAAAGTGATATGTTTATTATTTATGGCTCTACAATTATAAACACAGAGTGTAATGTAAACATGGTGGAGTGGGTGGAGAGGAGTGTCATTTAAGCATCAACTTGTTAGAGACACAACAACAGTGAATAAATAAACAAATGACTTTTTATTGTTTTTCTGATTGTTGTTTTTGGATTGTGGTGCTTTATTTATTTATTTATTTATTTATTTATTTATGTATTTATTTATTTGGGGCACTGGAGCTTATGAGCTTCTAGTTATGTGTCATGCCTGCGAGTTCCCCAGTCTCCCAGACTCCATTTCCCATAACCCATGGCCCGATGACATTACAGTCACATGCCCTCCATCTTTCAATCACATCCTCTCGTTCTCCCCATCATCTTCCCTAGACTTCTAACCTCACACTGTCTCCAATCAGCCTGTTTGCTTTTTTACCCCACTCTCACACTAATGCTAACCATACACTAGAAGACTCTGAAAAGACATTTAGTAGACTAAAGTCTGACACCCTCTCACATCTAAAGACACGTCACAGACTATGATTTTGCAATGACTGGGAATCTTGCAGAGTCACTATTTACAAGACTGCAACTAGATTTTAAGAGTATTTCCCATCATGCTCGCTGGTAGGCTAAATGTTAACACTGCAGTCCCTTTAGGCAGTGTTTTAGCTAGCTAGCTAGTTAGCTTTAGCATAGCATAACTACCCTTCGTTACAAGATAGGATAATGTAAACATAGCTTTAAAACGTGTGTGATTTAGAATCGGACTGTTTACTGCACATCTCTGCACGTTAATGAACTCCTGAATGTGTTTATGTTTGTGACGTCTTGGGCCCATGACTCGGGCTTGCGTTAGCCCCTGGGATTTCAAGGGCTTCAGCATTTTCTGTCCACGTTTATTATTTTTTTTTATTTCTCCCATTTGGAGCTGAAAAGAGCTCTCCTATTGGTTGTTGACAATGCTCATGTTAATATATGCGTGAGCCAAGACCTACGACTTATGATAATATTAAACACGGTTGATTTTATCAGAACGCCAGGACGAGAAAAAGACTCACTTAAACCAGCAGTCCTGACCATCTTACACTTAACGATTCAGATGATGCTAGCGTGATGCAAGTCTAGCGAGACTCTCATGATTTTGTTGCTTGAAAATTGTTTGGTGTAAGGTCAGCATTATACTTTGTGAAGTATAGCCAGTACTGAGCGTTTCTCCCTGTTGTCCTTCTTGTTAGCTAGCCTGGTCTTGACTCTGCTTTGGTTTTCTGGTTTGTCAGTCATCACATTGTGAATATGAGTATGCAGCTACATCTAGGGAAGTGTTAGTGGGAGCACTGACACAGGAATCGGATGGGAATACTTGGTTGGTGTAGCTCAGCGGATAACACCACTACCTGCCAAGTAGCTACCACCACATGTGGGAGACTGGGGTTCAAATCCCGGTCTGGGTGACTATGCTGTGCTACACCAACAAGAGTCCGTGGGCAAGACTCCTAACACTACATTGGCCTACCCGTAATATGATTAACTTGTAAGCCGCTCTGGATAAGAGCGTCAGCTAAATGCCGTAAATGTAATACTTTATGTTCTGTTGTGTGTTGGGTGGTGCTGAGCCTCTATTGAGTTAGCCAGCTAATTAATCAACCAATTAATCAATCAATCAATCAATCAAGCCATCATGATCATGATGGTGGCACGGTGTCGCAGTGGGTGTCTGACTGATTGAGGACGCCGAATAGCCACCTTGGTGTCTGTGTGTGGGTGGGTCTGCCCTGCAATGGACTGGCGGCCTGTCCAGGATGTTTCCTGCCTTCTGCCCAATGAGCGCTGGCATAGGCTCCCGGACCCCGGCGGCCCAGAAGGATAAGTGGCTTAGAAGATGAATGAATTAATGAAACCACCAAAGAACATGGTGTTAGTGTGGTTTAGTAACGTTAGTGTAAAACATACAGCAGGTTTAATACACAAGGACAAGATACACAAGGACTACCTCCAGGGGAATCGGCTTATAGCTAGCTAGTATATAAGGGGAGAGGGTGGGTTTTGTTTCATGGCACCAATTTGCCCCCACCCTGCCAAAAAAAAAAAAACAGCTATGTCAAACTCCCTACACCACTGTAAGGGAAGGTGTTGCTGGGGCGTGAGCTGAGCGGTGACACTCACATGGGACTGAATGTGGCACTGTGGGGCATTAACGTCGGTGACAGATGACACAGTGGTGAGTGATGTGACAGCGGGTTTAGTGAGCAGCCAGGTGGCAGAATATGTGTGTGTGTCAGGCTGTCAATACGATCTGAATGGAAATGCCTGTTAAGCTTTCAGAGAGGTGCTGAACGCTAATACGGTGGCAGCTTTGTCAGTAGGGTGGCATAGGCGACTGGTTGAGTGTGAAATAGACTGTGTGTTTGGATGTCTGTGTATTTAGCTCTTTGTGGGGATCAAATCCCACCTGGCTGATGGAAACACCAACACTCCCAACAAAAAAGGAGGTCATATGAGAAAAAGTGCTAGCACCTTTACTTTATGGAACACATCCAGGGGGTTCTAACACTTTTGAGTGCTATTAAGTTCTACTATGGTTAACTTCTTATAACCTGCACTAGTACGTAACGGGAGGTCTACTGTAATTAGATTGTAATCAAGCACAGTTAATGCATCGTTGCAGGCTTGTTGGGTAGACCCTTGAAGATGGTTCTTCAAGAGCTGTTTAGTAAAGATAATGGTTCTACATAGAACCTTGAATACTCCAAATAACATTTGCATGCCTAATTGGTTCTTTTCATAGTGAAATGATTAATTAGATTGATGGGTAATGTGTTGTATATAGTGTTTTGGTGCTACATAGAACTTTATACAAGTCATTTCATCATCAATCTGAGGATTAACAAAGACATGTTGTACATGGTTCTATATATCCCCAAAACAATATACACAACACATTACCCATCAATCTAAAGAACCATTTCACCATGAAAAAAGAACCAGACTTGCAAATGTTTTTTTTTTTTTAGTATTTAAGGTTCTCTGTGTTGTATATATTGTTTTGGTGCTACATAGAACCTTATTCAAGCCATTGCATCATCAATCTGAGGACTAACGGAGAACGCCTGTTGTACATGGTTCTATATAGCACTGAAAGGGGGTCTGCTTTTGGGCTGATGTCAAGCAGCAATAATAGTAAAACCATTTGCAGTGCTGTATAGAACCATTTTCAGAAATAGGTTCTATATGCAATCATACCCAGCACATTCTTCATTGTTCTGACGAACGATTTTGTCATTTCTATGTGTGTTTATGGTTCCATATAGAACACTAGTCTTGTAGGGTAGGGTATGGAGATTTATAAGGGTTGATCTGGAATCATTTCATTCATTAAGTACACCTCCTTGTTCCTACACTCCATTCTATCCATTCTTTCAGCTCCACTGAGGATATAGGAGCACTCTAGTTCTATAGTTCCAGACTGTAGTCCATCTGTTTCTCTGTGTACTGTATTACCCTGTTCTTCAATGGTCAGGACCCCCACAGGACCACCACAGAGCAGGCATGATGTGGGTGGTGGATCATTCTCAGTACTGCAGTGACACTGACGTGGTGGTAGTGGATCAGACACAGCAGTGCTGCTGGACCCCTTAGGGTCACTGCTGGACTTAGAATCAACCACCAGTCATAACTAACCAGCAGAACAGCATCCCATGGGGTAGTCTCCTGTGGGGTAGTCTCCTGTGGGGTAGTCTCCTGTGGGACAGTGTCCTGTGGGGCAGTGTCCTGTGTCCACTGGTGAAGGACTAGAGGATGACCCACAGTGCACTGTGCAGCAGCAGATGAGCTATCGTCCATCTACAAGGTGGACCAGCAAGGTAGGAGTGTCTAATAGAGTGGACAGTGAGTGGACACAGTGTCTAAACACTCCAGCAGCACTGCTGTGTCTGATCCACTCACACCAGCACCACACACACTAACACCACCACCATGTCAGTGTCCCTGCAGTGCTGAGAATGATATTAAATGTCTTTGAGGTGATCAGGGACGAGTACTGGACCGAACCAGGCAGTTGTTGCTACCTGGTTACCTTGGCCAGCCATTTGGGCAATGCTGCATTGCAGCTGTGAAGCCACCTGGACTGATGATGTTCAGCTGCATGAAAATGCTACCCCTGTAAGGCTGAGGACATTTCTGGCCTTGGAGGAATCCCAGGCTGGCTGCCTTTGTGACGCACCACTGTTGCCGAGTTAGAGCTTCCCCTGCAGCCAAGGACTCTTTACACTAGTTAAGTGACTGTATACTGTGGTCTGGGAAGTCCTCCCGCTAGCTGTAGGAATTGTGTGTTGTTTTATTTATTGTTGATTATGTATTTTGGCACTGCTATAGCTTTTGTAAATCATCCTTGAGCATGGAAAAGGTGCTATATACTGTACATGCATCATCAAAAGAACAGCTGCACAAACATCTGCACCCAGAAGGAATCAACCAACAGGAACGAGACTCGGTGGGTAGGTTTGACATCGTGAGAGGTTAATGCTCGTTGTGCAAGTGATGTATGCAAGGACGGGCGTTGTGACTGTACCTGACCGACCCGACACCCATGACGGCAGAAATTCAGCGAGAAGCGATGCTCCCCGAGTCATCCTGTTAGCGCAGCACCATCGCCAGACGGCTGCACCATGCAGGACTACATGCACACAGACCGTTACCACCACTGTCCTTAACACCACGTCACCGTCACCAAAGACTGCAGTGGTGTCGTACCAGACTGTCATGGAGTGACTCAGAATGGCAGGGGGTCATCTTCAGTGACGAGTCCCGCTTTAGTCTTGGTGGAGACGCCCAACGAACCCGTGTGTGGAGGCACCGTGGTCAGCACCGAGATGAACGGTCTGTTGTCACACGTCCAGAAGGTCTGGTGTCCCTCCACCTCCAACCCTACCGCACCATCTGCAGGAACTGTGTGAGGATATTCAAGCTGCATGGGATGGATTATCACAGGACACCATCAGCCTCTACAGCTCCATACCGAGACGTCTGGCATGTTGGGTTAGCAAACACGGCGGCCCGACGCCATACTGAGAGACAGACTTCTGTATGTGTAGCTCAATAAATATTGATCTTGTAAGTCTATATTTATTATCAGTTATCGCTAGCACTGCTCTCTGGAAGTCGACGAGTCGAATCGTCAGTCGGAGACCCTTTAAGTCGACGGAGAACCTTCAAATCGACTGACAACAGTGACAAGGGTTTTTCCGTAAAACAGACTAAAGCTTACAAAAATGCACAAGAACTTTAAAAATGTAAAAAGACATTATAATAATTATTAAAAGGGGAATAATAAATATATATTTAAGTTCTAGCTGGGCTCTGACGCACGCTTGCTGAAGAATATTATCCACGTGACGACGTGCGCTGGCGGTTCACCGTTAAATGAAGTTAAAGCTGAGAAGCTGAGAAACACGGGGGGAACGATGTCTCAGAGAAAGTCTGGAGGAGCTTCTAAAGAAGAGAATCCGAACAAATGAAACCGAATTCTGCTTGTCACTTAGTCAGACATCCAACACTGCTTCAAACGAGCAAGCTGACTTTCGGTTTAGATATAACGGCAGTTTGCGGTGAAGGAAAACGGACCGAAGACGTTTGTTTTATTATAATTCTGTTATTTTAGAACCTAAATTACAGATATCTTTATTTATTCGTCTACAGCTTCGATAATTTTTATTTAAAGATAAGTATAGTCATTTAATATGCCTGCCGAGAAATAAGAAATAATTGTTTCAGCGGGGGAATATAGTACATGAACGTCTACTGTTTCAGGTCTACCATTATCATACCTTGTTTTCATCTAAAATTTGTTTTTTTTAAGCAGTTCATTATTTGTGAGAGATGAAAGACGAAGGAGGCAAAAGATCCTGCTGAAGTAACTGTTAAAAGTGAAATTAAAATGACTATAAGCGCTAATGCTATATTCTATTCTATAATTAAATCAGGCTCCAATTCAGATCGATCATCATTTCTTTTAGTTCAGAAATACAGGGGTTGGACAATGAAGCTGAAACACCTGGTTTTAGACCACAATCATTTATTAGTATGGTGTAGGGCCTCCTTTTGCGACCAATACAGCGTCAGTTGGTCTTGGGAATGACATATACTGCGTCCTGCACAGTGGTCAGAGGGAGTTTAAGCCATTCTTCTTGCAGGATAGTGGCCAGGTCACTACGTGATGCTGGTGGAGGTTCGTCCTTCTTGGTGGTATGCTGACATTACCCTGGATACCGTGGCTCTTGATACATCACAAAGACTTGCTGTCTTGGTCACAGATGCGCCAGCAAGACGTGCACCAACAATCTGTCCTCTTTTGAACTCTGGTATGTCCCATAATGCTGTGTGCATTGCAGTATTTTGAGCAGCACTGTGCTCTTACCTGCTAACTGAACCTTCACACTCTGCTCTTACTGGTGCAATGTGCAATTAATGAAGACTGGCCACCAGGCTGGTCCAATTTAGCCATGAGACCTCCCACACTAAAATGACAGGTGTTTCAGTTTCATTGTCCAACCCCTGTATATTCCTGTGACTCTGAGTTTGGTACAGCCCAAGTTATCGCTCCTGGTCACCTTTATGTATAGGTATGTGTGTGCTGGAATGCTAGAGTGTACCTGTATGTATATCTATGTGTATGTGTAGGACATCTCTCCTTTGACATGTTCCGGCTCAGACAGTGTGATTGGTGCGGCACCTGGGGGCCGGATCACAAACACAAAGGCCCTCTCTCTCTCTCTCTGTCTCTCTCTCTCTCTCTCTCTCTCTCTCTACTATTTCCGGCGGGCGGAGCCAAGGTCAGCCGTCCCCTTTAATACACGTCCAACAAAAGAGCCAATTTAGGAGGCATCAGGCCCCGCAGGCCCCGGGGCCACACGCTAAACTGTTATGAATCCTGTCAGCTCCCTAATGGGAATGAGCCTGCGATTAAAACACTGTTTTCTCTCCACCAAACAGCGATGAGAGACCTATTTCCTCCGCACAGGCCCACACCACAACACAAACACAGCAGCGGCAGCAGTAGACAATGTCCTTGAGGTGTTCAGACTGCTAAAATCTGCTTGATGGACAGTTGTTCCCGGGCCGAGGGAGAGGGAAGGAGACAGGGAGGTGATGTGGGTTGTGGTTGGGCTTTAAACCTCAGTGTTACAGAGCGTAAGGGCAGGGGGACGTGAACCTGCAGCTGATGAACGCGAGTGAATGCACTGGTTAAAGCTTTTATAGCCGGCAGGTTGCATGCGGTTAAAGGCGCAGTGCTGTTTGCTTTGGTTACATGCAGAACACAGGCTCATATACTCACCAGTATCCCTCTCTTTGTGTGGTGTCTGCCCCGCTCTATAACCGCGGATAACCACTGGGGTGCTAAACAGACATCCCTAACCTCGGAGTGGTAATCTCTATTAGACTTGCTTATGTGCTATCTGTTAAGAATCCTCAGGGCCTTCCAGGCCTTTACAGAACCTACTACTCGTCACATCATCAGGTTAAACTACACCCATCATCCAAAGAACAGCTGCACCCAGAAGGAGGTGTTGGGTTGCGGTGCTGTTGGGATAGAAGTTAAAGGTGACCAGGATCAGTAACTGATGATAAATTTAGACTGATATGATCAATATTTATTGAGCTACACATACAGAAGTCTGTCTCTCAGTATGGCGTCAGACAGCCGTGTTTGCTAACCCAACACGCCAGACGTCTCGGTATGGAGCTGTAGAGGTTCCTAATGGTGTCCTGTGATAATCCATCCCATGCAGCTTGAACATCCTCACACAGTTCCTGCAGATGGTGCGGTAGGGGCACCAGATCTTTCATCTTGGTGCTGACCACCGTGCCTCCACACACGGATTCATCCAAGACCAAAGCGGGACTCGTCACTGAAGATGACCCGCTGCCATTCTGAGTCACTCCATGACAGTCTGGTACGACACCACTGCAGTCTTTGGTGACGGTGACGTGGTGTTAAGGACAGTCGTGGTAACGGTCTGTGTGCATGAAGTCCTGCGTGGTGCAGCCATCTGCCAATGGTGCTGCACCAACAGGATGACTCACTACTCCCTGAAATCGTGGCTATTGGGTCATTCCATGGATGTTGGACAATTCGGCAGTTCTCTCGCTCCGTGACTTGTGTAGGTCTCCCAGATCCTACATCCAACCGTATGATATGGTAGTATCTGCAACATAGCACTTATATTTCTCTCTCTCTCTCTCTTGTCCATATATTGCCGCCATCCATGGACAAACATGTATCTCTGAAAAAGTATAAGTTCACAGGAGAGGCCAAAAACATTCTCAGTGCTTAATACAAGTTCATTTTAGACCATTTCTATTTCTCTGTCCGTCATTAACCTTTAAACCAACACAGAGGGAAGCTGGAGTGCTCAAAAGGTGAGAAAAAATGAAAAACTTGAAAAGTCTTTTTTAGAACAGCAGCATAGCTGTAAAGAAGTTGGTGCTCATCGTCCATACCATAGTGATGTCTCTGGCTCGTAATGGTTCCAGTGTGATCACGCATGCATGATCGAAGCATGATCAGTAATTAGGTTCATTCATCTTTCAGTCATACCTTCAGACCACCTTCGAGTCAATCCGTCTCTGCTTCCACTGGGTCAAACAATCTTCCACTGGGGTGCACTGAAAAAGAGCTCCAGCCTTCCATCCGCCAACCAACCAACCAACCAAACACCCAAACAACCAAACAAACAAACAAATAAATAAATGAAAATAATAAAGGATGTGATTAGGCTGAGCTTTGACTGAGGTTTCTCTGAGCATTGCCTGAGCCGGCCCTGTGTGTGGGTGTGGGTGTGTGTGTTCGGCGGGAGAGTCGTTGATAACCATCATCCGAATGCGGTTAACGCTCTCCCACTGCAAACGCTCCTCATGGAGCCAGAATACAAATCTCTCCACTATAGAATCCAATCCCTCGGCTCCACACACACTAAATCCATCATTTTCCATCAGGGAGGAGGCGGGTGGTGGGGGGGAGCAGAGTGGAGGGAAGGGGAGGACAGAGTAGGTGAGCGTGGTGGGGGTGCCGAGCTATAGCTCCATGCTTAGGCTAAAGCTTGAAGGACATGCGGAGAATACTGGCCACTTAAATCAATCTGCAACTTGGAAAATATCATTTCCTGCATGAGGAGCTTCAGGATGGAGAAAGTGGAGGGAGCAAAGTGACTTATATTGTTCCTGCTAACACCAAACACACACACAGACCCCCACCCACACACACACACACACACACACACACACAAATACACACACACACACCCCCACAAACAAACACACACATACACACACACACCCATACCCACACACACACCCACTCATACCCAAACAAAAACACACACAGATACCCACCCACACACACACATATGCACACACACACAACCCCACAAACACACAAATACACACAAACATACACCCACACACACATACACACCCATACTCACACAAACACACACCCACACATGCAAACCCACACACACACAAATACACACACACACACACACACACCCACATACACACACGCCCATACCCACAAACACACACAAACACATACACACACAAACCCATACACACACCCCCATACCCACACACACAAACCCATACACACACCCCCATACCCACACACACACCCCCATACCCACACACACACACACCCATAGCCACACACACACACACCCACACATGCAAATCCACACACACACAAATACACACACACACACACACACACCCATACCCACACACACACACACACCCCCACAAACACACACACACACACACACCCATACCCACATATACACACACACACCCATACCCACACCCCCACAAACAAACACACACATACACACACACATACTACCACTTACACACACCCCCATACCCACACACACACACACACAAATACACACACTTATACACACATATGCACACACACACACACACACACACAAACACACAAATACACACACACACACAAACACACACACCCACCCACACACACACACCCACACACACACATACTCCCACCCACACACACACAGACACAGACACACACAAATACACACACTTATACACACATATGCGCACACACACACACACACACTCACCCGTACCCACACAAACACAAATTTTTTGGGTGGGGGGGGTGTCTGAATCAGCCCTGTAAACAGAAGTGTTGCCGGTTTGATCCCCTGAACTCACAAGATGCAACTGAAGTGCCCTTGAGCAAGGCACCTAGCTTATTGGGTGGAGGGCACAGGGCGGGCTATGTTCTTGTAGGGAACTTAAGTAAAGTTTAAACTCGTATTTGTCCACAGTTGTCCTTTTGACCACCAACACCAAACTCAAATACAGAAGTTACACAGTGTCAAAGTCAAAGCAGTGATGTTACAAAGTGATGCTTCAATGGCAGGTCTGGGCTGGAGGTGAGGGAGCCAGCCGATTCAGTTCCCTGAACCAGTAGGACAGGACTGAAGTGTCCTTATGCAAGGCCGCTAACCCCCAACTGCTCCCCTGGTTTCGGTGGATAGGGTTACCCATTGCTTCAGGTAAGGGTGCTCACTGCCCCCTAGTGTGTGTACGTAATTCCACCGTGTACAGAAACAATAAGTCAATGGTTCCAATTCTAATTTAATCACTCAATGAAGCATCTGGAGTGTGTAGCCTCCGCACATACTGTGGACCACACTAGAGTTCGCTTGGAAGGAACCCCGGACCACCAATCTCAGAAGGACCAGAGATCGGTTCTCTCAAAACCAGCTTTCAGACTTAGACGAAAATACCATGCCCTGACTTACCTTACTTAACACCTTTCTGATGTCGTGTAGTAAAGACGTCAAGGTAAATATGGTATGTCATGTGCACCATAATAGGATTTACAGTTTGAGGGGAACCGGAAAATAAGAGGGAAGCTAAAATCAGAAATGAAGGACATACAGGCAGGGAGGTGGAGTAGCTTCCAACAAAGTGCTCTCTCTCTCTCTCTCTCTCTCTCTCTCTCTCTCTCTCTCTCTCTCTCTCTTTTCAAAACAACAGGTCATTATCATCCTGTGAAAAATGCTTCCATTACCCAATCACCCTCCTGCTCCCTCTTTCTCTCTCTCTCTCTCTCTCTCTCCCTCTCCCTCTCTCTTTCTGGTGCTGGGTGATGGGAATGAAGAGGCATTGTGTTAGTGTCAGACTAACTCAAGCTCCCTTGCCAAAAAAAGTTTTCTGTTCCCGGCCAACAAAACGAGTGGGAAAAGCAGCGGAACAGGATGAGCCTGCGTGTAGAGAAGGTTAAGAAAGATAGAGGAAAGAGAGAGAGAGAGAGGGGGAGAGAGAGAGAGAGAGAGAGAGAGAGAGAGAGGGAGGCACTTTAGATGATGCAGGACTCGGATGGCAGGGTAATTCACTTTCCTTCTGATAGTTGCATTAGAGGCTGTGCAGGCCAAACGACTTTCTCTCCCGGCTAATTGTTTGGATACATCATTGTCCCTCTACTACTTTACTGGGGTTTCACGTTGGGGGGGTGTGAGGGTGATTTGGGGGTGGGGGGCACGAAGAAGTGTGTGTACAGGCAGGACAGATAATGAATAGAAACTCTGAGATGTGCAGAATGATCTGTCACAGACTCATAACTAACGTTATGATACGCCGGGCCCACATTACGGAATAATCAGGCCGGGTTTGGGGCCAATATGCTCCTGACACTCGCAAGAGCTCTGCTGGTATCAGGGTGATCTTAACTGATGATCTTCCCAGATTATCCGGTCTTGTTGGGCGTCTACGATACAATCTTTCCTCCTCTGATCTACTCTTCCCAGTCCAGTCAGAACGTGAATTGTGAATATTCAACATGTTGGGTATTTACGGCCTCTTGTCGTAAAGGCTGGAGACAGGACTCTGGTGTGAAACGCTATGTCAACCTCATGACTGAAAGACCTTGAACCAATGAAGCTCATGTTGCAGTCATGCTGACCCCATGTGTCACCAGACCAAAAACGAGTCACCTGGACTCAAAACTTACCTCATAGAATGTAATACCTCGACCAGCACCAATAACAGCTGTGACTGGATTGGGCATGGACTGGACAAATGTCTCGATGTAGCCACATCAGTGTTCAGACACTCTTACATCAAAGAGTTGGTCAGTTGATCCAGATTTGGTGGATGCCTTCCCTGGCACAATTCCGAGGAGAATTCCCTGTAGACTGGGATTGTATCCACTGCTGGTAGACCCGTATGACCGTATGCTTCCATACACCTGCAGATTCAGCTACTTCCTTCACACTATGGTCTTTGGCCACGCCCACATGCAGTCCCTCCTTTTAGCCCATCATTAACATCTGCTCTGGAGCCATTTTCCACACATGGAACGAGACATTCCCTGCACTGTAGCACCTCTTCCCAATCTATGGATCCCGTCACTCACACCACACAGGGATTTATAGCCCCATCATCCTCGTGCATCCTGTGTGCATATGTACAGCATATACTATATCTACAGAGCTGTTCCCTAAGTAAGAGCATTATGTATATATCCTTAAAGGGACCGAATGGGCAGGGAGAATCGTGATGAGCCCCGCCCACACATGGCTGAGTGAAACCACACCACATCTAGGCTGGAACCTGTCGCCGTGACATCATCTGATATCATCTTCCAACCCATGTAGGCAGTGTTCTTTGTGGCCTGACGTTATCTGAGTGTTTTCCTGCGTACCTCATCATGCGACTTAAACGTTTGACTGCCACGTGTCAGCGGAGGCTGTGGTGATGATGCCGTGTTGACAAGCAAAGAGCTAAAATCTGTTTGTTTGACAGCAGTGTCATCAAACCATGTCAGTTTTTGTTTGATGTGAGAATGAGAGAGAGAAAGAGACGGGGGGAGGGAGGGATGCCTGTTCATTTCAAACAAGACATACTTGAATTTTGACGAACTTTCTGAAACCCATATGTAATAAAACACTGACTACAATATTAACCACACCATGTCGCTTTGGCGAGCTAAATGTTGGTGGTAGAATGCCACAGCTTGAAGGAACCTTGGTTGGCACATTGAGAGCATGGTGCCAGTGCTGGAGCTGGGTTGTGTAGATTGGGTCAATGGTTGTGTTGGGTTATTGGAAACACTGTTGGGTTATTTCGCTGGGTTGAATATAGGCTACAGTGGTGGTCACCAAATTTCTGGAGATCTTCCTGTCTTGAGTTTAGTTCAGACCACACCATCTGCCACAGCTGCTCTTCTTCAGAAGCCACTGATTAGCTTATATTGGGGTACGGATAACAGAATGAATTGACGAAGGAACAGTGTCTCCACCAAGACTAAAACGGGACTCGTCACTGAAGATGACCCGCTGCCATTCTGAGTCACTCCATGACAGTCTGGTACGACACCACTGCAGTCTTTGGTGACGGTGACGTGGTGTTAAGGACAGTCGTGGTAACGGTGTGTGTGCATGTAGTCCTGCGTGGTGCAGCCGTCTGCCAATGGTGCACCTTTGGGCATCACCTTGCTTACGTTACATACATGGCTAAACAAACCTAGCCACCGAATTTCACTCCTGTCGGTTGCATCCTTGTGGGTTGTGTAACTATTTGTGCAACTGTTCTTTCGACGGTCAGTGTAAAACGGCAGCACTTGTTTGTATTTAGCTTATCTTAGATTTAGCCTAGCTGTCTTATCCAGAAACGGCCTGGGTTCTTATATAGCATCTACCCATTTGTGTACCAAGTGATCGGGACTGGGAATCCTGGAACTGGCAACCCTGTAGACCACTTTCTGTAAATCACTAGCATGTCTAGTAAACTGGTGAAATGAATTCAGCATCATTCAGTGCTGTTGGCTTTTGTATTGTGTTTATTATTTATTACTCATTTACATAACACTTTTTGAGAAGGATAATGGCTTTCAACAAAAAATACATGAATGCATTTTGAGGCAGAACTCTTCATTTGCAGATGCAGTTCCTATGGGAATATAGAGAAATCCAACGGCATGCCAATTAATGTCCTTTAGGGAAAGTCATAAACCACAGCAATCATGCTCCTCTGCTGGCCGACAAAGTAAACCCAGACAAATTACCGCACACACATAGACACTCAGAAGGCCGGCGGTCTTTGTGTGACACGCATGGACAGTGGATTGGGCCTCTGAAGCACACGCGCTCTCCTCTGTTCTATATATAATTTTTTTTCTGATGAAATTGAAATCTGCTCAGTGAAGCCTTCAGTTGAATATTTCATCTCCTCTCTCTTGCCCTGCACACAGTGCCACGCGTCACGCCCTGCTTAAGACCAGGACTTCAGTCTGCAGTCGGTGCCTGCATGTGTGTTACTGTTCGTACATTTTCAGAGTCTTAACTTTAAAGGAGACCCGGAGAAAGACAGCGCTAACCTGGAAAGTGAGGCCCAGCAAAGCGAAAGTGCGGAGTTTGATATTTTGGTGGCTCAGTAAGGTAGGTATAGAAGGTTAGGTATAGAAGACCGGTCACACATATACACTACTTAAAAAGTAAGTGGATGTAGTTGGTGATCTTAAAGACTCTACAGGTTCTGAGATGCACCGGTACATGGACCTGGTTCAGCACATCTCACCAAAACCATCTAAACGATGATCTCCATGGACAATCATCACTCTGCACTTTACATTTAGCATGTAAATGATCCATATTGTATCTCTAACTATTTTACAAGACGTGACAGTTTTACCAGCAAAAAGCCCTTTCACAAACTCAGAATTCTGATGGAAACGGTGGGTCTAACACACAGGAAGTGCTTGTTACATGGACATGAAGACATGGACAGTGAGTGACCCAGAAGGTGGTTTTAATGTTGTGGCTGATCTGTGTATATGTTCACATGACTTAGTAATGGAATTGTTAAGTCAATCCTTAAGTCTTAAGTCTTCCACACATTGTAAAACACTCGCACTGACCAAATAAAAACCCCATCCAGATAGAAATGTCGGATTTCTGCAAAACACGGCATGATGTTATGCCTCAGGCAGATATGTAAATTCTTACAGGTGTGATCTGGTTACCTGAGGGCATGCTCACACTGCCAAGAGGCTGTGGACGGCCCAGAAAGACCACCAGTAAAGAGGATTGCTTCTGCCAACAAGCATGAGCACCTCCCACAGTTTCCTTGTCCACCATCCAGATACAGGTGGTCCCTTCGTTGCACTTACCTGTCTTTGCCAGGACCATTTTCAGGCTTTTAGCAGAAGGACCTCTGGCATCATAGCGCCCATAACATGTCCTACCACTGATAGCCAGCTACCCAGCTACGTCACCATAGTTTGCATGAGAAACCTGGACTGCTGTGAACTGGAACCGTATTGTCTCCAGAGCTGAATCCATGTTCTGGGATTCAGCGACGGTTATGTTTCAAGCATGGCAGCCTCACGGTGAGCACTGCCTCTGCTGTGGAGTGACACACTGACCTAACTCCGGAGAGTCATCGCATATGACAGTCGGTCACCCCTAGTAGCGACATGAGGGACACTAACAACTCAACGATATGTGCAGAACATCCTCCAGCCCTTCATGGCTTCCCACTGGCGTTATTCAACAGGATGTTTCTCGCTCACACACGGCAAGGGCTTTCGAAGAATGTCGGCACCAGACTGCAACACTACCTTGGTCAGATTTATCGCCAGTCGAGGGTTTATGGAACCGGCTGGGAAGTCAGCTCCGACAGCCTTTGAGTGTGCAGTATCTGAAATCCCAGCTGAAACATCTGTGGGCAAATGTGCTGCAGGATGCCATACGGAATCTGAACGCTTCCATGTCCAGCCGTATCTCATCTTGTATCCAGGCTAGAGGCCCAACAGGGTTCTAGATACTGACATATGCCATCATTACATTCACACATATACAGTTTCATTCGATACCAGGAACACCTTCCTGGTGGGTTATGGTTTGCTAATTCAGCCAAAGCATTGGCTCCATATTGGGCGAAGTTGTGTAGTTGGATCGATGCACCCCTATATATGGCACATATAGAAATCCATGTAGGGATGTACATGTAGCACATTTGAGACACGCTGTTATTACATATCGGAATACTTGACAACAAGAGACGACAAGAGGTCAGTCGCAGGTGCCCCTGTCGTGTTGTGACCTTCAGAAAGCCTCGAAAGTAGCTCCCGGCCTGGTGCACCCTAGGACCAGCTGGCAGCTTCGGAAAAGAACAGAGAGAGTGGAGAGCGGAATAAATAAAGCCCACAGAAATAGCAACCGGGATGCATTCAGAGACCATTAGCCTTCGCTGATCATACTCAATCAGAGATCAGAGAGAGGGAGGTGTGCATGCGGTGAAGGTGATCTCTGCGATACGACTCGGGGAGAGGGTAATTATCCCATTTGAGGAGGCCTGGGGTCACACTAATTGCGTTCATGATGTCATCAGTCTGCGCCGTCC
>JAMWET010001014.1:425000-444558 GCA_024036415.1 Prochilodus magdalenae
TGTCTATCCTTATTCAACTTCCCTCTGTGGACTATCCTTATTCAATTCCCCTCTGAAGACTGTCCTTACTCAACTTCCCTCTGTTGTCTATCCTTATTCAACTTCCCTCTGTGGACTATCCTTATTCGATTCCCATCTGAAGACTGTCCTTATTCAACTTCCCTCTGTGGACTATCCTTATTCAACTCCCCTCTGAAGACTGTCCTTATTCAGCTTCCCTCTGTTGTCTACCCTTATTCAGCTCCCCTCTGAAGACTGTCCTTATTTAACTTCCCTCTGTGGACTGTCCTTATTCAACTTCCCTCTGAAGACTGTCCTTATTCAACTTCCATCTACAGACTGTCCTAACTTAACTTCTGTCTCCAGACTGTCCCTATTCAACTCCCCTCTGAAGACTGTCCTTATTCAACTCACCTCTAAAGACTGTCCTTATTCAACTTCCTACTGCAGACTGTCCTAACTCCACTTCCATCTCCAGACTGTCTTTACTTAATTCTTTTCTGTAGACTGTCTTTATTCAAATCCTCTCCTGTGACTTTCCTTACTTAACTCTCTTCTGTAGACTGTCCTTATTCAATTCCACTTAGCAGCCTGTCCTTATTTAACTCCCCTCTGCAGACTGTCCTATTCAACACCTTCTTCCTTTTCATCCATATTAAACTCCTCTCTGCAAACCGTCTTATTCAACGTCCCTCTGCAGACTGTCCTTTCTCAACTTCACTCTGCAAACTGTCCTTACCTAACTCCCGTCTGCAGACTTCCCTAACTCAACTTCCATCCCCAGGCTGTCCACACTCAACTCCCCAATCCAGACTGGACTAACTTCAATCTTTAGACTAATTTAGCTCTCCTCTCTAGACTTACGCAATTCATCTCCCCTCTCTAAACTGTACTCACTTACCTCTACAGACCTTATTCAATTTTCCTTTCCCAAATGTCCTAACTCCACTCCTCTTTCCAGAACAATACTCAAAACCTCTCTTCAGGCATTCTATTCTCAACCTCCTGCTCCAGACTGACTCAACTCCCCTCTCTAGACTGTTATATCTTAAATCTCTTCTCCAAACTGTCTACAGAGAGATCACAACGTTCCAGATTGTCCTAACTCGACTCCCCTCTCAGCTCCTCTCTCCAGACTGTTTATACTGAACTCCCCTTTCCCCCTGACCCATTTCAACTCCACCCTCCAGACTGTCCTAACTCCCCTCACCCAACTGTCTTTACTCAGCTCCCCTCTTCAAACCCTCCTAACTCATGTCTCCTCTCCAGACCATCCCAACCCCACTCCCCACTCTCTGTTTTTTATTCTATACAGCATGCTCAATAATGCAGCGCATGTCAGTCCGCCAACACTTACATCTTTCTTTTCTTTCCTTTTTTTCCTTGTTCTTCTTTTTATTTCACAAGGTGACGGACTGGCAGGGTATGAAGACACACTCACCACATGCCGTCAAATGACAGCGGCTCGTGCACATCGACATATGCTGCTGAGGACAAGCGCCACATCAGACAGCACAAGAGAAAAAGAGAGAGGGAGAGAGAGGAATCGGGCAGATGGTGTGCGAGTTAAAGCTTCAGGCTGCGTCCGGAGGGTCTGGGGTTTAAAGAGGAATGAAGCGGGCAAAAGGAAACGGGAGTTTATCTGTGTTTGTAAAGAGGCCAGCTACGCACAGACTGGAGTAGCTCCATCATTACGATGGCTTCGATGCATCAGTGTACTGTTCTCTACCCGAGGAGTTCTCCTCAATCCCCTCAAATTCCACTTCATTTGACCACAATTATAAAAAGTCTAAATTCGAAAACGTATCCCAAATACATCCAGTACCCCATCAGCAACCGAGCACGATGTATCTGCAACATACCACATATCAAACAGTTCAAACAGTCCGCAGTTCATTGATCACCCTGAAATAAACTGATAGGCAAAGAAAATGAAAAGACAGATACAGAGAGACGGACAGAGAGAAAGACAGAATTGTTCTTCTCCCGCTTTGATGTATGCATTCATCTTGCATCATGCAGCTGGAAGCTCTAAAACATATCTACTACAACAACTAAAAACTCAAAGTGCCAAATAACCACAAGCAACACTTCCACCCAGAGATGTCCAAGAACTTGGGCTGGAGTTCGGGCTGCTTCAGCCCATAGCTAAAACACCGTACCCCATACCTTCACAACTGTGGTCTGATATAGAGCCGAGGAACAGAGGGGGAGATAGCAAGGGGCGACTGGACCAACTTCCCTCTTTAGGCTGACTCATTTGAACTCCCCCTCTCTAGACTGAATCAGTTCGACTCCCCTCTCCAGACTGTACTCTCTTGCCTCCACAGATTGACCTAATTCAACGTTCCTTCCCGGATCGTCCTAACTCCACTCCGCTCTCTATACCTTCTATCCCGGGGAGGGATGGTGGTGGGGAGTGTGAGAACATCCTCCAGGGAAACGGAAAGTAAGGGTGTGAATATATAGTGTGCTGGATTGAAGAGAAGAGGGTTTCAGGCATATACCGCCCCCCCAAACGTAGTCATTCCGGTATGTACAAGCAGCTCAGAGGATTTTTCCGAGGAGCTTAGATATGGAAAAAAAATCACTTGTGAAAGGAAGAGTGACCCCATGCACTGGTCATGCAGTTACAGCCAAAATGTTGGTAGGGTCACGTCCCTACTCCCCATAGGCTAACCTAGGCCCGTGGATATTATATCTAGTTGTTGGGGGTTCTGTGTAATGTGTTGCTACATGTAACATACAAATATAACAAGCCCTAACCAATAATTCTTACCAACAAGTCTAGCCTTAACTAGATTTCTTGAGTCATTTTGGACCATTTCTGTTTGTCCATATCATGAAATGAAAGAACGAAAGCTTTTCTATGACACCAGTGTGTTCTTTGCAAGGTTCCAGCAAAACTGTTTGAGAAGCTTTGAGAACAGTAGCCTTAAAGCGAGACACAGGAGGCAAAAACGTCCAGCGTTTTGTAATGCACTGGTCAATTTTGAGAAAGGGGTGGGGTGGACACCAGCTTAATTTACAGCTAATGGTTTGTATGTTTTAATTTTCTATTATTACAGATGTTCTGTATTGGTGTTGGTAAGGATATGATCAGATATGGTGCCTGTAAATAGGGGTTTCCAAGTTAAATGTATAAAACTACTAGGTGGGCAGTCAGGGGCTGGAGGGTGGGGAACCAGCTATGTGACTAGAGTGGTGTGGGTCTGATTCCCTGAACAGATAGTAATGACTGCAGTGCCATTAAATAAGGCACCTAACCCCCGATTCCCACAGCTTCCTGGGTGCCATGGATAGGCAAGTGTGCCCACTCCCCACTAGTGTGTGTGTTTCACTTCACGTGTGGGTTAAATAGGGAAGACAAATTCCTCTGTTTGCCAACACTATTGGCAAACAATGGCTCTACTGCACTCTATTCAGAGAACGATTGACCTCAGCTGAAATCGTCAAAATAATAATAAGTTACTTATAAAGTGCCTTTCACGTACGCACGGCGCTTTACAATTTTTTTTAATTTTTTTTTTTCTTTTTTGATTTTTTGAGTTTTAGTCTCACACTTTGAGCCTGAAATTTCTTCAGCAGTTGCTTTTACATACACCAGATTCTCGACTTTTACCCATATCTATATTCTAGAGGGTTTCTACCAAGGGGCTTAAACAAATATCACTCGTAGCCTGTGTTATGGGACATGTTATGTTTATGCACATGGTGAAAATGGGTATTTATGACTGTTGACAGTATTTTCTGATTAATAAAATGATAAAAAGAGAGATCCAATATTCCAACCTCTGTAGCATTGATTCTAATATGTCAGCCCAAAGAAAAAACAAGAATGGTGAACCTGACTTTATCCACCTTTCAGTTTTCTGTTCTGGATATGTATGCAAATTAGCACATATTCATGTATATAATGCCTCATTTGCATATTCAAACTTAAAAATCCAGTAAACTCACCATACAAAAAATAATAGTCCTAATGAATACGTCTAACTGGGGAAGTTTCAGGCTGATCTCTGGTAGCTAAAGTCGTGACCCCATTCACCTGTAGTCACCTAAGTACTGACCAGCTTCATGTAACCAAGTGATGGCTCCTAAAAGCGCTCCCGCTGTGATCATCGTGGAGCTCCGAACTTCTGGAAGTGAAACCCGGCCTGGATTCCTTGCAGCAGCTGCTGAGCTGACGTTCCTGGGAGCCCCGGCAGGTCGAGTTTTGCCTGTCCCGTTTGAGTCGAAATGCTGCACGCTTCTTGAGGGGAAATTACTGGAGTACCTTTCCCAGGTGTAACATTTCCAGAGTCCCTGTTTAGCGTGAGATAATAAGCATATGGCGTATGATTATTTCATAAGCCGCTGATAATGATTCATGCGCGATGTTTAGGTGTGTCGACGTGGGGTGAAACTCGTACATCACAGAGCGATTAAGTGTGTCACTGGCAAATCTTCGACCTTGATGAGCAAGAAAACACACACACACACCCAAACACACACACAGATACACACACACACACACACACACACACACACACACACACACAGACATAAAAGTGTTGTGATTTGGGCCGAGATGAAATATTAAAGGAAGCCTCGGTGGAGCCGGCCTTGCAGAAACCTCACTCGCTCTTCTCTATTGTTAGAGCGAGTGCGGCTGTTGGGAAGTTGTAGCTGTGCTGGATGTAGTTGGATGGAGATAGCGTTATTACTTTTGCACAAGTTAGAACAATGTAAGATATACAAGTGTGTGTGTGTGTGTGTGTGTGTGTGTGTGTTCCATAGCTCCCAAATGGGAAAAACATTGAAAGGTAGACAGATGGTCTATCTCAGGACCATCCAAACGCAGATTAAAAATTGAAGATTTATTTGAAATCTTTATGACGATGTAAAAATAGACGGCGGGATGAACAAACACCTGTTTAGCTGGTTCTCCTCATCAGGAAGAAATATTTCATTCAGGCTGTGAGAGTAAAATACAGGGAATCCTATAAAACCACACTTACCGTCCCTCTAATCAGCTCCACTGACCATACAGGACACTCTGTAGGTGTACAGGTCCAGACTGTAGTCCATCTGTTTCTCTGTGTACTGTATTGCCCTGTTATTCAATGGTCAGGACCCCCACAGGACCACCACAGAGCAGGTATGATGTGGGTGGTGGATCATCCTCAGCACTGCAGTGACACTGACGTGGTGGTGGTGTGTTAGTGTGTGTGGTGCTGGTGTGAGTGGATCAGACACAGCAGTGCTGCTGGAGTGTTTAGACACTGTGTCCACTCACTGTCCACTCTATTAGACACTCCTACCTTGCTGGTCCACCTTGTAGATGGACAGTCAGAGACGATAGCTCATCTGCTGCTGCACAGCGCAGTGTTGGTCATCTTCAAGTCCTTCATTGGTGGGCACAGGATGCTGTTGTGCTGGAAAGTTTTG
Organism: Prochilodus magdalenae; assembly: GCA_024036415.1. Lineage (NCBI taxonomy): Eukaryota > Metazoa > Chordata > Actinopteri > Characiformes > Prochilodontidae > Prochilodus > Prochilodus magdalenae. The sequence continues at coordinate 430,431 of JAMWET010001014.1, forward strand.
GTTGGTTGACTACTCTCAGTTCAAATACCTGCTCTGTGGTGGTCCTGTGGGGGTCCTGACTATTGAAGAACAGGGTAATACAGTACACAGAGAAACAGATGGACTACAGTCTGCTCTAAAATTGAGCGGTGTGACTGAAACAAGGAACAGCATTGTTTAAATAAAGTTTTTTTAGGTCAAAAAAAAAATAACTAAATTATTAACTTATAAATACTATTAATTAAAATCATATGTTTTATTCAAGAAATATATAGTAATTATGAATAACTGTAAAACAGAATTTAAAATACCATTTACTATTAATTAATAGTCTTAATTAAAGTGTTATTTTTCAAATGTACATTTTTGGTTTTAGAGCAGACACTTCCCAACACAAAGTACCTTAAGTTATGATTTTTGTAATAATTATTACAATGTAACTAATATTTAGTTACTATATAATTACTATTAATGCATTGGGATTGAATATAGTATAACATAATATATCTTCGTATTTATGTATACATTGAATACTTGTTTAATTTAGGTCAACATAAAAGGGGTGTTTAATTCTAAGTGGGTTTAAACCGTTTCTGTTGGTCTGGTCACCAGGAAATTTATTCACCACAGAGAATCACCTCATATCATATAAAAACACACACACACACACACACACACCCAAACACACACACACACCCACACACACTTACCCCTAAACACACACTCACCCATAAACACACACACCCAAACACCCACACACTCTTACCCACACACTCACCTATAAACACACACAAACATACACACACAAACACACACACCCACACATACACTCATGCACAAACACCCACACAAACACCGACACCCACTCACCCATAAACACACACCCAAACACACAGACAAGCATACACCCACACACACTCACCCATAAACACACACACACACTCTCACAAAAACACCCCCACACACACTCACCCATAAACACGCACACACTCTCGCAAAAACACCCACACACACACACACACACTCACCCATAAACACACATACCCCCACACACACATACAAACACCCACACACGCTTACCCACACACACTCACCTATAAACACACACAAACATACACACACAAACACACACACCCTCACCCATAAACACACACACACTCATCCATAAACTCACACCAACACACACACTCACCCATAAACACACACACTCACACATACACAAACACACAGACACGCACACACATACACACACACACACCCACACACACACTCACCCATAAACACACACACACACACACTTACGCACAAACACCCACACATACAAACACCCACACACGCTTACCCACACACACTCATCTACAAACACACAAACACACACATACATACACACAAATACCCACGCACAAACACCCACACATACAAACATCCACACACACTCACCCATAAACACACACGCACACACACACACACTCACACACACACACACACACTCACTCATAAACACACACACACACACACACTTACGCACAAACACCCACACATACAAACACCCACACACACTTACCCACACACACTCACCTATAAACACACAAACACACACATACATACACACAAACACACACACCCACACACACTCACGCACAAACACCCACACATACAAACACGCACAAACACCCACACATACAAACATCCACACACACTCACACACTCACCCATAAACACAAGCGCACACACACACACACACACACTCACCCATAAACACACACACACACACACACACACACACACACACTCACACATTCAATAGCCTCATTAAGTCCTGAATAATATTCTGTATGAACCAGTAATAATAAATGCACCGTGGTAACACATTATTACTGTAATACAATACAACATCTTCAGAACACAGTGATACAGAGACGTTCCAGAGATTTACACTAGCAGTCAAACATTTAGACACGGCTCCTCGTACAGCGTTCTCCTTCTGTTTCTCTTAAAGCTGTACTGTACAATAAAAGATATGGAGATATGGAGGAGTATCATACCGTGTACATCAGGAGTATATGTGGTGTATCAGGGTATGGACTGGTTCAGTGTACGACTGTAGAGTCTGTAAGATCACCATTGATATCCATTTAGATGATTTCCCTGCAATTCAGGACCTTTTGTTCTGCAGGTGTAGTAAAACAAGCACCCCCACACACAGCGATTGCTGGAGGAATTCCTTGACTTTTCTCCATCACCTGGTTCTCGCAGTGTTCCTCTGGGAAGTTCAGGAACGTTCAAACGGAATCTTTCTCTGGGCGCCACTGCCGAGCTCCTGAAGCCTAGATACTTCTGCTGCTTTCCACCAACACGGAGGAAGCACAAGGAGCAGTGTGTGTGTGTGTGTGTGTGTGTGTGTGTCTGCATGGATCTCACAAGGGACCACATTGTTCGCTCACCTTGGGGAAGCTGCTGTCCCAGAGGATTCTGCTCCTCAGGATCTCCGGGATGAAGAACAGTGTGTCTTATGAGAAACTAGGACACACACACACACACACACACACACACACACACACACACACACACACACATAAACAATCATTCACACACACACACACTCGTACACACACTCGTACACACACTCGTACACACTTCCATGTCACAACTTTAGTTTCACGGAAGTGTGCGGTGAGACGAACTCATAAAACACTCTCCTCCGGACACCCGCACACTCCGGCACACCTGAACACCACACTCAGAGGAGTCACAACACCCACACAGCAGGTCTGGATGGAGAGATGGTTGATGGATAGAAAAATAAAGAAAAGATAAGGAGGTGACGACAGGAGGGAGAGATGAGGAATGAGACGGGAAAAACAAAAGAAGTATAGTAAGAAAACTAAAGACGGAGGAATGATGAAAGGACAGGGAGACGAGTGGAGGACAGGGAGATGAAGATATGATGCAAAGATGTGGAAAGAATAGAGAGATTATTAAAGAACAGAGAAGAAGAAATGAGAGCAGAATAATGGTAAACAAAGAAAGGCTGGAGAAATGAGGAAATGATGAAATGATGAGAAAAGAAGGGGCTGAAGAAAGGAAGGAGAGATGAGGGAGTAGACAGATGGGTAAATTATAAAGCTGAAAGAATTGAGAGATGAAAATGATAGATGGGGTGAACCAATAGAACATGGAGAATGGGAACGAGGGAATGGTAGAGAGATGAAAGAGTGGACATGTGAGGAAAGGATCGGAAAGCTGATGGAGGAAGGATAGAGATAAAGAAATGGGTAGAGAAGCAGTGGAAGAATAAAAAGAAAGAGATGTAGAGAAAGGATAGAGAGATAGCTGGGGGAAGCAAAGAGTGGAGAAGAGATGATAATACAGAGTGGACAGAGAGAGATGGAGAACAGATAGAGAGTGGGAGAAAGAATAGAGAGAGATGGAGAACAGATAGAGAGAGAAAGAAAGGACAGAGAGATGGAGAACAGATAGAGAGAGAAAGAAAGGACAGAGAGATGGAGAACAGATAGAGAGAGAAAGAAAGGACAGAGAGATAGAGAACGGATAGAGAGAGAGAGAAAGGACAGAGAAATGGAGAACAGATAGAGAGAGAAAGAAAGGACAGAGAGATAGAGAACAGATAGAGAGAGAAAGAAAGGACAGAGAGATGGAGAACAGATAGAGAGAGAAAGAAAGGACAGAGAGATGGAGAACGGATAGAGAGAGAAAGAAAGAACAGAGAGAGATGGAGAACAGATAGAGAGAGAGAGAAAGGACAGAGAGATGGAGAACAGATAGAGAGAGAAAGAAAGGACAGAGAGATGGAGAACAGATAGAGAGAGAGAGAGAAAGGACAGAGAGAGATGGAGGACAGATAGAAGGAGAGAGAAAGGACAAAGAGATGGAGAACAGATAGAGAGCGAAAGAAAGAATATAGAGATGGAGAACAGATAGAGAGAGAAAGAAAGGAGAGAGAGAGTGAGAAAGGACAGAGAGAGATGGAGATGGAGAAAAGAAAGATAAGATGGACAGAGAGCTGTAGAAATTATAGAGAGAGAAGAAAAAGATGGTGAAAGAGAGAAAAAGAATACAGATATATGAAGAAAAGAGAGAAAATGAAAGAATAGAAAGCGATAGAGAAATTATAGAGATAAAAGACAGAGAGAGATGGAGAAGATGGAGGGAGAAGAAGGATACAGATTGATGAAGAGAAGAAAAAAAGAGAAAGAATAGAAAGAGAAGGAGAACAGAGAGAGTAAACGATACAGATAGAGGAAGAAACGACAGAGCTGCAGAAATGGTGAGGAAAGAAATGAAGAAGTGATAGAGTGAAAAAGGGCAGAGAGAGATGAGAAGAAAGGAAGTATAGAATAAGATGTAGAAATGAGAGCTGGATGGAGAAAGGATAGAGATGGAGATATGATAGAGAGTGATGGAGAAAGAGTATATAGAGAGAAATGATAGAGGGAGCGATGGAGGAGTGTGGTGGTGTAGACTGCAGCTTTACGTGCGGAATGAGACCCAGATTTGGTGGTAGGAGTTTAGCTCTGCACATCTGTTTGAAAGTGTCAGCTCATTATCATGACCTTCATACACACACACCCGCACACGCGCCCGCACACACACACACACACACCCGCACATGTACATACACACACTCCGAGTGTGTGGAGTCTGTGTTGGACGAGTGATGCGATTTTTTCAAAGTCCACAGGGAAAGTGGGCTTACCAAATCCGCCCCCTCTGTCTCTTTCCCTTTCACCCTCTCTCTCTCTCTCTCTCTCTCTCCCTTTTACCCCCCCCCCCTCTCTCTCTCTCTCTCTCCCTTTCACCCTCTCTCTCTCTCTCTCTCTCTCCCTCTCTCTGGTCAGTCATTCTGAGTTCATCGTGACCTTCTCAGTCAGACCCGGAGGCCTTCACAGCTGCCGACAAGGCCAGAAGAGGTGAGGAGTGGGCGGGGCTTATCGCTGTCACTCACAGTGCCTGTGTGAGGCGTGAGGCTGACGGTATGATGAAGTCATGATGGTGTGAGGTTAACCCGGCTGTTTATGTCTCTCTTGTCTGAAAGACTGATGTATGTAAATGAGCTCTGCTGATTGGCTACCATGCCTTAGGCTCCACCCCTTCTGATAACCATCTCGGGTCACTTCACCTTTCAACCGGGTTCACATTCCAGACCAGAGGATTAATCAGAGTGCACCATCACCGTCACACAACCGGGTCTCAACCACCGCAGATCACAGCACCCCCTTCACTCTCAGAGCCGGAACGTCTACCTGCTCTGTTCATTTCAGAGATACACATCCGCCCCGCTATCCTCTCCTCTCCCCTTCTCTACTCCTCTCCCTTTCTCCTCTCTTTTCTTCTCCTCTCTTTTCTTCTCCTCTCATCTCTTCTCATCTCTAATCCTCTCCTCTTCACTTCTCTTCACTTCTTTTCTTTTCTCTTCTCTTCTCCCCTTGTCTTTTCTAATCATCTCCTCTCTCTCTTTCTTTCTCTCTCCCTCTGTTTCTCTCTCTCTCTTTCTCTCTCTGTAGTTTGCTCTCTCTGTCTCTGTCTATCTCTCTCTCTCTGTACCCCTCTCTCTCTACCTCTTTCTCTCTCTGTCTCTGTACCTGTCTCTCTCTCTCTCTCTCTCTCTCTCTCTCTCTCTCTCTTTCTCTCTCTTTCTCTCTCTTTCTCTCTCTCTCTCTGTCTATGTATCTGTCTCTGTCTCTCTCTGTCTCTTTCTCTCTCTCTTTCTCTCTCTATCTGTCTGTCTATGTATCTCTATTTCTTCTATGTATTTCTATTTCTTTTTTTCTCTCTCCCTCTGTTTCTCTCTCTCTCTCTCCCTTTCTCCCTCTCACTCTCTCCCTCTCTCTCTCACCCTCTCTCTTTCCTCCTCCCTCCCCCTCTCTGTCTCTCTCTGTCTGTCTATGTATCTGTCTCTCTTTGTCTCTCTCTCTGTTTCTTTCTTTCTTTCTTTCTTTCTTTCTTTCTTTCTCTCTCTCTCTCTCTCTCTCTCTCTCTCTCTCTCTCTCTCTCTCTCTCTCTCTGCCTGTCTGTCTCTCTCCCTCTCTCTCTATCACTCTCTCTCTCTTTCTCTCTCTTTCTCTCTCTCTCTCTCTCTCTCCCTCTACCTCTCTCTCTCTCTCTCTCTCTCTCTCTCTCTCTCTCTCTCTCTCCCTCTACCTCTACCTCTACCTCTACCTCTCTCTCCCTCTACCTCTCTCTCTCTCTTTCTCTCTCTCTCTCTCTCTCTCTCTCTCTCTCTCTCTCTCTCTCCCCCTCTCTCTCTCCCTCTCTCTCTCTAGCTCTCTCTCTCTAGCTCTCTCTCTCTGTCTCTCGCCCTCACCCTCTGTAAGTATTGACAGGTGGGTTTACGGGGTAATGCTCGCTTTGTAAGTCTGAATAATTGATAGTGTGGTGTTGGAGCTGGTCGAGAGGTTCTGGAAGGTCTGTGTGTGGTGTGTGTGAGTGTGTGGTGTGTGCGGCGTGTGCACTGGGGGCGGGTTATCAGTGGCCTGCGGGCAGTTATTAGGGATGCAGATCCCGCTCCTCACTCCCGGCTGGAGAAACACTGATTTTTAATTGATATATTAAACAGACAAACAGCTTGCAGCACCTCAGGACACGAAGACCACCGTCACATACATCCCCCCCCCGAGGAGGCGGGGTTACCTTCTCCACCACTCCACGCTCTCTCTCTTTCTCTCTTTTCACCTCCTCACTTTACTTCCCCTCACATCTTCTCCTCTCATCTCATTTCTCTCACCCTTTTCCTCTTCTGTCTTCTACTCACTCTTCGTCTCCTCCTCTCTTTTCTCCTCCTCACTTTACTTCCCCTCACATCTTCTCCTCTCATCTCATTTTCTCTTCCTCTTCTCCCTTATCCTCCTTTGTCTTCTCCTCACTTTTCGTCTCCTCCTCTCTTTCTCTCGGCTCTCTTCTCCTCACTCCTCTGCCCACCTCATATTCTCTACTGTCTTTTACTCCTATCTCCTTGACTCCTCTCTTTCTCTCATATTCTCTCGTCTTTTTCTCCTTCTCCTCACTCACTGTTTTGTCTTTCCCCTTACACTTTTCTTCTCCTCCTCTCTTTCTCTCTCTTTTCTCCTTCTCACTTTTTCCCTTACATCTCCTCTTATCTCATTTCTCTTCCTCTGTTCCCTTTTTCTCTTTCCTATTCTACTTACTTTTCCTCTCCTCCTCTCTTTCTCTCTTTTCTCCTCCTCATATATCTTCTCCTCCCTTGTTTATTCTCCTGCTCTCTTTTCCCCTGGTTTATTCAGTCTTTTTTTTCATCTCTTGATCTCCTATTCTCTTTTCTTCTCGTGTCTCCTCCATTCTGTTGTCTTCTCTTTTTCTCTCCTATGTTCTCCTCTCTTCTGCTTTTCTATTCTGTTTGCTCCTTTCCCTTCTCCTCAGTTCTCCTAATTCCTCTTCTTTTTTGTCCCCCCTCATGTTTTTTTTCTCTTCTCCCTTTCTGTCTTCTATTTTGTTCCTCTCTCTTCTCCTGTCCTCTTCTGTCCTTTTGACATCTCTTCATCTGTGACCATAAACACTCCTCAGACAGACCTTCTCTCTCTCTTGTCTCTGCTTTCTCTCTTCTCCACACTTCTCCTTCTCTTCTGTTCTTCTTTTCTCCCCTCTCATCTTTTCTCCTCCTTCCCTCTCATGGCAGAGGAGCCACAGTCTGTCCCTTGTCCCTCATTTCAGCCAGCGATCGTCCCACTGTGCCCTGTAAGCCCGAGACTGTGAGACGGAGTGATTAGTAACTGAGGTAAGTTAGCTGAACACTTTCAGGCATCGGTAGGGTTGGTGATTGATTGCTCTGGCCTTTTACATTTCACTGTAACTATATCGACCGGCTGAGTCTCTAAAGGAAAGGCAGAAAAGGCGAAAGAAGTAAAAGACCTGAAGCCTGAGCTGTATTATACACACAGCTGTGCCATCATCTAACAGCCTCACTCCGGTGATATTCCGAACACGTGTCCCTGAATGCCGTTCACGTACCTAGTTAAGAGTGACATCCCTGGAGAGCCTCCATGTTGGGATGGGAGTATTTTAGTCCTTGTTTATTCCGGAATCTGCTCCACACACATACCTACACATAGCTAATCTCTGGATGCAGCACAGCTGCTAATTGCATGTAAAAGCATGTCAGAGGTTTCGCGTGCTCCGACCTTCAGACGCAGGTTTGGAGGGCGCCACGTTTGCTCCTCAAGGTGTTTAACGGGGAATCGTTTGTAGTTCGGCATGCCTAATTAAAATGATTTATACTGGGCGTGACATCGCGGCTAGGCAACACCAACGCTAGCAGATAAACAAGCATACTGTATTAATCAATCTAGCCGCATGGAGAACATCGCTACCGCATGGTGCTCTTGAACGCGGCAGCAGCCAATCAACATGAATAATTCAAATATGGGCCAATAGCAGATTTGGAGGTGGTTGGGATGTTGAGTTGATTGGTGTTTGTTTACGTATTTAGCACTTTGTGGGGACCAAAGGTGTTTTTTCATTTTCGTGACAGCTCTACATGAGGTTTTCCCACCCAAAACAAGCGGAAGCTTTTATTAGAAGAAGGTACAGAGGTCAGAGGTCATCTTCAATCTGATGGGTTAAAGGTCTGCAGGCGTGGGCTGAAGGTTAGGGACCCAGCATTAAGACCAGAAGACCACTGGTTAGATCCCCTGAACTGAAAGAACATGATGGTACCCAACTCCCTGGGTCTCGTGGCTAGAGCTGCCCACTGGTCTGGGCAGGTGTGTTCAGTGCCCTCTAGTGTGTGTGTTCACTAGAGCAGTGTTTCCCAACCCTGGCCCTGGAGGAACCAAGTCCTGGACATTTTGGTGGACTCCCTGCATTAACACACCACCCTGCAACTCTGAACGGGCTTGTTAAGGAGCTGATGAGTTGAATCAGGTGTGTTGGGAACAGGGAAGGCTCTAAAATGTGCAGGGCAGGGTGCCTCCAGGACCAGGGTGGAGGAACACTGCATTGGAGCGTGTGTAATCCCTCTGTTAGCCTTTTCGACCAAAAGAACCCTGGTTCTTAAACTGGTTCTGTTCAGGTTTCTTAAAACCTTGGTGCTATCAGGGAACCAGTCTGCGTTTGCATCAGTTCTTAGTGGAACCAAGCAACGTCAAAGGGTACCTCATCAATGGCAACAGAGGGCGCTGAACAGTGGTAGTAAACAGTAGTACCAAGATGCCGGCGTGGGTAGTTTACCTGGGAGCATTTGGGCTGCTATACCAGATATTTGTTTATAGCCGGGAAGCAAGTACGGATCTGGAGTTAAGAAGCCGAGGAGGAGGTTCTACAGCAGACCACTGTGGGACCACTACAGCAGGCCAGTGTTGCTTTCTCCGCTCTGCATAACTGACACGCCCACAGATATCAAGGTTTGTGCTGAAGAACCTACTGTTCTATCGGTTCCCAACTGCTCTCAAATTTCAAACCTGGTTGTGTGAATGGGAACGGAACCTGCTCCACAATGGTCAGAAAGGCCTATGTGTGCATAAGCACAACTGGTTCTAATATTCTAAGGTCAATGGTTCTAAACTGGTTCTAAACTCTTTAGTCAGTCACTTCAGTTGGGAAAAAACTGACACTGCTTTTTTGTCTCTCCCTATATATATATATATATATACAGGGGCTGGACAATGAAACTGAAACACCTGGTTTTAGACCACAATCATTTATTAGTATGGTGTAGGGCCTCCTTTTGCGGCCAATACAGCGTCAGTTCGTCTTGGGAATGACATATACTGCGTCCTGCACAGTGGTCAGAGGGAGTTTAAGCCATTCTTCTTGCAGGATAGTGGCCAGGTCACTACGTGATGCTGGTGGAGGTTCGTCCTTCTTGGTGGTATGCTGACATTACCCTGGATACCGTGGCTCTTGATACATCACAAAGACTTGCTGTCTTGGTCACAGATGCGCCAGCAAGACGTGCACCAACAATCTGTCCTCTTTTGAACTCTGGTATGTCACCCATAATGCTGTGTGCATTGCAGTATTTTGAGCAGAACTGTGCTCTTACCTGCTAACTGAACCTTCACACTCTGCTCTTACTGGTGCAATGTGCAGTTAATGAAGATTGGCCACCAGGCTGGTCCAATTTAGCCATGAGACCTCCCACACTAAAAAGACAGGTGTTTCAGTTTCATTGTCCAACCCCCGTATATTTCTATATAAAAATATAATTTGTCGCTAGATGGCTTGAACAGCATCCTTTAAAAATATCAGTGACCCTAACACAATTGGGGGTCAAAATAAAATAAATAAAAAGCTGAAAGTAATGATTTTTTAACACTCTTGTGAGTGCGAAGCATCTTTTCTGAAACTGAAATTCTCTAAAATCAGTTTGAAGCCACCAAACACTCACGCGGGTGAGCGCTGTGGAAGCTCTTCACTGTGTATCCCAGAGGCCTTAAATCAGAGTGCAGCAACCGTGCAAGGCTTTCTCTTGTATCAAGCAGCAAAAACAATGTAGCATGACACGTTTCAGACTCTTGATGTATCACAGTGTTTGCTTTCTGCCTTATTGCCACCTGTAATATATATTCGGTAGCACATTTTTTATTTATTTAGTTTTTGCACAGGTTTTGCACTTTTTCATGACAGACAGACTAAAAGGACTGGTCCAAAACTGTGTTGTATTAACCTCCATTGCATGTTAAGAAAGCTGCACAGCAGAAACAGAACATGTTACATATTTAAAGAGGTACAGTGCCAGTCAAAAAAAAAAAAAAATATATATATATATATATATATATATATATATATATATATATATATATATATATATATATATAGGTTAAATTCCAAGAGGCCCCACACACTCCCGCACACACTCACGGGTAGTGTGTATTTCTGTCTTTGTGGGGCATTTCCACACTCCTTGGTATGAGTACATGTAAATGTAGCCAATCTGACGCAAAACCAACATAAATAAATGCATACATTAATTATAATTAATAATGAATCAATTAATAAAATTTGCAGTTAAGATGTAAACAAATTGTTCACAGTGGTGGGAAATGGAACCAGATATCTGCACCCTCTAAAACAGCTACCGTGTAGAGGGTGTTGTAATTAGACCAAATGGTTATGAATATGCTGCCTGATGTTGTTGTTTATATGATAAGACGTTCCTCATACAAGGTTCTATATATATATATATATATTGTTGGTGGTCTTAAAGACTCTACAGTGGTACACTGAACAGCTCCACCTGATGAGAGTCTGAACCAGTCCACATCCTGATACACCACATCTACTCCTGATGTACACAGTATGATACTCCTCCATATCTCCACCTCTAATATATATTTAGTGGTGTAAAAACTTTGATCTCTTTTTCTGCACAGTGTAAAAGCTCTAGCTCTCCTTTCAGGTTAGTGAATATTCATGATGGGCCGACCAATAGAATCGCTCCAAACCTGCTTAGTAATAAACCTTGTTCTATCAGCTCCACTGCAGGGTAAGGAAGCTGGTTCCTCCTCCTGTACAGCTCCACTCTGAAGGGGTTTAAGGTGGACTGTATAATTCCACTCTGGAGGGGTTTAAGGTGGACTGTATAATTCCACTCTGGAGGGGTTTAAGGTGGACTGTATAATTCCATGAGGGCTAGTTTATAGTTTGGTGTCTTCACTTTTATTCTACAGTAAATCTTATTAAGATAAACATCAGGAGAACCTTGTATGAGGAACGTCTTATCATATAAACAACAACATCAGGCAGCATATTCATAATCATTTGATCTAATTACAACACCCTCTACACGGTAGCTGTTTCAGAGGGGGCAGATATCTGGTTCCATTCACCACCACTGTGAAAAATGTGTTTACATCTTAACTGCAATTTTATTAATTGATTAATTATAAATTGTAATTAATTTATGCATTTATTTATTTTGGTTTTGCGTCAGATTGGCTACATTTACATGTACTCATACCAAGGAGCCCCACAAAGACAGAAATACACACTACCCGTGAGTGTGTGCGGGAGTGTGTGGAGGCTGGTGGAATTTAACCTCCACTGAAAGGATGAAGGCTCTTCACAGGCTTGCCATAATCCCTCTTTATAAAACATAAACATCAGCCGCGCCTTCGCAGCAGAAGCGCTCTTTAGCGGCAATGATGGCATGATATTTAGCATGGCATTTTTCTCCACGCAGACACAATTCTTTTTCTCCTCCTTTCACCTTTCAGTGAAAGGGATGAAGGGGTCCTATTTATAGACGGAGTTGAAGAGTGAGAGCAGGAAAGAATGGAAAGGGGGAACAGAGAGAGAGAGAGAAAGGCGAGGTGAAAGACAGAGAGAGAGAGTGAGAGAGAGAGAGGGAATTAAAGGGAGGAGAGACGACGACTGGCTCTCTTTGTCATTCCTTGTTTTTTTTTTGTCTTTAATGATGAAGTTTGTTTAGAGTTTTCACACTTTGGCTGCAATGTGGAAATTAAGCATTGGAAATCTCATTAACTACCTTCGCTGTGTGTTGACATTTCATTTGCATCAGGCAAGATGCACCACATCGCGGATTTCACACCCCATCCATCTCATTTCCTCCGTAAGATACATTCTCCTTCCCTGCCTCAAAAGGAAATAACATATATCGTTCATTTCCCCGGCCTTTTATTAGCCGCAAAACAAAGCCGCCAATTATGACGCCATTTTCCCCCCCGTTTGTAGTTTCCATTCTTCTGTTTCTCCGTCTGCCTGACCTAGGCCTCATATCCCACTACCTCTGGAGAATGATTTGCCCCACCTTTGTGATTGGGACCTTTGTGTGGATCTTGTCAGAGATAGGTAAGATAGATACTTTATTGATCCCAGAGGGAAATTCTAGACATCCAGTAGTACATATACAAAGTTCACAGAGGTAACAAAAAAAGAGATAGAGATAGAGTGATACAGATAGAGACAAAAATACAATATAGAGTATGAAAATAGAGTTGCTCAGTGTCTGTGTAATGGAGGTAGTGGGATACCATTTGTTGTACATACTGAAACGATGATTGATGACAGCCATACAGGCAGTGCAAGTATGCAGTAATATAAATAATTTAGCAGTGCAAAATATGTAAACAGTTGTACATAACACTAGAATAATAAAATATAAATAGATATAGGGCGTTTTTGGAGGAAGTGTGTGCAGGGATGGGGGTGTGCCCGTTGGAGTGACTGGAATGAAAGAGTGTCACAGAGTTGTCAGGAGACAGCAAAAGAGCGACTGTTGTTTGTTTTGGTCTTTAGTTTCTCTTTGTCCCTCGTTTCTTCTACACTCGTCATTGAAATATAGTCACATGACCGTCAGAGTATCAGCCGACAGGACTGAAACATGGTGGGTAGGTTGGACATAGTGAGACACGCAAACGATTCAAGTATCAGGGTTAGCTGCACATGCGACGTAAGCCAGGACGGGTCTCATCGCTGTACCTGACTGAGCCAACCGCCACCATTACAGATATTCAGCAAGCAGTGGGGTCTTCCATGAGTCATCCTGATAGTGCAGCACCATGTCAGACGACTGCACCACGCAGGACTACACCTTAACACCACGTCAACATCGTCAAAGACTGCAGTGGTGTCGTGCCAGACTGTCATGGAGTGACTCAGAATGGCAGCGGGTCATCTTCAGTGACGAGTCCCGCTTTAGTCTTGGTGGAGACGCCCAACGAATCTGTGTGTGGAGGCACCGTGGTCAGCACCAAGATGAACGGTCTGTTGTTCAGAAGACCTGGTGTCTCTCCACCTCCACCCCTACCGCACCATCTGCAGGAACTGTGTGAGGATGTTCAAGCTGCATGGGATGGATTACCACAGGAAGCCATTAGGAACCTCTACAGCTCCACTATAGATACCAGACTCGATCTACATGTGGGTGGAGCATCTGTGGCTGAGACTAGCTCAGATTTAACCTGCAGCATTAGCTGTACCTTCACCTAGCTGGTCAAGGAAGCACAGCAGTGACTGTACGACGGAAAGGGACATTCAGCCAGCCATCAAGAATCCTAGGTTTCACAGGTGCATCACAGAGAGCATCTTGACCAGCTGCATCACTGCATGCTTTGGGAACAGCACGGCCGTGGGCGCCTGCGGAGAGTGATAAGGGAATGCGATAAGATCATTAGTGCGCAGTTACAATCTCTGAGAACTGGAGAGTTATCAA